>JASEVX010001675.1:0-11776 GCA_031761405.1 Serripes groenlandicus | reverse complement strand
TTGAACACACTTAGGAAAAAAATATAGAAAATCTTTACAAATGAAATCTTAATTATTGAATAAAGTTCAAAACTTGGTGGCAAAAGGTGAACTTGCACATAATTACCGTTTTCTCGTTTTGTCATTTTTATTTTAAACGTCGTCTGCTACAGAGGCATCAGAAAGTCTGTATGTGGGAGAGGTAAACTCACTGGAATACAGATATAGCAGTGTTTGATCAGATCACTTTTGATCGGTAAGTTGATGTAAGTCTGAAGTTGATATTGTAATACTTACTGACATAAGTGTGCACAAATTACATATTTTAATGGAACAAAAATGCAGAAGTCCCACATGCAGAGGTATTTCTGCGTATCTGCAGCAGACGACTTATGAAAATAGTGTTGGAAAAGGAGAACTCGTTCATCATGAGCAATTTCCGTATCGGATTTTCAACACTTAGAATATAATAAGATAATTAAAGCTATAATATACTAATGTAGCCTTATTTTGTTCTGTAATTTTTGAACATTCATCTCACGACTTTACCTATCACAGAACATTTTTATCAAAGACGTGAACAAAATAACATCATAAATACAAATGTCCATACAATTCATACGATGGGAATAAATAAATGAAAACGACACAAGTTCATTTTAAAATTACAGTATTAATGGACCATTTCCAAACATATGCATACTATTAAAGCTTTCGGGAATAGCAATGTAACATAATAGTGTGTTTAAGAGGACTATATACAAATTGACAACGCACAGTGGAAAGCAACCGTAAGGCATGCTCGACTAGTGTAGTGGGAACCAACCGTAAGGCCGGCATGCGCGCGACATGTGTAGATGCAGGATAGCCAGTGCATCCGAAGATTCTGATCCAGCCCGGTTCTAATTGCCAAATAGGCAGTTTTCATTGTCCTTTGAATCCTTTATCATAGAGTCGTGTTTGGTGTTTTACGTCGCTTTAAACAATTTTTCAGTTATATCACGTTTTCGTGATAAGTAACCTATACTACTTGTCCAATTATCCTGAAACCAGTCAGTCCGACGCATTAATAGCAATTGTAGAGTATTTAGTATGACTCGGCCGGGGACCGAACCCACGACCTCCCGTACCCGAAGCCGACGCGGACGCTTTACCACACCACAACCGAGTCGGTGCCAAGAATCGTAGACAGGTCGTTTTCAACACACTTAAATATATTGCGTTACGGTAAGATTTCGCAAAGCGCCGCTCAATTTTCCTTTGCAAACCGAAAAACAGCACCATTGTACATACTCAGACCGATATTGACAGCTATAACATTTTCCCCCGTACATTACCAATTATAACTGACAGACATTATGAGCTAATTGCTCTGATTAAATGTCCGCCATTTAAATGGCAAGAAGACCCTTGACCTCCAACCCCGGGGATTTGACCTTCGGTCAGTATTCGGTCAGTATTCAAATAAGCCGACCAGTAAGGCCAATTTCATGGACATTTACTTTTTACTCTTCGAATTTAGCTCGCTGTAGACTTACTTACGAGTTTCTTACAGTAAACATACGATTTTCATATGTAAATACCTTGAACAAAACGAAGAAGAAAAGAGATAAACGATAGCTTTAACAAAAACTTGTTTCCGTAACCATTGTAAAAAGTATAGTAGTCGTGTATATTGTACTTGAATACTTGAAAGACAAAAAATACGGGATAAGGAGAGAAATACTTTTTGGTTTAATTTAATCGCTTGAAGAATTATTGATCGGTTTAGCAATCAATTCTTATTGACTTTAAAATGTTGTACAGTTAACAATAACGCAGATCATCGCAGGTAAATCATTTAATTTAAGAAGAAATGTCCAATTGTTAAAACTGAAGTGAATTATATGATATCTTCAATTCTCATGGGAACTTTGTCACTTGTGTCGCGTGCCGGGAGACAAATGTCTGATAGCAGCGCCATCATGTGTTAGTTTTGGCAACATTTCCCAAATCATTATCGTATTTTGACAGATAGGTGTAATCGGGTCAACAGGGTCCTCCTAATCTTCAACCAAAGACTGGCCGATAATAATAACGTATGATGAGGATTCAGACGAGTGCATGTGAATACACAGTCCTCTCGCTGACGGAACAGATTGTAAGAAGGTCAACGTTATTGATTTTGTTTAGTTTGCATGGTTTGCACGCTATCTTCAACAATTGTTCAGTTATATCACGGCACTTCCAAGGTAATTAACCAATACAATTGGTGTATCCTAACACCATCGACTCAGTCGTAATCCTAACATCACAATCATTAGCAATAAGGAAAGTGGTGGGTGTGTGTGTGTGTGTGTGGGGGGGGGGGGGGGGGGGGGGGGGGGGAAATGGGCATAACTACAAGTATTAAAGTATTTGGTATGCCCAATTCGGAGACCGAACCCGCGCGACCTCTCGTACGCGAAGTTGTCTGGCAACGTCATACTATAAACCCGATATTTGAAGGGTTTTTTAAATTAAATAAATAGTAAATTGAGAGCTACTTGCATGCAAACATGATTTGTTTGGGTTTATTGCAAGCGACTCGTCAGAACCAATTGCTATAGTTGGTGAATTCCGAATTCCGAAGGCACTCGTTGAAATCTTGACTGGAATTAACCCCTAATATCCCTAGTCGCGGCGGTCACGGTGGAGTGCCCTTGGTCAAGGCACCTTACCTAGACTAGAACTGGTTTGTTTACCCAGGGATCATACAAAAAAAGGGAACCGTCGCCGTGATATAACTGTAATAATATTGAAACGACGTAAAACCCTAATAATAAACTATATTGTGTTGATAGTTGTAGATTGTTCGCAGTGTCAATGAAAGCATACTTAGCTGTCGAATATTCTTTAAACAAAAGTACTGTTTATAGCCTTGTTCACAACACTCCTTTATTGAACACTCAAATTCTCCTTGTCGGACATACACAATTCGCTAACTTGTTGGAATAGTCCCAGTGATATAATATATTCCATAAGAGAATCAAATTATTGAAATAATGATATATAATAAAACAGATGATATTTATAAAGATATAACCTATGCTATACATATATTTTTGTTGAAGGTGTCTGAAATTCAAATAACCTTTCGAATACTCTATGTCTACAAGACGCTTTCAGCGGTACCAAATTTGATGAATGGTATAAAATCTTCATCACATCAGTAAGCTGACATGGTCTATCGGTCACGCTGTTCGTCTGCCACACGGGAGACCCGTGTTCGAATCCTGGTTAAAAATTATGAAACTTGTCTGATATGTGCATATAGATGCAATAGAGGTTATATAAAATGTTCTATGTTTGCAACGAATCAAAAATGATGTTAACAAATGATTTCGATATTTGTTTGATTATAAAACACAGACACTCAATAATACAAACGACTATGGCGCATATGCAGCAAATGACATTTAAACCCCTTTGGCAAAGAAAAGGAAAATTTTAAAAGACTAACAGGTTCTCATTTTGGCTCAAGACCTTCTAATCTGGCCAAAAAACAGGGATTTTACGATTGTTTAAGTCTAAAATGCAAAACTATGCTATGATACAACCACTTTAATTGTATGTGCTTGCACGAGGTGGAGTAAAAGGAGTTATTGAACAATATGAGCAATGGCTACACCGGGTATATACATTCATACACAAACGGAAATCTTCAACCCTCGTGAACACGTTTAAAGGTCTCTAGAATTCAATTTCATGTTAAATTTATGAGATAATTAACACGTTGACAATGTCTGTTTTTGGCCTGCTTTAGAAATGAATGCGCCGAGTTGTCAAATATGGAAGCTTATTTACATTCGCTAAGTGGAACGGAAAAATATAAAGAAGTCGCGTGAAAATGCAGTGGCGGATTACCCAGGGGCCCGTACACAAATTAACGGTAAACAAAGAAATCGCTTGACAAATGCAGTTGCGTATTTAGCGGGTGCCCATCGGTCGAATTATCCACACAATTCTGTGGATAGCGATCACATTTTTGGTGGCGAGTTCAAAGAAAGAATTTTCAACTACTGGCCTCATGAAGTCCGACTGAAGATGGCGAAAAAAAAAAGTGCCTTATGTCTGTACATAGAGATATAGATATCAAAACATATGTTTTCAAAAGTCTTCTGCTGCAGATTTATATTGTTTTCAAAAACATATTTATGAATTAAAAATGGAGCCTACCTAGTATCACTTAAACTCCAGTCACAATTACCTTGCCATAGTTTTGCGAGTAGTTTGCGGCGGATTTCTAGGCATTTTCGGCCGAAACCCTTCGGGACTTCTCGCGGGCATCGAGTTACTTTAAATCTCATCGCAAACTGATCGCACACTAATCGGTTGATGCCTGCCGGGCGTCACACATATCGGGCAAGCGCCGGGCCAAATTCACCGCTCATAGCCCGGCCGGAAATCGGGCAGACATTGACCGCGGACAGGGCCACCCACTGTGGCTGGCAGGTTATAAAAGCAGACTCATCGCATCATTCATCAGATTATCCAGTCGCGCTCTTCACAGAAGGTAACAATTTAACACACAGTTTATCACAAACAATTCTACAAGATGCCATAGAAAAGAAGGGAGGATTGAAGAAGACGGAGAGGGCAGTATCCACAACAGAGGAAGAGTGACAGTGAAGAGAATGAGACCATGCCTCTCCTCTTCGGCCAACAATGTCCCAATAACGAAGTTGAAGCGAAAGCGTGCAAACTCCAACTTATCCCTCAACCGGGCGACCCGATCGCGCTGTGCAGGAGCCTGCAAGCGCTGTGGAGGTATCAACGGAATTCTCGTAAGAATGTTTGTCTTAATTATATCTAAGGGTCATATTGGGTCAAAAACTAGGTTACGATGCCAAATTGTACGGAAATCTAGTAAACACTTTTAACTTGAGCAGGTTGAACTGTATCAGAATGTTTGTCTTGATTATATAAGTTTGAATATTGGTAATGTCTGTTCAAAAACAAGGTTAGTAAGCCAAATTGAAGAAAAATCTTGTCAACACTGTAGAATCCACATTTTTTAAAATTTGGTCAGAATGTTTATCTTTATGTTTGTCTTGACGATATAAGTTCGAATATGGGTCATGCCGGGTTAAAAACTAGGTCACTAGGCCAAATTGAAGGAAAATCTTGTTAATACTCTGGAGGCCGCATTGTTTTGCTTCAGCAGCTTGAAACTTTGTCAGAATGTTTGTATTGATGATATCTAGTCCATGTTCGAATATGTATATATCGAGTAAACAAAAATAGGTCACTAGACCAAATGAAGGAAAATCTTGATAACACTCTGGATGTTGCATTTTGAATCTTTGTCAGAATAATTGTCTTGATGAGTTTTGCATTGTTCATACACTTTCTCCACGTCTAATACATGGTTTAGATAATTATTTCTACTTGATGGAAGTTGATTTAACATTGACATATTTCTCAATATAATAATTCAGAAACTTTAAAACATTTTGCCTAAATCTGCGGTCAAATATTTCTTTAATTCTTCATATCTTAAATGTGTATACTTGTGAGCTCTTGCACTCAGGCGAGCGATATAGTGCCAACAAAGTCCTCCTGTTTTCAAATAATTGGTAGTTTTATAATATTTTTACTTTGATATGATCTTTCAGCTTCTTAACAATAAATACATAAACATAAGCTGCAGTTGATATTTCCTTTCACATTTTCCCTACTTCCCCAACCTTCCTGCTCTAACCTTCCTGCAGCCCCCAGGCCGTCAGCATTTCAGGGCTTTCATTATAACTCACTGTCACCTCGTGTACCCGAGTAATTGGTCTGGCACACGACGAAACAATAATTCTTCTTTATTCGGTGTGTGTGTGTGTGTGTGTGTGTGTGTGTGTGTGTGTGTGTGTATGTGTGTGATCTGACAAACGGGGACATCTCCTTTCAACAACAGTGTAAATCTAGACAGACCGCCACATCTCCAGAAAGGCGGCATTGAAACAGAGTCCACTCTAAACTGTGAGGCGGCCAAAATAATTTTACCCTTCCCAACTTAGAACAAATCTGCAACAGGCGAATTTGAAACCTTTGAAACAGGTATGAATGAAAGAATAATCATTTCTCTTTATAAGCGCATTCCCCTTTCGCCACAATGTGTTCAAGGGTCGCCTGCTGGATACAAGTCAAATTGTGTTTGAATGTGAGAAAGTATTTACAGGGTGAATCTATTGACTAATAAATAGAACCACGTCACACGAATATCGACGATCCGCGCATTCATCCGATATACATCTCGCCATTTGAAAACCTTGACGCCACAGATCCCGTATGCCAATTTTGTAAGGGTATTGAATAATATCAACATAGGTGTGGATCTACCTTAAACGTGTCGTCATATTCTAATATTTAATGCTTGCAATTTACGTTTTTCCTTTCTTTACGTTTAGCCAAGATGGACTCAATGTCATGATAAAATACTTGGGTGATTGTTGAGTAAGAGAAGACATAGACTACGAGCTAGTTCGTGCATTTCTGCATCTTATAAAAGTTTCAAGTAAAAACAATGAATCGTGTCACTGAAAAGGGTGCATATATCATAACTGATGAGCCGTCCCTATAGTTGGTGTAACTCCACAACGAAATTGGTACCGGGTCGTAGTAGCCTAAAAAGATAGTTTTAGAAATTTAGAAGAAGCAATTTTCCTGCACTATTAGCATTCCTGTATATATATTGCAAAACTATATTGTGCTACCGGGATGCCTTCAATGTTTGGGTTGATCGAGGTGAAAGAGGGCTTCTAACCAAATAGTTTCACCGCAGATGTGTACGACTGAGAACAGCGAACACATATTCTATAGTTGTGTCTGTGTTAGCGTAAGTGTTATGACAGTGAATGAACTATACCAATCAATAGCAAGAAAAGTCCATCAGTCTTTGAATCAAGATAAGCAGAGATCCGAAATGGCCCATTTTACTCTATGTTTAATTGCCCAAACAGTCACATCACCACAGTTGGGTCACTTTCAGGAAAACTGGTTGTTTTTGACGTCATCATAATCACACGACTGATTGTTGAGTCATATCCAAGCCACTCGAGAACGACGGTTATTTTTCGAAATGAACAAATGGACGTCCATCAGACACCACTTTAGAGACGACTGTTACGACAACATTTGAATTAACGGTTAATAAGAATGCCTCATAAACCAATAAAAAGTTTTACCGGAAATAAAAATTCATTGTTTAGCAATAATGTAGCGTTACCGGTAATTGTCCATCCTAGTTGGCGCTATATACGAATATATAAGAGACGTATTCAAAGAGAATAATATCAATAACGTGCCATTACTGTAAAGCATTTGGAAGTTCGTTATACTTGGTATACCATTAAAAGCAATTTCACAGATTTCTTAAAAAAGGTAAGCTTCACATACAAAAACAAAAACGGGTCATTTTCGGCTAGGATTCTGTATGTTTTTATATTGCTACCTATCTCTCGTAATAAAAAAACCCGTCTGTCACATTATGATATGTATAGATAAAGATGGGACGATATTAATACTGAATGCAATAAACGTATTTCAAAAGTAAGTCCATAATATATAATGAATAAAGCAACACTGACTAAAACCCGTAGCTTTTTTTAAAAAAAAAACACGTTTACATGAATGTAACACAAGTAGGGTCCTTTCCCGCCAGCCAGATTCATTAATGTTATGCGGAAACTTAATGCTATATTTGACCGCCCGCCGTCTGCTGCTGTATAGTGTGCAACAACTACTCACGTGTCTTCTTGAATCTCAACGTCGGTAGCCGTTCTTCTCTCAAAAGTCGTAAAACTGATAAATATGTGCTGTTTAAATCACCTGGCATGCCGGCAATCATAAACATAAACGCTTTGATGGCATGATGTCAACTATTACAGACCTTGATCTGATGCTGACATAGAAAGGCAAGTGTTAGCCTGGACTTAAACTATTTAATCCTTTCCAATATACAGACGCATTTTGACCTTCTGCATCAGACGACATTTGAAAACGTTGACGCAAAAGGAAATATAGCGTTCCCATTGAATTGACTATCGTCCGAATGTTGGTATCCATGAATCCAAAGCATAAGTTATATAACAACGTGCTTCACAATCGACGTAGGATTGATTGGTAAATTGGCGCTTAACGCCGTCATATCACGGCTGCCTGTTCACATACTTGTGCGTTTCCCGGCTTTCTTACAGCAGCACCCCAATAACATACTGTCCAAGCAGCTGGTTGCTTTCTACAAAGACTGTTAGCTCATTGATGATAGACGAATGGCGCTTGTCAAACATGCTTTTACAGGAAGACACGATAATTATTAACATAGGTTGTTTTAACATGCCTCACAATTGTTGTAAAATAAATAAATCCATGAGGACACGACGAAGATGTTTGAGATTAAAATCAGTGTGAAAATCGAAGTTGTCTACTCAAAACGATTATTCCGCTGTTTCTCTAAATCTTACATCTTTTTATCCATGTTTTAGATGTTTCATGTCGTCATAATATGTAATGTTTTCATAGCACGTATAAATGGCGTATAATATTTAACGACATGTACATACCCTCAATTATATCTAGCGACACGGCTATATATATCGAGATACACAAAGAAATGTCACCAATACTTACTTGTGTTGCCCATTTGTGTTAGCCAGTGGTTCGATATCTATACCACATACTCTTTTTTAAAAAATGGAAGGAATGGCTGCCCTCCTTGGCGCTCAGGTTTGCGGGGTTAGCATTACGACTGACTGACTGTAGTGTCAAGATAAATGGACCGGTAGTACTGGTAACTTACCCAGGAAACGCCGTGATATAACTGACTGGCTGTGGTGTCAAGATAAATGGACCGGTAGTACTGGTAACTTACCCAGGACACGCCGTGATATACATTACGACTGACTGACTGTAGTGTCAAGATAAATGGACTGGTAGTACTGGTAACTTACCCAGGAAACGCCGTGATATAACTGACTGGCTGTGGTGTCAAGATAAATGGACCGGTAGTACTGGTAACTTACCCAGGACACGCCGTGATATACATTACGACTGACTGACTGTAGTGTCAAGATAAATGGACTGGTAGTACTGGTAACTTACCCAGGACACGCCGTGATATAACTGACTGGCTGTGTCAAGATAAATGGACCGGTAGTACTGGTAACTTACCCAGGACACGCCGTGATATAACTGACTGGCTGTGTCAAGATAAATGGACTGGTAGTACTGGTAACTTACCCAGGGCACGCCGTGATATAACTGACTGGCTGTGTCAAGATAAATGGACCGGTAGTACTGGTAACTTACCCAGGACACGCCGTGATATACATTACGACTGACTGGCTGTAGTGTCAAGATAAATGGACTGGTAGTACTGGTAACTTACCCAGGACACGCCGTGATATAACTGACTGGCTGTGTCAAGATAAATGGACCGGTAGTACTGGTAACTTACCCTGGACACGCCGTGATATACATTACGACTGACTGGCTGTAGTGTCAAGATAAATGGACCGGTAGTACTGGTAACTTACCCAGGACACGCCGTGATATACATTACGACTGACTGGCTGTAGTGTCAAGATAAATGGACTGGTAGTACTGGTAACTTACCCAGGACACGCCGTGATATAACTGACTGGCTGTGTCAAGATAAATGGACCGGTAGTACTGGTAACTTACCCAGGACACGCCGTGATATACATTACGACTGACTGGCTGTAGTGTCAAGATAAATGGACCGGTAGTACTGGTAACTTACCCAGGACACGCCGTGATATAACTGACTGGCTGTGTCAAGATAAATGGACCGGTAGTACTGGTAACTTACCCAGGACACGCCGTGATATACATTACGACTGACTGGCTGTAGTGTCAAGATAAATGGACCGGTAGTACTGGTAACTTACCCAGGACACGCCGTGATATAACTGACTGGCTGTGTCAAGATAAATGGACCGGTAGTACTGGTAACTTACCCAGGACACGCCGTGATATACATTACGACTGACTGGCTGTAGTGTCAAGATAAATGGACCGGTAGTACTGGTAACTTACCCAGGACACGCCGTGATATTCATTACGACTGACTGGCTGTAGTGTCAAGATAAATGGACCGGTAGTACTGGTAACTTACCCAGGACACGCCGTGATATACATTACGACTGACTGGCTGTAGTGTCAAGATAAATGGACCGGTAGTACTGGTAACTTACCCAGGACACGCCGTGATATAACTGACTGTAGTGTCAAGATAAATGGACCGGTAGTACTGGTAACTTACCCAGGACACGCCGTGATATAACTGACCAATGGACCGGTAGTACTGGTAACTTACCCAGGACACGCCGTGATATAACTGAACAATTGTTGAAAGCGGCGTACAAACACCAAACAATTGAGATTTATAACTTCGTCCAGACACTCACACGAACTGGACGATAATTCATCACACCTAACACTCTTCGTCCAGACACTCACACGAACTGGACGATAATTCATCACACCTAACACTCTCCGTCCAGACACTCACACGAACAACTGGACGATAATTCATCACACCTAACACTCTCCGTCCAGACACTCACACGAACTGGACGATAATTCATCACACCTAACACTCTTCGTCCAGACACTCACACGAACTGGACGATAATTCATCACACCTAACACTCTTCGTATAGACACTCACACGAACTAGACGATAATTCATCACACCTAACACTCTCCGTCCAGACACTCACACGAACTGGACGATATTCATCACACCTAACACTCTCCGTCCAGACACTCACACGAACTGGACGATAATTCATCACACCTAACACTCTTCGTCCAGACACTCACACGAACTGGACGATAATTCATCACACCTAACACTCTTCGTCCAGACACCCACACGAACTGGACGATAATTCATCACACCTAACACTCTTCGTCCAGACACTCACACGAACTGGACGATAATTCACCACACCTAACACTCTTCGTCCAGACACTCACACGAACTGGACGATAATTCATCACACCTAACACTCTTCGTCCAGACACTCACACGAACTGGACGATAATTCATCACACCTAACACTCTTCGTCCAGACACTCACACGAACTGGACGATAATTCATCACACCTAACACTCTTCGTCCAGACACCCACACGAACTGGACGATAATTCATCACACCTAACACTCTTCGTCCAGACACTCACACGAACTGGACGATAATTCACCACACCTAACACTCTTCGTCCAGACACTCACACGAACTGGACGATAATTCATCACACCTAACACTCTTCGTCCAGACACTCACACGAACTGGACGATAATTCATCACACCTAACACTCTTCGTCCAGACACTCACACGAACTGGACGATAATTCATCACACCTAACACTCTTTGTCCAGACACTCACACGAACTGGACGATAATTCATCACACCTAACACTCTTCGTCCAGACACTCACACGAACTGGACGATAATTCATCACACCTAACACCTGGACGATAATTCATCACACCTAACACTCTTCGTCCAGATACTCACACGAACTGGACGATAATTCATCACACCTAACACTCTTCGTTCAGACACTTACACGAACAGGACGATAATTCATCACACCTAACACTCTCTGCTACAAGAAGGAGAGAAAACCAACCAAACGTTTGACCAATATAAGAACAATTTTAGGTACATTTATCTGATGTGTATCGTGATGTATACATGGACACAACAATGAGTTTCATAACACTTTTTTACATGACGCGGCTTCAATGTCA
>JASEVX010001674.1:0-11805 GCA_031761405.1 Serripes groenlandicus | reverse complement strand
GCCAGTTCGGACGTTGAAAAGAACAATATAAGTGTCGTTTTCCCCCATAATAATTGTCATTTGTTACACATCACATGTTACGCATTTCGGTGAACAAAGGTTAAGTAATGTCTTTAAGCAATGGCTTCCGGGGAAGATGATGCAACCATTGAGTTGATATAACTGTTGTTAACATATTTATTCACGTTTTCAAACCTACTCGTTTCCCTTCACACTGCGACGTCAGAAAGACGTTACTACCGTGGCCCGCCCCCATTGTACTTACAATTTTCATAATCTCCCAGAAATGTTGTTTGTCAACCGATTATTGAAATATATGTTAGAGACGTAAGAGAAATGTTGACTTTTGAAAAAAAAAATAAGGATTAATTTCTACAAGTTTGATTTGTGTCGAAATTGTAACAAAATTCCTATTAGTTCTGGATCACTCCTCGTATATATACTGACACATCTATTTTGCTTTATAACTACCTGCAATGTAATTATCTTCGCATGAATAAGTATCAACCCGTCAAAACTCATTAATTCACGAAAGTTTTATATGGTTGCGTTTTTCTCACGATAGAACATATTGATATTGTTGAAAATGTCATTCTCGCTTTCTCGTAAAAATGCAACCGTCGGCGTTATTTTGTTTATTTGTCTGATGCAAAAGTTTTCTGACAATTTATCTGTTATTGGAAGCCGCCAGGAGGCGGCTTCCTGTAGGGATGCTTTTAATTTTCGTTCAAGGAGAATATTTAGACCTGCCAGCGTGACCACATATCTTGATTTCTCTTTGTCCTTTCTAAGTACATTAATTTAAGGTAATGACTTTTAAAACATCCCTTTTACACTCTATATACATGTGTGAGTTTTACAAATTAAAAACAAAAGACAAAGTCCAGTATATTAATAGAATGTATGTACATTTTTATTTAAGCGAAATTCATACTGTATCTTGTCTAAACAGTAAAATGAATTGGTTACCTGCCTCATAAGCTTTTTTTAGTTCGATAGTAACCGGGAACCACGAACAAAAGAAGGTACGCAGTAAATGTAATCTGTTTTTTGTTGTTGTTGTCTGGCGTTGTTTACCCTCGGTCTCGGCATTAATTCCATTCCGTTTCTTACATGCTATAATATATTACGCAGTAATTCTAAATGAAGAAATGCAGACATGAACAAAATATCTGTTTCACAATAAATGTTGCCGTCTAGTTGAAATGTTAATGTTTATCAAACTTATTCATACGAATCACAAGAAAAAAATCCTAGTAGTTCTTAAAGGGAGGTAATTTGAAGTATATACGCACAATTTAATTAAGTTCCCATTTGGTCTGACACCTTTGTCTAATAATACATATGTATGACGATTTAAATAAACAATTTAAAGGGAATACAAATATTTAACACAGTTAAACATTTATTTAAGCGAAATTCATACTGTATCTTGAACAGTGAACAAGAGAAGGCACGCAGTAAATGTAATCTGTTTCTTGTTGTTGTTGTTTACCCTCGCGCTCGGCATTAATGCCGTTCCGTTCCTTACATGCTATCATATATTACGCAGTAATTTTAGATGAAGAAGTGCAGACATGGACATATATAAACCACAGAAATATCTGTTTCACAATAAATGTTGCCGTCTAGTTGAAATGTAAATGTTTATCAAACTTATTCATACGAATCACAAGAAAAAATCGTGGTAGTACTTAAAGGGAGGTAATTTCTAGTATATACGCACAATTTAACTAAGTTCCCATTTGGTCTGACAGCTTTGTCTAATAATACACATGTATGACGATTTAAATAAACAATTTAAAGGGAATACAAATATTTAACACAGCTAAACATTTAAATACATGTTCAGCAGCTAACCGTTTACCACATACAACAACCAATTTGGTAGAGGAAAGTTTACGTCGTGCCGGGTTAGCTAGTCGCAATATAGAATTGCAGATATATACTAATACACAAACGGATGTTCTAGTTTCAGTACATACAAAAACGGTTCATTCTTTAATTTACTTTAACATGTTGGTATATTGAAATGGGTGTTTCTGTGAGATTCACAGACTTAGTACGTTGAAATGAAAATTTGTTTATAACATTATAAATTGTATATTCATACCTATACATTAGGGTACCTACAAACAATTAATGAAATGTGTACACATTTATCTTGGCTTAAATTTGATTTTGATGTTGTTACTAATTTAAATAATAGTTTTCATTCATATAATTTCAATGTTTATTATCCCCCGCTTTTTCGAAGAAAAAAAGGGGGGTTATTAATTTCGGTTTGTCCGTCTGTCCGTCTGTCCGTCCGCATGATGGAGTACTTGTGGGGTGCGTGTTTTTCCTGAAGCCCATCCACCGTCCGTCCGTCTGTCTGTCTGTCTGTCTGTCTGTCTGTCTGTCTGTCTGTCACACTTCGTTTCCGTGCAATAACTGCCACAAATATGAACCTTTTTTCTTCAAACTTGGTAACAAGGTTAAATGCCTTAAGGGCTAGGCCAAGTTCGATCGTCACTTTCGGCAGACTTCATTCGGTGGAGTTATGGCCCCTTAATTAACAAAAAATGTCGTTTGTTGCCGTTTCCGTGCAATAACTGCCACAAATGTGAACCGTTTTTTTTCAAACTTGGTAACAACGTTAAATGTCTTAAGGGCTAGGCCAAGTTCGATCGTCACTTTCGGCGGACATTATTCGGTGGAGTTATGGCCCCTTAATTAACAAAAAATGTCGTTTGTTGCAGTTTCCGTGCAATAACTGCCACAAATGTGAACTTTTTTTTGTCAAACTTTGTAACAAGGTTAAATGCCTTAAGGGCTAGGCCAAGTTCGATCATCACTTTCGGCGGACTTTATTCGGTGGAGTTATGGCCCCTTAATTATCAAAAAATGTCGTTTGTTGCTGTTTCCGTGCAATAACTGCCACAAATGTGAACTTTTTTTTGTCAAACTTAGTAACAACGTTAAATGCCTTAAGGGCTAGGCCAAGTTCGATCATCATTTTCGGCGGACTTTATTTGGTGGAGTTATGGCCCCTTAATTATCAAAAAATGTCGTTTGTTGCTGTTTCCGTGCAATAACTGCCACAAAATGTGAACCTTTTTTGTCAAACTTGGTAACAACGTTAAACGCCTTAAGGGCTAGACCGAGTTTGATCGTCACTTTAGGCGGACTTTATTTGGTGGAGTTATGGCCCCTTATTTAACAAAAAATGTTGTTTGTTGCTGTTTCCGTGCAATAACTGCCACAAATATGAACCGTTTTTTTTCAAACTTGGTAACAAGGTTAAATGCCTTAAGGGCTAGGCCGAGTTCGATCGTCATTTTCGGCAGACTTCATTCGGTGGAGTTATGGCCCCTTAATTAACAAAAAATGTCGTTTGTTGCAGTTTCCGTGCAATAACTGCCACAAATGTGAACTTTTTTTTGTCAAACTTTGTAACAAGGTTAAATGCCTTAAGGGCTAGGCTAAGTTCGATCATCACTTTCGGCGGACTTTATTCGGTGGAGTTATGGCCCCTTAATTATCAAAAAATGTCGTTTGTTGCTGTTTCCGTGCAATAACTGCCACAAATGTGAACTTTTTTTTGTCAAACTTAGTAACAACGTTAAATGCCTTAAGGGCTAGGCCAAGTTCGATCATCATTTTCGGCGGACTTTATTTGGTGGAGTTATGGCCCCTTAATTATCAAAAAATGTCGTTTGTTGCTGTTTCCGTGCAATAACTGCCACACAATGTGAACCTTTTTTGTCAAACTTGGTAACAACGTTAAATGTCTTAAGGGCTAGACCAAGTTTGATCGTCACTTTAGGCGGACTTTATTTGGTGGAGTTATGGCCCCTTATTTAACAAAAAATGTTGTTTGTTGCTGTTTCCGTGCAATAACTGCCACAAATATGAACCGTTTTTTTTCAAACTTGGTAACAAGGTTAAATGCCTTAAGGGCTAGGCCGAGTTCGATCGTCATTTTCGGCAGACTTCAATCGGTGGAGTTATGGCCCCTTAATTAACAAAAAATGTTGTTTGTTGCCGTTTCCGTGCAATAACTGCCACAAATGTGAACTGTTTTTTGTCAAACTCAGTAACAACGTTACATGCCTTAAGGGCTAGGCCAAGTTCGATCGTCACTTTCGGTACACTTTATTCGGTGGAGTTATGGCCCCTTAGTTAACAAAAAATGTCGTTTGTTGCTGTTTCCGTGCAATAACTGCCACAAATGTGAACCGTTAATACATGTTCAATAAAAAGTCTACTGACATGTTTAAACCTAACCTCAACATTTTCCTACAATATTTCCTGCAAGCGGGGGATAAACATTTCATGAATTTGCTTGTTAATCTTAATCATACGAATCACAAGGTAAATATCCTTGTATTGCTTAAAGGGAGGTAATTTGAAGTATCCAACAGTCTTCAAAGGGATAAATATGTCAGCGTATTACCGTCTACAGTTGTTTGTGGATTTAAATGTTCTTTTTTCTTATTTCTACAAGAACAACGAAAAATTGCGGCTTCTCTTTGACGCTTTGCGTGAAACATTCGTCTTGTAATGTTTTAGTTTGATTTTGGGAGGTATTTACTTTATTATTGCCATGCAGTTGTGCTATTCAATATGTGCTAACAAGTTTCAAATGAAGATGTATATCGGCACGGTCTCCCTGCATAGTTTGGTAACAACCCGATATGTCCGCTGTGGTGCTATTACAGCGTTGTATGCATTGTGAATTTGCCAGCTTGATCATTTTACGATAAAAAAATACCAATCAGTTACTATGAAACAAAATATCAATTAAACTGACATTTTGTCCAGATTGGTAGGATGGTATTTTTTAAACAGTTATCTGAAATACGCGACAAACCAAAAATGTGACAAATAAAATGTGCGATAATTATACTTTTTAAAAATAACATCAGTTAATCATGGAAGTAAAGAAGTCAGTTTATACGTATAAAATACAAGTATTCTTTCTGTGTATTTTTAATGTATTTACTACATAAATTTCAATTCCGTAACTAACTTGAATCTTTAAAGAAAAGTAAATAAAGACAACCTACAATTATTTATTAGAGGGTAATAATTTACTTAAAAGATTGAAATTGATGATTATAATGCATACATGGGAACTATGTATAAACACTTATACTCTATATATTAGCTATATGTTTTAAACACTAATTTAAATAAATTCTGTTTTTTTGTAAAAAAATAAAGTGTCCTTGTTGGGGTAGACCGAATTCCTTCAACAACTTTTAATTCATTATCTTGTGAACAATGAACGTAGGGAAACAAGTGCAAACCGGCAATCGAGTAGCAAGAGAAATATTTATTTTAAAACAAGAAATATCTTTAAAAAAGATAAACGACGATCAATATGAGATGGAACATGCGCATATTATTTGATATTTTATCTTACTTATTTGAATGACAGAAAACCGTTAAATATGTAATGTTTGGTTTATAAATGTTTTAGTTCATACATATACTTTAGTTTTGATATAAATGAGAGAGAAAAAAGAGTTTGTCTCTGCCGGGAAACGAACCACAGACCTTTCACTTGACAATCCAAGTCAACATCCATTAAACTAGCGCGACATGACGTTAATTCCGTTCAAGGCGCCGAGACTGGGGATTACGCGAGGCTCCCAAGAGGTGTATTGCGTAACACAGTATATAAGTTTCAATTGACGAACATATCATGTTTCAAAACTAATTAATATTTTACTCTTAATATTATAATTCATACGTTTTCACTGATTTTTGTCACTGAAATTTATTTCTTAAGGAAAACAATTAAAGGTTAGTATGTAGAACATGTCATTTAAAACTTCTCTTATTAGTGCCTCTAGTAGGATCGCCAACTTAACTATGAACCAATCAAAACGTTTCATTTCCTTTATTTCTTCGACATTATTCATTAAAAACAACACTTGATTGGTATACAATGTAGATCATTTGTTTAACATCTAGGTCAAAACCCACGTTAGTCAGCTTTCGCCGAAAACATACGAACATTTCAGCAACTCTTTTAGTGACGTATTTAAAAATCAGTGGTGCAATTTCGGTTTGAATCTACAACGAATGAGGTTCATTAGGACTGTTTCGGGTACTCTTGCACGTCAGTTAGAGATTACCTTTTCACCGCATCCTGCATCGGGAGCAACATATCTGTTATATTGCAGATGAAGAGTTCGAATAGGCAAAGTGGAAATATATATATAAGCAAAATTAATATTTTCTTGTCTTTCTTCCGTTTTTAGATGGATTTGTCGTTTTCGTGGAGGAAAGAGCCACGCATCTCGATATCCGGACACTGTTCGTCTATATCTTTATTATTCCTAATGTCTTTCCGTTTTATAAACAACTCTTCCCATACATGTTTACGGAAGTTGAACATACACCTTTCATCAAAGTCCGTGGGAGGGGAAGTAAACAGACTAACAAAGACGGCGACCAGCATAGATACAATGCAGCCAATCCAGGGATACAGCAAGAACGATACAGAATAGATTTGCTGTACGGCTGTAATGTCTCCAGTTTGTTTATACGCAGTAACATGTTCTAACATGGAAGTATTGTAATAAGAGTTGTCGAAAACACAAGACGAATACGAGCTGTCATTAAGTGTCAGAATCGTTTCGTTAATACAACAATGGGTTGAAGCCGGGGGTAGTTGAGGCGTTGATACAACATTCTCTATAAGGGCACCGATGTTAATCCAGAGCATACACGCCATTCCTGTCAAAGCGCCAATCACTAAACTTGTTGTTGACGCCTTTCTGTAGACCATGGAGAGTATAAATAAAGCACACGTAGGACCGTCTACACATCCCATTAACGCGTAAGTAACGTTGATGATCGAGCCTGGAAGAACAGTAATTAAACCTGTAAACGCCATGGCTAACACGCCATAGAGAAATACGACAATCTTAGATACTAGTGTCGCTCTCTCCTCAGATAAATTTGGATACTTTTCCCGAATGATGTCGTCGTATGTTACTGCCCCTAGACTGCTAAGACTGGATGACAGGGTGCTCAGTGCAGCACTTGATAACGCCGCAATGAAAAGACCAGAAAGTCCGGGTGTTGTTGAAAACAAGTCACCCACTGCGAGGGGGATCAATTGATTTGTGCTGTCTATCCTCCCAGAGGCAAGAGGGTCACATCCTATGTGGTGGTAGTAGGCGAAAATTGTAACGCCTTCAAACAATACACAAAGAGATAATACAGTATAAAATACACCGGATAAAGCATACAACCGTCTAGCAGATGTTATAGTTGGGGTCGAGTTTATTCTTTGTATGCCCGGCTGTTGTAAACATGTAACGAAGAATCCCATAAACGATCCAAATGTCAGATTCCAAAATTGATACCGGATTGTAGGATCTATTCGGAAATCGTCCATTTGCAATCTGCTGGATGCCAGATCTAGAACCTTAGACAATCCCCCGACTGACAGACATGACTTTATGATAATGGCAAACACTCCCATTGCCATGATTGTGATCTGCAGTACGTCTGTCCAAATGACCGCCTGCATACCGCCAATAGACGTGTAGATTGCCGTCACGAGGGAGTAAAACAGGATGGTACCCCAGTATGGTATCCCCATCAGAAACTCTAGGGCCACACATGTTCCGTATATAACACTACCGGAATACAATACATAGTAAAAAATTCCGAGCGACATCACTATGTAACGCACAACATTATCATTATAACGCAACTTAAAGTATTTGTTTGCACTCGTCAGTTTTAACGGATGGAATACGGGCACAATAACCAGTCCCGCAAATACATAACTGGAACAGGACCCTATCAGATAGTATGCATATTTGAAGCCGTAAGTATAGACTTCCGCCGGCATACCAATGACCAGCAACGAGGACTGGAAAGTCACTGCTAGCGATAATGCCGTCGGAAGGACAGACATATTCCGGTTACCGAGAAAGTAATTATCCACACTGTTCTTTTTCCGGTTTTTATAGCCGAAATAAACTCCGACGAAAAGAGAAAGTCCAACAGTTCCGAAAAACACAAGATAATCGAAGACCGAAAACAGCTGCCTGGTCGCCATGATGCACTTGGTCCGCAAAGTAGACAGTTGATGTTTGAGTAATTACAAGATTCAAATTAACTGCATCCACCCTCTAGGAATGTTTGTCTTAAAACCCACACACACTGCAAAGTTCTTACGTTTCGTTATTTCCACTAAATATTCTAAACCTTAAACAATATATGCAATATTAGCTGTCACCAGTAAGAAGAAACTATGTAAGGTCCAATGTATCATTAAGCTACGGTTTGTATACATGCGTAACCTGATTTGATATTGTATAACCTTATTTATGAATGGAAATGACGCCGAACGTCGTCTGTGTAAATGGGTTATATATTTCAGCTCTGTTCTGACAATACACAATGAAGAATTACACAATTCGTGGCTAGATTTCTGGCTTCTCACCAACACAATTGGGAAATACACCTTGAGGGTTATATACCTTGTTTTTCACCAGAAGTAACATCTGTGACTCATCTAAATCTACTGCCTAAAGTAACATGTTCATATGAATAAACTTCCAGAAGTAACGTGTACATCTTAATCAACTGCCAACATGTTCATGCAAAACAAGAATGTCTTATTGGTCACTTAGACATTAGACATTTGATTAGACATTCGCAAATTACGAGATTTAAGTTCCAAATCCGCCAGAGGTCATCATTGTACAAGCAAAACACGAATGTCTAATTGGTCAGTTAAACAATAGTCATTCGATTAGACATTCGCAAAATACGAAACTTGGGTATTTAATTCGTCGGAGCTCATTGTACTTGCAAACAAACCGAATATCTAATTGGTCAGTTAGTCATTAGACATTCGATTAGACATTCGCAAATAACCCTATATAGTTTCCAAATTCGTCAGGAGTTATTGTACATGCAAGACAAGAATGTCTATTTAATCCGTTAGACACTAGACGTTCGATTAGACTTTCGCAAATTACAATATTTAGATTTCAGATTCGTCTTTTGTCATTGTACATACAATACACGAATGTATAATTTGTCAGTTAGACATTAGACATTCGATTAGACATTCGAAAATTACAAGATTTATAACCCAAATAGATATCGATGAGCCGTTCGCAAATTACAAGAAGTAGGTTCCAAATTCATGGGATGTCATCGTCCACGCAAATACGAATGTCTAATTGGTCAGTTAGAAATTAGACATTCGATAAGACATTTGCAAATTACAAGATTTAGGCTACAAATTTGTCTGAGGTCAATGTTCTTGCAGATTTTGAGTATTGGTCACATATTCTAATATATATTTGCAAAGCTTGCTCAGAAGGTTGCCTGCATTTTCAATAAATGATATGTATTGAAAATGTCTCATGTTGTGGGAAAACTACTTGTGCTACAGCCTATTATTTCAAAACCGCGATGACCAGTCACACTTCCCCAAATGATTTTCACAAATTGTGTTTTACTTAGTACAATCGATTCAGTTAAATAAAGTGATGCTGGCCTTTTTTTTTTAATTTAATTTTCCGGTAATAAAAACTTTACATCGAATGGAAAACAAATCATTTTGAGAAAAGTAGTTAATCTGAATGCAAATTTTATAAATATGTTTGCCGTGACATTTGCTATGTAAAACTTTTTGCAAATGAGTCTGCAGCATTCCACAGTTGTTTAGCTGATGGATCGTCAAAGCCTCTTTGACTCGATTCACATGCATTTTTGCAGCATTCCATTGTCATCGAAGTAAGTGTTTTAAGCTGCTTTAAACAAATAAGTATAAATCAAAGTGCTGAAGCATTTTGATTTATACTTATTTTTTTAAAGCAGCTTAAAACACTTACTGCGATGACAATTTAAACCCATACAGTGTCGACTAAGACAATCTGCGACTGAACAAAATGGCTCTTGTAGTACGTTCAGTTAAAGTTAACGTCAGCTAACGGTAGAGTATCGACCAATCGAATTGTCGTTACTACATAAAAGCTGACCTTCATTAGCTATCATAACAATACATTGGTTGCAATACGGAACTAGGTATACAGCATTTAAAAGATAGAACATTTTCTGACGTTTGTTTCTAATAGCTTTTAACAAATTAACCGACATTCGGAATTTTGCGATTTCTATTTCGAAAGGGGACTTTTCCACCGCCGTATAAATGTATAATTTAACTTACATGCGCGCACCTCTGGAACTATACAACCTTTAAAGACATACACACATTTTATCGTCGGATATTTTGAACCAACCGGGCGTCCCTTGTTTGATTCCTGGTCGCAGTGGTAATGATAGGGTCTCCTATGGCAAGACACGTGTCTGATTCGTTTACCCAGGGATCATGAACAATTGATCTAACTGAAAATAATGTTGAAAAAAACGGCGTTTAAACTCAATTAAAAAATATATCATATGAACAACCATCGGAATTGTATTATGTTAAACATAAATGAATATTATATGTATTAAAAACTAACAAATATATCCATTTACGATTTTTTTGACATATATACATTAACAAACCTTCTATACGCGCACCTACCCTCCTTTATATATATATCTCTCGCTCTCTAAGTTTCTCTTTGTCTCTTTCCTCACTCTCTCTCTCTCTTTCTCTCTCTCTCTCTCTCTCTCTCTCTCTCTCTCTCTCTCTCTCTCTCTTTCTTCTCTCTCTCTCTCTCTCTCTCTCTCTCTCTCTCTCTCTCTCTCTCTCTCTCTCTCTCTCTCTCTCTCTCTCTCTCTCTCTCTCTCTCTCTCTCTCTCTCTCTCTCTCTCTCTCTCTCTCTCTCTCTCTCTCTCTCTCTCTCTCTCTCTGCTCTCTCCCTCCCTCCCTCTCTCTCTCTATATATATATATATATCTCTCTTCTTCCTCCCACCCTCCCTCCCTCATCCCCCTATCTCTCCTCCCTCTTTCTTGTTTCACTAGTTATTATTTTTCTGTATGACAAATTATACAGCTAAAGTAAACTATGCTGTTGTCTGCAGATGTATAATATTCAACGTGCTTCCTGCAAATACAACTTTATTGGAGAGGACCTATATAAGCTATGAGCTTTCAGTCAGATCCATTTCTACATTGTATATTGCTTGATGATTCCTATTATGTAAAATATATGAGAAATAAATATGTTTAAACAAAACATTTCCTAGTCACATGTTTATTGTAAGGAATAAGAGAGAATGGGCACGACTTTAAGTTATATATTTAAAAAAAGAAAGAACGAGTACTCATACACGCATCATTTAAAGTGTTGCAAGTGTTATCTACCCTGCTATGCATTGCGCTAACACGATCCATTATCATTACATTTTCAAATTATATCATGTAGGGCCGCAAATGATCAGCCTTTAATGACTTGGGCTATCGGCCCGGGAGTTCAAATCCCAGTTTGGCCATTCATTCTATTCAATGTATGAACAATTATTTATGATGGCGTCATTCGTTTTAACCAATGGGCTAACAGTATATGTGTAACAAGTCAGCCAGATGCCTCGGGATCCTGATTTGATGACTTCTGATTCTTGGGGGCCACTTCACTGACATTAAGGTGGCTTATCCGCCGTGTTAACACTCTTGAAAACGATATGTAGGTCAGTCAAGCAGTACAACTGTTCAAGATCGGGTTACTATTGCCAAGTGATATTTGTACACTCATAAGTAAATTGAGCCTTTGGCTGTTTGAACCATTTGTTTGAAACATTTGCCCCCCTCCCCGCCGTGTAAAGCCTGATCAGATGGCGCAAATGGCCGCTGACCGGGGCTCTGTACTGTTAGTGGCTCCACT
>JASEVX010001673.1:0-11823 GCA_031761405.1 Serripes groenlandicus | reverse complement strand
TGGTCTTAGTACACAGGTTCCACTGTATTATAATGCTGTAGCGATACGTCGCGAGTACTGGTTAAGTCTCCAGGAAGTAGAGATCGACTATTATACTTTTTGCTTATTATTTGTTATACAATTGTTAAGACTTTAAAAATGCTAGGGTAGCGGGGTTAGCATTACGACTGACTAGCAGGATAAATGGACCAGTAGTATTTATAACTTTTTGATAGCTCAGGCTGGTTGGCCGCCAGCTAGTTAAAATATGGAACCAACCGAATGTCTGCATGCGGCCTGTAGGTGGTAATAGGTTTGTGTTCATAGGCTGATTGATTATACTTACGTCAACGTATATAGCGTTGATATAGTCTGACTTGGAATTCTGGTTATATTTGAATAATCTGGGTCTATGAGCATCGCCTAGACGTAAAGATAAATCATAGAATATGTTGAGACAGGTTTTGTTATACAACTTGTACTGTAGAGTTGTATATATCATGTCTTAGTTTCTAGCCTAGACGTAAAGATAAACCCATAGAACATGTTATGACAGGTTTTGTTATACAACTTATACTTTACAGTTTTATATATCATTTCTTAGTTTCTAGCCTTGGAACTGTAGAGTTTTCTATACCATTTCTTAGTTTCCAGCCTTGGTACTTTAGAGTTTTATATACCATTTCTTAGTTTCTTGCCTTGGTACAGTATAGTTTTTTTATGTTATTTGTTAGTTTCTAGCCTTGGTTCGCTGGTTCGAACCCCGACTCGGAACTCGGTCATTCATTACTTTCTCCGATGATTGACAAACGTCCAAGTCACTTGTGTCGTTCGTCCTCTACCAATGCGCTAAATAGTTGCCTGGGAATATTGTTGTGTATAATTCTGGTTCGAGAAATACAGGAAAAGCACGTTAGGTAAACTGGCCGATATATAACTGAAATACCGTTGAAAACGGCGTTAAATTCGAATTAAACAAATAATCTAAATTTCTGAACAATATTTTTAGATAAGGCAACGACAGATATACGAGAGATATACAATGGCGAAGTAATTGCTAAGAAATACAATACACACATTCATTTATTTATAGTCTTGCAATTAAATTAATTTCTTTTTTCATTTGCAGAGTCATTTGATGCATTGGCACCATACGAAATTTGAAAGCATTGTGACAACAGGAGTGTAAGGTATACAAATTACATATACTATAAATACAGTCAGTCTGTTTTATACCTCAGGGTTTTTATACTGTGCCTTCGGTGTCATAGTAAAATAATACATAGTTGATCTTTAACCACTAGACTTATGTTAAATTATTTCACTTCGTAATACGGGTAAATAGCAAGGATAAATTGCATCCATGACTTCTGATCAGGCTCTATTGTGTAGGCTGCCTAACTGCCAAACTCAACATGTTTATCTCAATTATCCTGAAATAGGCTGTGAACTCTTCCAAATGCATAGCTGGACAATTCCATTGTAATAACTGGGTTAAATAGAGATGGGTAATATTATAAGATTAATGAAACATTTCAATTATGAAAATAAAGGTCTGGATCAGGTTAATATGGTCAAGCTATATACATAAATAATACTTTTACTACAGTACATTCATGCAACTGATACTTGTGTTAGAAGTGACAACTGATACTTGTGTTAGAAGTGACAACGGATACTTGTGTTAGAAGTGACAACGGATACTTGTGTTAGAAGTGACAACTGATACTTGTGTTATAAGTGACAACTTATACTTGTGTAAGAAGTGACAACTGATACTTGTGTTAGTGACAACTGATATTTGTGTTAGAAGTGACAACTGACATTTTTGTTATACGTGATAACTTATGACTGTGTCAGTGACAACTGATACTTGTGTTAGAAGTGACAACTGATACTTGTGTTAGAAGTGACAACTGATACATGTGTTAGAAGTGACAACTGATACTTGTGTAAGACGTGCAAACTGATACTTGTGTTAGAAGTGACAACTGATACTTGTATTTGAAGTGACAACTGGTATTTGTGGTAGAAGTGACAAGCTGTCATACCAGGAATACTCGCTCCTTTTCTGTTTTTGTGTTTTTCTTTCCCATTTATCTCGACTGCCTTCTTTTCTTCGTCACCATTTAGAACATGAACGGTTCCAAGAAGCTGCAACCAAATTGAATCAATAACAACATAAACAGTTTGTAGTAATGAATATTTTGATATTCCCCTTAACCCTTACCCACATGTAGACGCTTTCTGATACCTCTGCAGCAGACAACTTTTGAAAACACTGTGACATTCAAAACTAGAAATTTCTACTTTTCAACTTTTATTCAATAATTGACTTTCATTTTTTAGAGATTTTTTTCATCTTTTCGCCTATATGTTTTTAAAGTCGTCTGCTGATTTATTGTACGTGGGAAAGGGAGATTACTTGCAAATTATGACCTATAACGTTTTTATTCTATAATGTTGGTTTCATCATCATCATCATAATAATAATGGTAACAGCACCATCAACTGTACTCATAATAATATTGAAAATAATATTTAATATAATATAAATTTCATTTAACATTAGAAAATGAGAAAACCTACCTGAAATTGTTCTCGAATCTCATCCGTATTAACAGTACAGAAGTCAGTGCTGGCAATTTGGTCGCATTTATTGGTTAGTGAATGGCTTAGAGCGTAATGCAAGAACCGGTATTGTTCCTGAAACACATTTTACAGCAAATTATTCTCTATGACCTTTTATATGACTTTATTTGTATGATGTTTTACGCCGCTTTCAACAAGTTTTCAATATATCACAACGTGTCCTTGGTACTATGTCGTGTACGATTAATTACTTTATCCTGGCACCAGCGAGTCGGTCATTATGATAACCGCACCAATCTTGAGAGTCAAGGAGAGAAAGCCTTTACTATCATTCTAAAAGTCTTTGCTATGATCCGACGCATTTAACTGCTGCACCAGGAGAATACACTGAAAAGTAGAATTGCGAATAATAATAGCCCCCTTCTGTAACAGGACAAACAACAGCACTCGAAATACAGAAATTTAATATAGTAAACCCTACAGGGCAAATGTCGAAACTCGATCTCAGAGCTCAAAGATAAATAATATTAAATTATTATTTTGTTTTATCTGGGTTTTAAGCCGTTTTCAAATTGATTTCAGTGAAATCCCGGCGACAGTTCACTTAGTCATGATCACTGGATAAACACAGTAGGCTAAGAATTGTGCCTTACCCAAGGGCACTTCATCACAGCCGCCACTCGGGATCGAACCCGGGACGCCCGGTTCCAATCCCCGATACAAACCACTCGGCCATGGCGGATTCATAGACAAAACAAAAGACAAATGAATCATACCACATTCTGGACCATTAAGACTCGCTGACCCCGTAGACCGAGAACCCAACCGTACACGTCCACATAGTTATCACTCCGTCCATCTTGGGTGAGAATGTCCATTGCTATATATGTACCCGTGCGACCAACTCCCGCACTGTTGGCAAAATATCATAAATTAGTTTTTAAATTAGAAAGTCCAATGCTATATTTGTACCCATAAGACCGATCCCCGCACTGTTGGTAGTATATCATAAATATTTATTAAAGGTTAGAAAGTCCAATGCTATATATGTACCCGTACGACCTACCCCCGCACTGTTGGTAATATATCATAAATAAGTACTAAAGGTTAGAAAGTCCAATGCTATATATGTACCCGTACGACTAATTCCCGCACTTTTGTTATTATATCATAAATAAGTACTAGAGGTTAGAATGTCCAATGTTATATATGTACCCGTACGAGTGATCCCCGCACTGTTGATAGTATATCATAAATAAGTATTAAATGTTACAATGTCAAATGCTATATTATGTTACGTCCAATTCAGTGAATGCTTCGTCCAACTCCAGTGCTACTGTTCACAAGTCATAAAATTAACGATGTCAAATGAAAGCTTTGTTTGTTACGTCCGTTCAGGGAAAAGTTATTCCGACTCCAGCGCTGTTGGTCACAAGTCATAACTGTACCAATGCTCAGTGTAATATATGTTTAGTCCAATTCAATGAATGATACGTAGGACTCCAGCGCTGTTGGTCACAAGTTTTACATGCAAATAAAAGAGACCAGAAACTGCATGCACATTTGTACAGTATTGTCGTCCGAGATATCGATGGTTTCAATAAAAACGATTGTAACTATATCTCGTTTTGCATGATGCCCTCGATATATATAGGTTGACTCAGAACATATGGTTCTAACATAAACCAACTCGGTCGTCTTAACCCATTATTACATGTACCAACTCGGATCGTCTTAACCCGGTCTAACATATACCAACTATGTCATCTTAACCCGTTATAACATATACCAACTATGTTGTCTTAACCCGTTCTAACATATACCAACTCGGTCGTCTTAACTCATTCTAACATACACCAACTCGGTCATCCTAACCCGTTATAACATATACCAACTATGTCGTCTTAACCCGTTCTAACATATACCAACTATGTCGTCTTAATCAGTTCTAACATATACCAATTCGGTCGTCTTAACCCATTCTTACATAAACCAACTCGGTATTCTTAACCCATTCTTACATATACCAACTCTGTCGTCTTAATCCGTTCTTACATAAACCAACTCGGTCGTCCTAACCCATTCTTACATATACCAACTCAGTCGTCTTAACCCATTATAACATATACCAACTCTGTCGTCGTAACCCATTCTAACATAGACCAACTCGGTCGTCTTAACCCATTCTTACATATACCAACTCGGTCGTCTTAACCCGTTATAACATACCAACTCGGCGTCTTAACCCGTTCTAACATAAACCTACTCGGCCGTCTTAATCAGTTCTAACATATACCAACTCGGTCGTCTTAACACGTTCTAACATAAACAAACTCGGTTGTCTTAACCCATTCTTACAAATACCAACTCGGTTGTCTTAACCTGTTCTAACATATACCATCTCGGTCCTCTTAACCCATTATAACATATACCAACTCAGTCCTCTTAACCCGTTCTAACATATACCAACTCGGTCGTCTTAACTCGTTCTAACATAAACCAACTCTGTCATCTTAACCCGTTTTAACATATACCAACTAGGGGCTCATATACCGTTTTAACATATACCAACTAGGGGCTCATAACCCGTTTTAACATATACCAACTCGGGGCTCTTAACCCGTTTTAACATATACCAACTAGGGGCTCATAACCCGTTTTAACATATACCAACTAGGGGCTCATAACCCGTTTTGACATATACCAACTCGGGGCTCTTAACCCGTTCTAACATAAACCAACTCGCTCGTCTTAACCCATTATTACATATACCAACTCGGTCGTCTTAACCCGGTCTAACATATACCAACTATATCATCTTAACCCGTTATAACATATACCAACTATGTTGTCTTAACCCGTTATAACATATACCAACTCGGTCGTCTTAACTCATTCTCTAACATACACCAACTCGGTCATCCTAACCCGTTATAACATATACCAACTATGCCGTATTAACCCGTTCTAACATATACCAACTATGTCGTCTTAATCAGTTCTAACATATACCAACTCGGTCGTCTTAACCCATTCTTACATAAACCAACTCGGTCGTCTTAACCCATTCTTACATATACCAACTCGGGGCTCTAAACACGTTCTAACATATACCAACTCGGTCATCTTAACCCATTCTTACATAAACCAACTCGGTATTCTTAACCCATTCTTACATATACCAACTCTGTCGTCTTAATCCGTTCTTACATAAACCAACTCGGTCGTCCTAACCCATTCTTACATATACCAACTCAGTCGTCTTAACCCATTATAACATATACCAATTCTGTCGTCGTAACCCATTCTAACATATACCAACTCGGGTCGTCTTAACCCATTCTTACATATACCAACTCGGTCGTCTTAACCCGTTATAACATACCAACTCGGTCGTCTTAACTCGTTCTAACATAAACCTACTCGGCCGTCTTAATCAGTTCTAACATATACCAACTCGGTCGTCTTAACACGTTCTAACATAAACAAACTCGGTTGTCTTAACTCGTTCTAACATAAACCAACTCTGTCATCTTAACCCGTTTTAACATATACCAACTAGGGGCTCTTAACCCATTATAACTATACCAACTCGGTCCTCTTAACCCGTTCTAACATATACCAACTCGGTCGTCTTAACTCGTTCTAACATAAACCAACTCTGTCATCTTAACCCGTTTTAACATATACCAACTAGGGGCTCTTAACCCGTTTTAACATATACCAACTCGGGGCTCTTAACCCGTTTTAACCTACACCAACTCGGGGCTCTTAACCCGTTCTAACATAAACCAACTCGCTCGTCTTAACCCATTATTACATATACCAACTCGGTCGTCTTAACCCGGTCTAACATATACCAACTATATCATCTTAACCCGTTATAACATATACCAACTATGTTTTCTTAACCCGTTCTAACATATACCAACTCGGTCGTCTTAACTCAGTCTCTAACATACACCAACTCGGTCATCCTAACCCGTTATAACAACTATGCCGTCTTAACCCGTTCTAACATATACCAACTATGTCGTCTTAATCAGTTCTAACATATACCAACTCGGTCGTCTTAACCCATTCTTACATAAACCAACTCGGTCGTCTTAACCCATTCTTACATATACCAACTCGGTCGTCTTAACCCGTTCTTACATAAACCAACTCGGTCGTCCTAACCCATTCTAACATATACCAAGTCAGGGTTAGGCATTCTTACATATACCAACTCGGTCGTCTTAACCCGTTCTAACATATACCAACTCGGTCGTCTTAACCCGTTCTAACATATACCAACTCGGTCGTCTGAACCCGTTCTAACATATACCATCTCGGTCGTCTTAACCAGTTATAACATATACCAACTCTGTCGTCTTAACCCATTCTTACATATACCAACTCGGTCGTCTTAACCCGTTCTAACATATACCAACTCGGTCGTCTTAACCCGTTCTAACATATACCAACTCGGTCGTCTTAACCCGTTCTAACATATACCAACTCGGTCGTCTTAACCCGTTCTAACATATACCAACTCGGTCGTCTGAACCCGTTCTAACATATACCATCTCGGTCGTCTTAACCAGTTATAACATATACCAACTCTGTCGTCTTAACCCATTCTTACATATACCAACTCGGTCGTCTTAACCAGTTCTAACATATACCAACTCGGTCGTCTTAAGCCGTTCTAACATAAACCAAGTCGGTCGTCTTAATCAGTTCTAACATATGCAAACTCGGTTGTCTTAACCCGTTCTAACATATACCAACTATGTTGTCTTAACCCGTTATAACATATACCAACTCGGTCGTCCTTACCCTTTCTAACATATTCAAACTCGGTCGTCTTAACCCGTTCTTACATATACCAACTCGGTTGTCTTAACCCATTATAACATAAACCAACTCGGTCGTCATAACCCGTTCTTACATATACTAACTTGGTCGTCTTAACCCATTCTAACATATACAAACTCGGTCGACATAACCCGTTCTAACATATACCAACTCTGTCGTCTTAACTCGTTCTAACATATACCAACTCGGTCAACCTTACCAGTTCTAACATATACCAACTATGTCGTCTTAACCCGTTCTAACATATACCAACTCGGTTGTCTTAACCCGTTCTAACATATTCCACTTCGGTCGTCTTAACACGTTCTAACATAAACCAACTCGGTCGTCTTAACCCGTTCTCACATATACCAACTCAGTCGTCCGAGTCCATTCTAACATATACCAACTCGGTCAACTTAATCCGTTCTAACATATACCAACTCGGTCGTCTTATCTCGTTCTAACATATACCAACTCGGTCGTCTTAACCCGTTCTAACATATATACCAACTTGGTCATCCTAACCCGTTATAACATATACCAACTCTGTCGTCTTAACCCGTTCTAACATATACCAACTTGGTCATCCTAACCCATTATAACATATACCAACTCTGTCGTCTTAACCCGTTCTAACTTATACCAACTCGGTCGTCTTAACCCGTTCTAACATATACCAACTCGGTCATCCTAACCCGTTATAACATATACCAACCTGGTCGTCTTAACCCGTTCTAACATATACCAACTCTGTCATCTTAACCCGTTCTAACATATACCAACTTTGTAACAGGCGACTTTGAAAACATCGAGGAAAATATATAACAATTCTCTTTGACTTAAAGTATTCCCGTTGAATATAATTAACAACATTTTGCCTGATAGGAAAATTGCTGATTGTGAGAATATAATTACTCCATAATTAAATTCCACAATGTTTTCAAAAGTCGTCTCCTGAAAACGCATCGAACATGAAATCTAAAAATATCTTGGCAAAAGAAGAAATTATTTATATTCTCGTTTTGCCACATTGTTTTGAACTGTATTAAATGTACACACCTTTTAATTTTAGAAGTTAAACCTATATTATGAATCGAAATATGAAACAATCGCTTCAATAAATAAACAATACTATGTATGGTGATGAGATCTCTCCGAAAAAGGGTGAGACAATTCTTAAAATGAATGATTCAACCTCGCGACTTAATATTGCATTACACATGCGCATAACAAGGGTACTCTCAAAGATAGCTTTTTTGAACAAGCGCTTTAAAAGCAATTAATGCATTTTGAATTCAGATTAAAATATTGGATACTGCAAACTGGATCTAAATTTAATGATTACCACCTAGTCAGAATGTGTATGTTTTCATATTCTATTTAACAAATATATATAGCCTGGACACTTTGCCAAAGGGTACTTTTAAAGTGCAATTAAACGAATATGTTTCAATCTTTTCTTCTTAGCATTATTGCCTTTGTAATATATACTTCCGAGTTTAGATAGCAAACAGTGTACATACAAATGTTTTGGACTTTTCTTACTAACTTTATTTATTTCGTTGATTTAGACTTAACGTGTGTGTTCTGGCTTTTTCATACTAGTACATGTACTCCACACAACATTCTTAGCATGTAACTGGCTACATTTCCACATAGACTGTAAGCGATTTAGTGAAAGAAAGTTGAATGTGACTTCCAGAAATCTTGGATATGATTCAAGTTTGTAATAATGTCTAGACAACCCTGCATCCATCAAAAGGTAACATCTATTGCGCGTTAATCGAATATGTGAATGTATCAAACTGAATCCAAAGGGACATCTATTGCGCGTTAATCGAATATGTGAAAGTATCAAACTAAATCCAAGGGGACATTTATTGCTCGATAAATCGAATATGTGATTGTATCAAACTAATTTCCAAAAGAACATCTATTGCGCGTTAATCGAATATGTGAATGTATCAAACTAATGCCAAAGGGACATCTATTGCACGATAAATCGAATATGTGATTGTATCAAACTAATTCCAAAGGGACATTTAATGCTCGCTAAAATCGAGTATGTGAATGTATCAAACTAATGCCAAAGGGACATCTATTGCGCGTTAATCGAATATGTGATTTATCCAACTAATTAATAGAATATGTGAATGTATCAAACTAATTCCAAAGGGACATCTATTGCGCGTTAATAAAATATGTGAATGTATCAAACTAATTCCAAAGGGACATCTATTGCGCGTTAAATCGATTATGTGAATGTATCAAACTCATTCCAAGGGGACATCTATTGCGCAAAAAAATAGAATATTGGAATGTATCAAACTAATTCCAAAGGGACATCTATTGAGCATTAAATGTCCCCTTGGATTTACTTTGATACATTCACATATTCGATTTATCGTGCAATAGATGTCCCTTTGGATTTAGTTTGATACTTTCACATAAACGATTTAACGCACAATAAATGTACCCATTTATGATATGACTTAGCAATTCTGGTAACTAATAAGCGGTGGAATAGCCAAGCGCGCTGTCTTACGGATAGCTTTGTTTTATTTTTTACAAATTCTGGTTAAGGTTGGCGTGTATCTTCATTAAAGGTCCATATCTCAGTAACTGCTTAATGTATTGCATTGACTCACTCTACAATGCTTTCCACTTATAATAGCTTTGTAATTAATTAAGTTAAAAAACTATATCCAACATATAATGCACACGTGAGAAATAAGGTTAGTCAGGTTGGGTTCTAAACTTATAACGCATGGTTTAACAGTCGCATTTTTGCTATCGCCTCTACCAATTTAAATAGCAGTGTATTACTGAACATACGTCAGAGCACATAATGATGGGAATAAGAGCCCATGCTTGATAAATGCTACAAGTTGGAATTTCTGAAAAATGTAGGTTCAGATTAGCTTAGGTCTACCTGATCGGTCTTATCATAATCTACACACGTGGACAGCAAATTGTGTTAGTAATCAGTGATGATTCACATGCTGATCTGGATATATACTGTTCACAAAAGTCATGCTAAGACTCTAAATAGAAATGTCTCGGAGGTCTCGGATTGCCCCTATTACATTCTGTTTGTGGAATACTTATTATATAAACAATAACTATTAGGCTGAACGTACACAATAGTCAACATTATGACACATGAGGGATTCGTTTGTGTTGTGTTAAACACCGTTTTCAACAACATATCAGTTATATCAAGGCGCTACCTGTGAAGGTTACCAGTACTACTGGTTCATTTATCTTGACACACGGGAGTCAGTCGTTATGTTAACCTAACAATCCTGAGTGCCAAGGAGGGAAAGTCATTACTACCAAATTTAAAGTCGGTGTTATGACCCGGGTCGTATGAGGTAAACATATAATATTCTTTAATATACCATTGACAAAGTAATAATTAAGATCTGGTGCCTTGGTCCCTGACTACACTTATGTTTGTTGGATACAGATTCACCAACTTATACAAGGCAAACACAACTTAGTATCTTGATCTGGGACTTAACATTCGTTAAATTGATGTATGGGGAAATTCATGAATTGATATCTTTAAGATTAGCCAGTCGAAACAGTATTGAACCATACTTATTAAAGAACATTTCCTAATTTACATATGTACTTTGTAACGCTGTGCTCTCTAGCGATGCATGAAGCCAACGATTGATAATATTTGCAAAAAGATCAGTTTGCATTCTGAAACGGCCCCACAATATGTTTTGGCTGATCTGAGATCAACATTGCTTGACACTCAGATTGAATTTATTTCTTTATTTTGCTCAAATATTTTTTAAATGTGTAGAAGACGACAATATCGCAGATGTTCAAAAATATTGCAATCCGATAGTATGAGAAGAGTGTGTGAATTAAATATTTCGGACATACACTACATCTTCATCTGACGACATATCTATGAATTTTAAGTTTAATTTTTGACATATGAGTTGAAGTCATTGTGACATATGTATAAATAGATCGATACGTATTCACAAGCTGTCTGCTATAGAAGCGTTGTAATGCGTCCACATATGCATCTTCGCAAGCCAAGGGTAATTTGTTCATTACATTACCATAATTACCCTTGGCTGACGGCTTCTTGAAATTTGAAATTCCCGCTCTGCCACCTAGCGGTTGCATAAATACACATCCAAATGCGGAAATGTTCATCGTCCAATAGAATCGTCGGTAACAAACGTCGTCTGTTCGTCTGCCAATATGGCGACCGCGTCGCTTCAGGCCTCGTCGCTTCAGGCCTCGTCGCTTACAACCGCGAACTACGAAGAAATAAAACGAAAGTTTATGATCCAGAATTTTACAGAAGAACAATACAGTGCCATCAATGGAATATACGAAGGGAGAGATGTGTTTGTGGCCACGCGGACCGGTAGTGGAAAG
>JASEVX010001672.1:0-11879 GCA_031761405.1 Serripes groenlandicus | reverse complement strand
CGTTCAAATCCCTGTACAACAACTGCGGTATGTTTCTGTTATCAATTTGCTCATTTCATCTTAACCCTTTCCTATTGTGTGAGTTAAGTTTAACGCCGTTTTCAACAATTGATATATGATATGAATTCGTATCAAAGCGGCAATTTCACTTACCACTGAAAGGATTTTGACTTCCCCCAATACTATCCTTTAAGTCATGCACCAGACAGGCAGGTAGTTGGTGATATGTCACCAGAGATTCGAACCTTCGACCTTCCAATCTCAAATTGTATGCCTTAACCACTAGGCTATTGAGACGGGTATAAGTGGGGATGTAGTCAGGAAGAATGTTCTGTGGAGTACAGGTAAGAAAAGTCCAGGAAACACAAGTAATGGCAACTGACCGAAGTGATACAACAGAAAAGAAATGTTAGAGAATTAGTTAATATCCAATCAATCATTCCATTAAGCCCATGATTACAAATAATCATTGCTTTTTTAAAGGGTTCTTTATAAATGTGTAATAAATGAACACTTGAACACAGTGGTTTCTCAGATTTACAGTGTTATCTCAGATTGATGAGTATTGAAATCGACTGGAATCTCACTCATTGCAGAAACAAACAGCGTGTTCGGAATTGATCTGCAATGTACTCTTCCAAGATTGTTCATTATTGCACTAAATAATTATAACACTTATCCGAAAATGTGCTAGAAACAACATGTACGTGTTCATTAAGTTAATAATGAATGCTATTTATTAAGTGGGAAAAAACTCCATTCACGAAAAACATTCACAAATATACATTCACAAACAAACAATCACCTAAAACACTCACAAAATACAATAACTCATAAAATATTCATATTTGTGTTGTCACTAAAAAACATTCACACAGTCTAATTTAACCCTTCTGCTGGATTGATTTGTTTCCCCAGTCATATCGCGGGAGCCTGTTCACTTATCTTTGAGTTTCCTTAATTTCTAAAACCAGTACTCAACAACGTATATATTCCCTCCCTGGTATTCTCATGAAAATGATGGGATTGATTCTGAGTTACATGAATGAAATTTGTAATTTTTTTTTTTTTTTTTCAGATAAAAGGTGTGGCTGAATGGCAGGTTATTGGTGATAACGACAAGGCTATTATTTGTTTCGTGTTTCCATTTGTTATAGGTGCCTAATTAGTGATAGATACAATTAAACAGTTTATATTTTAATGTTTCTCTCGTTGTCTCAATTTTTCTAGCGCTTATAATGTGTGCGTGCAAAAACGATATTCCTCTTGTGTTAGAACAATATGTTAACTTTCAAATTGACCACGGTCATTTGAATACATCGATCGGTCCATTGCTCTCGTACAAAGGGTAGACACAGTACTTACCTCACCTTATATCACGCCATCGTATATATAATGTCCGTGAGATTTTTCTAGATAACAGACGATAGGTCAGATTGGCTCACAGCCAGTCCAATCCGTACCAGCAAAATCAGCCTCTACCAATTGTCGTATATAGGTAATAAATGGCGATGAACCAGTTTCAGTACATCTGTGAATGTTCTTTACTTGTTATTTAATTTTCAAGTTTGTACATCGGAGGGAATTGTAAATTCAACTCTTCAAAGGCGCAAGCTCTACACGTACCCTGATTGAGCTCGACCATAGAAAAAGGAAACAAGTTGGCATTACTGAACAGTGTCGGGACAAGCCATTTATCAGGACACTGGTCAGTGAGTCAGTCGTTGTAATGCTAATCAAAAAATCATAAGTGCAAAGGAGAGAACGTCCCTACTATTTTAATAAATCTTTAAGTATGACACGACTAAGGATCAAACCGACGACCTTCCGCACCACTCTACCACTACACCAAGGAGATGGTCTCTGTCAATTCATCAGGTGTGCTTCTTCGTCAAAAAACATATGTCGCCTCCATGTACTCATAAGTACATTCAAAGTCATTGTATATGATGGTTTACTAAAACGTATGTATCCGTACTGAAACGTACCTATCCGTAGTTTGACATGACATTTTTAAAACTTGCTGCGTTTTACTACTTTTAAATACGTTTTGGTACGGAAAACTAGACTTAGCCCGTGATTAAACTTATGCAAACGTAGTCATACGTATTGGTTAGTATAGTATGATCGTAGTTATTCCAGGCTGCTTGTACTTAAATGTAGTACAGCGTAGTTCATCGCAGACCGGTCCATGGGCTGGATTAGTTGCCAACCGCAGTAAAACGTAGTACGCAGTACCTGTCCGTACTTATCCGCGTCATGTCACTTATGTAGTGTTTTGTTCCTCGTTTCTCACCATTTGTTTGCCGTACTTGTCCGTATTTCTTCCTCACGTAGTAATCCGTATTGATCCATACCTCAACGTAGTAATCCGTATCAATCCGTACTAACACTTGGTCAAAACGTTTTCAAGACGTATCCCAAACTTGCAAGTTTCTCAAACTTTTGAACATGCAAACAAGTTGGAGCGATCTGTGGCTATTTTGGCGTGAATATGGTCCAACATGGTTGAAACTTATTCGTCCTTAGTTAAACGTACTAAAACGTAGTTATCCGTACTAAAACGTAGTTATTCTTACTGAAACCAACCTATCCGTAGTTTAACAAGAAATATTTCAAACTTGCTGCCTTTCCCCGCGTTTTACTACGTTAACTACGATTTGGTACGGATTACGACGGATAAACCCATGATTAAACCTTATGCAAGTGTAGTAATACGTAGTTATCCAGGAATGTAGTCCGAGCTGCGGTTAAGTTCACAACCCATTGATTGACAGCGGGCGTCGCTACAGACTGAGGTACCGGGGCTCGGCGCACTTGGAAGTATTCTGTACAATTAAACGCATAGTTTAACCCTTTCCAATAATCAAACGCCTCTGCAGCAGACGAATTTTGAAAAGACAATGAGAAATTTATCATTTTGCCACAAAGTGTTCATCTTTATTTAATGATAAAACTTCATGTAAAGAGGTTCACAATATGTGTTACCCGATGTTTTCAAAGTCTTGTCAAAGATAAACTTCAAACCAGTGATTTACAAATGTTTTTTCTTGCACCAGGCGTCCCAATCAATTGGCTGTTTGACTACAAATAGCTTTTGATTGATTGGCGGGGGGGGGGGGGGGGGGGGGGGGGGGGGGGGGGGGAGGAAGCCAGTTGCTTGGAAAAAACACCCAGAAGTGTTAAGTAATGGTGTAAAAAGGCCAGGACAAAGTGTAAGAACTGGCCGCCGTGATATGGCAGAAACATTTTTGAAATCCCTATCAATAAAAATAATACTATTATATACAATTGAATATGTATGTACTTATGGACGGTACATTGAGATGATACTTGTTGGTAGTTTTTTTTTAGGTACTAGTGTTTTCAAAGTCGTCTGCTGCAGTTTTGTCGTATGTGAGAAAGGATTAGAGAAGTAGACGTGTACAAGACACTGATAACCTGAACCCTTTTCCTCATATAGACGCTTTCTGACGCCTCTGCGGCAGACGGCTTTTTGAAAACATAGTGACAAACAAAGAAATTGCACAAAACGAGCAATTTCTCCTTTTGCCACAATGTTTTCCACTTTTAGTCTTAGGTTATCCACTCAATTATAGAGATTTTCTATTTTTTGACAAAATATGTTTAAAGTCGTCTGGTGCAGAATTGTCGTATGAGGGAAAGGGTTAAGCTATACATGGGTCTTCATGTACACAGGTCTTCTTAGTAAGATAAGAATTTGTATTGACAGACACTAAAACATGGTGGGCTCGATTAAATTCCTTTTGGCTGGATTGTTATCATTTGCTCTACACCATTCTGCTGGTGCGGTAAACCTGAATGTTACAAACTGCGGTTCGTGTATCATTTTATGCCCCCGGAATCATAGATTCGTCGGGCATATGGTCTTTCTCAATTAAATTCCTTTTTGCTGGAGTGTTATCCTTTGCTCTACACCATTCTGCTGGTGCGGTAAACCTGAATGTTACAAACTGCGGTTGGTATATCACTTTTCTCAATTATCATGACTTTTCTTCAATTTCTTTATTACTCACAGTTTGTAAAAAAAAAAAAGAACAGAAAACATCGGTCACTTAAAATGTAGCATTACAAACGTTGAAATGATATACATAATAGAATATTGGACAAGCCTCTTTGTCTTATAATTTACAAACAAAATAATAAATATATAGATATATGAATAGACAATATAAAGGATATCAAAATATTTGACCATTGCTTTTTTAAGAAGTTGTGTTGATGTGTTGCATGTGGGTTAAATTAGATCCCTATGCGACATCATGGTAGTGCTTAATCTACAGTCATAGGAGCTGAGCTGCGTTGTCTCTCCGAAACGGGATCATATAAATACTTGTTTTAATGTTTATTCACGCCACTTGCGGCATTATTTCAGTTATATGAACGCGTTACCTTGGGTAAATAATTAGCACGACCCGTGGTGTTTATCCGGACACTGATACAGCCGTCGTAATACTCTCCTTACAATCCTAATGAGGCAATCAATAATTAGACATAGAAAGGTAAACTGACGTACAACTAGCGGGGCTAATACTTCAAATGTTTATCACAATATACATATGGGCCCGGCAGAGGACTAGCTAAGAGGGAGTGAACAGGGCTTTTCCCCACAATATGTCTCTTATTACTCAACCAAATCCTATGTTGTGGGTACTCAAAATAATCGTCTCACTGAAACGATTCTTTTAAGTATCCCCAACATATGGTTTGAATGTCAAATAAGTGTTTTCGAACATGAAAAATGCCCATTATCTTGAGCTCTCTGATAAAGGTGAATATATAATATAGATGGAAGGTGTAGATCCTACGAAAGCCTTTTAGGACCATCTGAGAAAAAATAAATATTGTAAAGTCGTAATAACGCGAAAAAAGGCGTTATAATGCGAAAAAAGGCGAAGTAACGCGAAACAAGGCATTATAACGCAAAGTAAAGGCGTAATAATGCGAAGTAAGGCGTATAACGCGAATAAAGGCATTATAACGCGGGGGGAAAGGCGTAATAACGCGGAAATAAAGGCGTATTAACGCTAATAAAAAGCGTTATAAATCGAAATAAAGGCGTAATAACGCGAAAATAAACGCGTTAATAACGCTAAACAAAAGGCGTATTTATGCTAATAAAAGGCGTTATAACGCGAAAGAAAGGCGTAGTAACGCGAAAATAAAGTCGTAATAACGCGGGAAAAGGGCGTTATAACGCGGGGGAAAAGGCGAAATAACGCGAAATAAAGTCGTAATAACGCCTTTTTGGTTATATATATAAATCGATTACTGCTTTGAAGACTCTTTTTCAACCATGGATCTACGACCCAGATCAACCAATTCGCTATGTTTTTTCATTGGCTGAGCTACGATTTACGACCCAGATAAACCAACTCGCTATGTCTTTTGAGTGGTTCAGCTACGATCTACGACCCAGATCAACCAATACGCCATGTTTTTCTCAGTGGCTGAGCTACGATCGACGACCCAGATCGACCAACTCGCTATGTTTTTATATTGGCTCACCTACGATCTACGACCCAGATCAACCAATTCGAATTTTTATTTCAGTGGCTGTGCTACTATCTAAGACCCAGATCAAACATTTTTCTATTTTTTTTCAGTGGCTGAGCTACGATCTACGACCAAGATCAACCAATTAGCTATGTGTTTTGAGTGGTTGAACTACGATCTATGACCCGTATCAACCAATTCGCTATGTTTTTTAATTGGCTGAGCTAAGATCTACGATCCAGATCAACCAACTAAGTATGTTTTTTTATTGGCTGAGCTAAGATCTACGAGCCAGATCAGCCAATCCGCTTCGTTATTACGACTTTATTTCGCGTTATTACGCCTTTTTTTCGCGTTATTACGACTTTATTTTCGCGTTACTACGCATTTCTTTCGCGTTATAACGCCTTTTATTAGCATAAATACGCCTTTGTTGAGCGTTATTACATCTTTATTTCGCGTTATAATGCTTTTTGTTAGCGCTAATACGCCTTTATTTTCGCGTTATTACGCCTTTTCCCCCCGCGTTATAATGCCTTTATTCGCGTTACTACGCCTTACTTCGCATTATTACGTCTTTACTTTGCGTTATTATGACTTGTTTCGCGTTACTTCGCCTTTTGTCACGTTACTTCGCCTTTTTTCGCGTTACTTCGCCTTTTTTCGAGTTATTACGACTTTACGATATTTATTTTTTCTCAGATGGTCCTAATAGGCTTTCGTAATATCCCAATTCGCTAGAGGCTGCTTATTTTCGTGGTGTAAGAATATAGCGTCCCTCTCGGTCGCGGGAGACTTCAAAAGACTTATTGTGTTAATATTACGATTGATTTACTGATGTCAGGATAAATATAGGATCCATCATGAGTTTTCTTTGGAGATCAAGATTTCTTAAATGAGTCTAGAAAAAGACGGTTATTAACCGAGCCTCTTGGCGAGGTTAATAACTCTCTTTTTCGAGACGAATTTAAGAAATCTTCTCCAAAGAAAAACGAGTGATGGATTCTTTTTATCCCCTAAACAGTGTGTTTTAATGAAAAATATTGACAACATCAAAACAAAGACCGAATAACCTATTCTTCATGAAAACTTGTGATTCACCGCATAAAAAAGTAGTCCTCATCATTTTTGAATAATAAGAAAAAAAAAAAAATGTTTTAAACAATTAAGACTCGTTATTTATTCAAAATAACGTATTATTGCATTTTTCAATGTGTAAAATTTAACAACTTAACAATAAACATAATAAAGATAAAGGTCAAAATGACGTCATCAGTAGTCGCGTGTATGACGTGTTTTTGTTATCACACATGTTGGATATCGTTGTTCCGTGATTTGTTCTCAACTTGAAAATAAGGGTATTTATGTGATAAATGGAAAAGTAGTACTGCTAACGGAGATAACTTACCGAGGAAACACCGTGATATAACTGCAAACATGTTGAAAGCGCCGTAAAACACCATACAAACAAACAAAAGTATTTTACTTAACCTTTTCCGACATACATACTCTTTCTGATGTCCCTTCAGCAGACGACTTTTTAAAACATTGAGACAAAAAAGTATGTGCAAATTGTTTTCATAATGTGTCGAACTCTATTTGATAATTAAACTTATTAACAGTTTTCACATTTTCGCCAATATTATTTTAAAGTCGTCTGCTGCATATTTGTTTTATGTCGGAAAGGATTAATGAATGATTCCAGTATACCATGGTCACAGAGCAACAGGCGTGTTGAATAGTGTTTCAATTGCATCGATACAGTCATGTGACCCAACCTGTTTGTTACAGAGCAATCAGTCCTATACGGTCACCGTGGATTTCCATGCAGGTAAATATATACAATACAATACAACATGTACGTAATTGCATATATAAACTACGAATGTTATGTCTATTTGATTTATAACAATAAAATACAATCTTTGATTCCATATTTCGACCCTATGTCACATGTTCCTTGTTTGAGATGGGACACAGCATACATAGTCTGCAGCGGTCCTTGTAACATCCTGAAGAAGGCGTTGGACCAAAATAATGGAACAAAGAGGGGTGTTATTGTTATACAAGTGTTAAAGCAATCAAAGGAAAATGGTATTTCCGAAGAGCCCCACGTATAACCTTAAATATATAACGCAGAATTGTTTTCAAAATATGAACACAATGATGATGACAATTGATGTAATACAGCGCGTACGACGGAATAAAGTTTAGGTTGGATGGATATATTATTGAAGCCCTGGTGGGACTTCTTACTTCAATACTTCTGACTTCCATACTTCTAACTTCATTACTTCTAACTTCCAAACTTCTAACTTCATCACTTCTAACTTCATTACTTCTAACTACATTCACTTCTAACTTCATGACTTCTAACTTCATCACTTCTAACTCCTAACTTCTAACTTCATTACATTTAACTTCCAATTTCCAAATCTATCTTACTTCAATACTTCTGACTTCCATACTTCTAACTTCAACATTTCTAGCTTCATCACTTTTAACTTCCAACTTCCTTACTTCTAACTTCCATACTTCTAACTTCCTTACTTCTAACTTCATTACATTTAACTTCCAATGTCCAAATCGTATTGTTTTCATTCGTAATGAAGTTAGAAGTAATGAAGTTAGAAGTAATGAAGTTAGAAATGAATGGGGTTAGAAGTAATGAAGTTAGAAGTTAAAAGTGATGAAGTTAGAAGTAATGAAGTTAGAAGTTTTGATGTTAGAAGTAATGAAGTTGGAAGTATGGAAGTCAGAAGTATTGAAGTAAGAAGTCCCTCCAGGGCTTCCATAATATATACCAACTATTTTCATTACCTTCTATATAAAAAGTTGGTTTAACATTAACATCACATGAGATTAAACCACCTCAGTGGTGCAGTGGTAGAGCGTCTGCCTCGGAACGGGAGGTCGTTGGTTCGATCACAGACCGGGTCATACCAAATACTTCAAAAATAGTAGTAATGGCTGCCCTCCTTGGCGCTCAGGGTTGAGGGTTACCATTACGACCGACTGGCTTGTATCAGGATAAATGGACCAGTCGAACTGCTAACTTACCCATTCAACGGCATGATATAACTGAACAATTGTTGAAAGCGGCGTTAAACACCAAACAATCAATCAATCAACCAGAGGTTAACAGAAGACAGACAATAATTAAGTCTGGAGTCGCTTCCCCTTTCACTTTATGCATGTTATAGTAGAACGCAGGGAACCAGACTAACGATAGGTGTTATAAGTTGAACAGGACTGTATATAAACAGTTTAAATTTACTACTATACATGAAACCAGTTTGCATCAACTGAGGTGTATTGTAGACTTACGGTAATTGTAATGTGCTAGGCTGGTAGCCCGGCAGATGAAGGATCGAACCTGGACATTTCTCAAATAGTTGTTTTTTCCCCTAAGGAGTATTTTATTTTCAGGCGGTTTATGTTAAATGTTTTAAATGTTCTTCTCTATTTTAAAGAAATTGGAAGCGCCTTTACGTTAACGGAAGTGCAGGCGTTCCAAGGCTTGTCGCATCCCATGTCTCTATACAAGACGCAGACTGACTGTCAAGTGTCGCTGCACTGTCCAGTATCATCCGGATCTGACGTCACCTACCTCGCCAGTTTTACCGCACCAGACGTTGCAACCAGTGTATGTATAAAGATCCCTGATAGGCTCGGTAATTTCCGTATATGGCCGAGTGAGATCGGTTCTGTTCTTAGACTTGTCGTTAGTTTCGGGTTGAAATGACCGACAGGGCGTCGAGCAATACCGATCTCGTACGAATAAGGCAATCGCCGAGCCTATATACTAGTTCTGTTTTTGAAATACCAACCTCATACGATAATCTCCGAGCCCATGTGTAGTGTTCTTCTTTTAAATTTGTATCTATAACTGATTATAAAAAACTATAATTTCTCAAAATAAAAATAACCGTTCTTTATATACATAATTTAAATCATTTTGGGGAAAGAAGTTGCTCAAAATGGCATATTTACTCCACTTTCTTCAATGCTTTTTAGTCTGTATATCAAAGGGGTTATGATATGTCATCTCTGGTCTTTAATATAGGTACTGAACTTGGAGCTTGAAATGCAATTTGAAAAAAATGATAAAAAAATCTAGACGTGAATGCCATTTGCTTACTAAGGATGAGGGTTACAAACACCCTCGATGTACCACATAGTTCCAGCGAAACGTATAACAAACTGAAAGACAAGAAGGCCTACTGATTTATGTGTGTAAATGACAGACAAGCCGACAAACAATACCGATTTCTATCGACCCGATAAAGAAAATTCCGAGCCTGTTAGGGGAGACACCTATAAATTTAGGGTCAATTTTACAGAGTGAACATGTCTGTTCTTTTATCTCCGCTGTTTTAAATCCTCGGGGATTTGGTGTCGTTCAGACTCATCGTTTAGATACTTCATTCACTGTCTTGATTGAGTGTAGGGTGTAGCTCAGTCGATAGCGAACTGTCAATCCAGGGGTTATAAATTCTGACCCCTGTTCTTGTTTAGGGTAATTAGACATAGTGAACATGTCTGTACGTTTACCTCTGCTGATCTTACTCCTCAGCGGTTTGGACTCCTCTTCAGGCTCATCGTTTAGATACTTCATTCACTGTCTTGATTGAGTGTAGGGTGTAGCTCAGTCGATAGCGAACTGTCAATCCAGGGGTTATAAATTCTGACCCCTGTTCTTGTTTAGGGTAATTAGACATAGTGAACATGTCTGTACGTTTACCTCTGCTGATCTTACTCCTCAGCGGTTTGGACTCCTCTTCAGGCTCATCGTTTAGATACTTCATTCACTGTCTTGATTGAGTGTAGGGTGTAGCTCAGTCGATAGCGAACTGTCAATTCAGGGGTTATAAATTCTGACCCCTGTTCTTGTTTAGGGTAATTAGACATAGTGAACATGTCTGTACGTTTACCTCTGCTGATCTTAATCCTCAGCGGTTTGGACTCTTCAGACTCATCGTTTAGATACTTCATTCACTGTCCTTGATTGTAGGGTGTAGTTCAGTCGGTAGCGACGCGAACTGTCAATCCAGGGGTTATGAATTCTAACCCAAGTTCTTTCCGACCTTTGAAAAAAGTCACTTTGACAAGCGTCATTCGCCTTCCTGTGGAAAAGCAGCCAGTTGCTTGGAAATAATTGTGTGTGGACGACTGGTCTGTGAAAGCAAGAAAACACATAAGTAGGTGAGATGACTGAAAATTTGTTGAAAACGGCGTTTGACCACCCCCCCCCCCCCCCCCCCCCCCCCAATCAATCAATCAATCAATCTTTTTTATTTTAGGGTAAGAAAAGCCACACCATTAGCACATACTTTTGTTGTTGTCCGCAGTCGTATAGTTCTATTCTGTGCAATAATTATACTTTTATATATTTTATATATAGCGTTGTTTAAAAGTTTTCAAAGTTGTCTGCTGGAGATTATTATTGAATCGAGTTGAAATAAGTGACAAAAAAGGAAAAATTCTTATGATGAGCAATAGCTCATATTGCCATGGTCGTTCACGTTCACAAAATTTCTGGTTGGAAACCTTCGCCGAACTTGATCACCCAAAACTGTTAGATATCCGGCAGTACAAAATAGTGCTGCAATATATATATATATATATACAAATGAACGCATATAAATTATACAGGAATGCTGGATCAGAAAACGTATTAAGCAAATATATTTTCCTGGCGTATCATCTGAATGTAACAGTGCAGGAGAAGTTCTGCTTTAAATTTCAAAAGAACCTACTTTAGGCCTACACCAATAATGACGGCGCATTCTGTACAAAGTGCAGCATGGAGACAACAACCTTTAATGTGAAAGTAGTTTGAATCATTACTTATACACGAAACCCCTTCAAACTTCAAAATGATAAACATAGAACGCCACACGCGAACCAAACTTATAAAAGATGTATTAAGTATTTAACTTTTCATTTTTCCCGAACAACTAGTTTTGTATTGCTTAAACAATCTATTTTTAGATACTTCTTATGTTTGTTGGTCAATATTTATGAAAGCTTATTCATAAAAAATAAAAAAAAATAAAAATATTCTCCTAGTGAGAAAAAAAATATAGTTTCCGGATAATACGAAATGACGTCACAAATTACGTAACCAAACACGTCACGATTAACATTTGCGTCATGAAATAGCCACAAACACAGCAACATTGAAAAAATATAACGTTTATTTCGAAAAAATGACACCACATATCATCATTCGTATAAAATATATTTATATTTATCATATACCTGCACATAATAATGTGTTATGCAAGATATGGGACAAAACTCGTTTTTCACATGCTCATTACAAACAATGTCAAAAAGCTAAAAATTATTAAATCAAA
>JASEVX010001671.1:0-11889 GCA_031761405.1 Serripes groenlandicus | reverse complement strand
AACTGAACATGTGTTGAAAGCGGCGTAAACCACCAATTAATCAACCAATCAATGAGTCCGTCTTTATAACTGAACATCTGTTGAAAGCGGCGTAAACCACCAAGCAATCAACCAATCAATGAGTCCGTCTTTATAACTGAACATGTGTTGAAAGCGGCGTAAACCATCAAGCAATCAACCATACAATGAGTCCGTCTTTATAACTGATCATGTGGTGAAAGCGGTGTAAACCACCAATAAATCAACCAATCAATGAGTCTGTCTTTATAACTGAAAATGTGTTGAAAGTGGTGTAAACCACCAATTCATCAACCAATCAATGAGTCCGTCTTTATAACTGAAAATGTGTTGAAAGTGGCGTAAACCACCAATTATTTAACCAATCAATGAGTCCGTCTTTATAACTGAACATGTGTTGAAAGCGGCGTAAACCAATTATTCAACCAATCAATTAATGAGTCCGTCTTTATAACTGAATATGTGTTGAAAGCGCCGTAAACCACCAAGCAATCAACCAATCAATGAGTCTGCCTTTATAATTGAAAATATGTTGAAAGATATTGCGCACAACGAAAAATGTGATTCTTTTAGTTAAAACTCAATCATTTTACATCGATTGCGAAACAAGCTGTAAGCTCATAATAATCACGCCCTCTGTCTGCTTCCTGGAGACATAACCAGTATTTGCAGCGTTTGTAGGTAAAACTCCAAAAGGCAAAACCCGCTTATCACGCGAATCGAATCCGGGAGTACGAGAGACCGATGATCTACCACTGTCTTCACAAGTTTATCATTTTGAAACAATAAGATCAACTCTATCTAATGATCATGTTTTATTGTGTATGTATATTCCATACTTTGCCGAAATTAAAATTAACTAGACAAACTTGAATTTACTTTATTACAAAGGGCAGTGGGAACTCCACTGTTAATTTTTGTTATTACAATGTGTGATTTGCAACTTCCTTCATTGCTTCCGTTATTTTAAAATCGGACTTTCACATGAAATTTAAATCATGTCATGCAAATGCCGTTATGAAGGAAATTAAAGATTAATTCCATATCCCTTCAGGTATGTTAACCCCCTCACGTCATACAAAGCATCTGCAGCAGACGATTTTTAAAGCATTTAGTCAATGATATGGAATGTCACTCTAATTGAATAGAGTTGAAAAACATTGTGACACAAGAAGAAATGTTTCAAAGGTATCTGCTGCAGTTTGTGTCAAAAGGAGTATGCAAGTGGGAAAACGTTAACGCCTTTACTGCTGAATGTCTCCATCTGGCGTCATCGTCCCCTTAACATATGAGCCGTCCCGCGAGGCGAGTAGTAATGTACACATCGTCTTCCACCAACAGTCTATGTGGGAAAGCAGTCAGTTGCTTGTAAAAAGATGTTGTGTGGAGTACTGGTGTGAGATAGCCAGGAAACACATGAAGTTGAACTGGCCGCTGTGATATGACTGAACAATTGTTGAAAACGTCGTCAAGCCCCAATTAATCAATCACTCAATCTATCAATCAATCCATCAATCAATCAACGGCGACCTGGTATGACTGCTATGAAACGTAGGGTGAATCTGGAACGCCATTTGTCGCAACGTTCCGAGTCAGTTTTCGTCTAACTGGGTTCAATAAGTAATTTTACGAAATTTGATTTTTGATAGAGCAGTCTGCTTAAAAACCGTTCGAAAATTACGCTACAAACGAAATCTCGGTAGTACTTTTTGACAAAAAGTTGTAAAAATTGTGAATACAATTTTAATAAGAAATCGCCTCGATAAGTATTGACTGTATGCATTTTTAAGCTCGACTTTTCAAAAGAAAAGGCTAGCTATACTACTCGCCTCGGCGTCGGCGTTGGTGTCACATATTGGTTAAGGTTTTTGTATCAATTCCCGTTGTTGTCAAACCATTACAGATATTGCTTTGAAACTTACAACACTTATTCACCATCATTACCCCCATCAGGCAGACAAGAATATATAACTCTGTCAAGGTTTTTGTAAGAACTATGGCCCTTTTTCAACCTAGAATTTTGGTTAAATGTTTTGTACCAATTTTTCTTTTTATCAAAACCATTACAGATATTGCTATAAAACTTACAACACTTATTCGCCATCATAACCTCCAGTAACAGACAAGAGTTCATAACTCTGTCAAGGCTTTTGTAAGAATTATGGCCATTTTTTCGCCTTAGAAGTTTCTCGTACAACCCCACTTTTTTCAAACCATTAGTAATTTAGCTTATACATTTACAATACATTTACAATACTTATTTATCATCATTACCTCCAGCAACAGACAAGGGTACATACTTCTGTCAAGTTGTGTTTCAGAATTATGAACCTTTTCGATTTATAATTTTGGTTAAGTTATTCATACCAAATCAAATAAAATCAAAACAATTAGAGATATAGCTTAAACACTTACAAAAACCTTTTTACCGTTATTACCTCCACCAACAGCCAAGAGTGCATAATTCAGTAAAGGTTTTTGTAAGAATTATGACCCTCTTTCTACTTATAAAGTACTTATAAATAATATGATAAAGTACTTGGTTATATTTTCTCAATCACCCAAAAAAAATATTGTTTATTGGCAAGCACAATGTTTAATATGATTGTCTTCGGTCCTGATGTTTTGTTTATGTCATTTAATTGAAATGATCAAAAATGGTAATTAAAAAAATGTGGCGTTAACATACCACTGAAGGTTTATAAAACACAATAGACACTGGCAGTATTTGGGCAAACGCAAATTCCATTTTCACATAGTGTATCATCGGAGCAAAAATCGGGGTTTGGCCGTAAAATATATCCTATGGTGCCATTGGATAACCATCCACATGCACATTTCCGGTAACCAAGTGATCTGGATTGAAGCAGGTCGTTAAGTGTTGCGACACTTGTATGTCTCTCCAATCACGCGTTAGCAGCACTTTCGTATGAATCACCGGGGAATTTGAGCAGGTATACTGAAAAAAATTAAAATTGTTTTAACATCCGCTTAAACATTTAAAATTTCTCGGACTGACACTACTATTGTGATACAAAACCTCATACAGAAGACGATATTTACAGCATATATACCTGTTTGTCTGTTTGGTTTGGTGATATATATATATTGGCGGTGAAAGGCAACGGTAAGGCATTTGTGATCGGAAATACACCCATATCAGCAAGTGCATGCGCACAGTCTGATCTTGCCCTGAACTGTTCGCAATTTGTCATAGAGACATTATTCGACCACTTTTAAGCTGCTGGTGGTCAATTAAAAGTGGAAAGAAAATTGCGACATAGAAACTATCGTACGGACATGACCTTTGAAGATAATTGGAGTTCTAACACCATTCGATGTGACACTCTGGCTGCCGTGGTCGAGTGGTTACCGCGGGGATTTGCAACCGAGCGACCAGGTTTCGATGCCCAGTCACAGCACTACGGTCATGGCGGAGTGCCCTTGGGAAAGACATATTTCCTAGCCTAGTACTGGTTTGTTTACCCAGGGATCATGAATAAGTGAACTGTCGTCGTGACATAACTTGGATAATGTTGAAAATGGCGTTAAAACCTAATAATAAAACAAAACATTTCTTTTTTATTCGCCAATATTTCACAGATAATTCTTAACAAAATCTGACCAGCATTATGCGTTTGAATCTAATACATACATCTATCTATCGTTGTCATATATACGCCAATGTTGGTGTTCCGGGACCATGGCTTATATAACATGCCGCCTGGTTCGAATCCCTTAAGAACAAAGTACAATGTCTGACTTCTAATAAAGGTTCTAAGAATTTGATTTGCATTCTATGTAAATAAACACCCTCGACTTTTTGTTAAAACAAATGTGTAAACTGTTTTTTTTCTTCTCAATATTTCAGCTGATATGTTATATAACTAGCATAGTGTTAATACTCTTACCTGTAAATATAGCCTTTGAAATTGTAATCCAGCCTGCTTCTTCTTGTAAATCGTGAATGACCTTTCCGGGAAGGGTCATGGTATGTTTCGAAACGTCTACTTTTGACAGTCGACAACGATACTCTTCTATATTGAACGACACTGTCGTGCAGTCATCCGTCTTGGCACAATAGGCAACGCATGCTATCAAGCTGGAACAGTTCATTTCTTGGCCGAAGCGAATCTCATCCTTAATCCTGTAGTTGTCCCGTCGCAATACATACCGGTGTAAGTGTATAGTTTCACTGTATACAGATACAACATAAAACAACGCGAAGTGAAACACAACTGTTGAATGTATACCCATGGTGTTCGCGTTAACAAATGACTAAATCCGAAATACGTTTGTTCAAATATTACGTCTATTGCCATCAGATACAATGTCGTAAACGTTTAACAAGCTTCGTGCTTATAACTTATTTACTCAAAGTGCATAAAAAACCTACGGAATCCTGTTTGGCTCATGTCGTCCGTCGTCCGTCGTGCCTTAGGTCGACGGACGACAAAGCGACACGACGCACGACAAAGCGAGACGACGGGCGACAAAGCGACACGACGGAATGTCGTTATGTCGTGTCGCTTTGTCGCGATGTCGTATCGCTTTGTCGTCCGTCGTGTCGCTTTGTCGTGCGTCGTGTCGCTTTGTCGTCCGTCGTGTCGCTTTGTCGTCCGTCGTGTCGCTTTGTCGTGTCGCAATGTCGTCCTTCGCGTCGCATTGTCGTGCGTCGACCTAAATAATTTATATAACGATAATGCGACACGACGGACGACAAAGCGACACGACGCTCGACAAAGCGACACGACATCTCGACAAAGCGACACGACGGACGACAAAGCGACACGACGGACGCATCGTAATGTCGTGCGTCGTCTGTTGACCTTCTACTCTTCCAAGTCAATGGAATATTCGTTTATGCATAACATAAAGAATAACATTTAGGTCGAACTCGATTTTTTTTTTCTTTTTTTTTTTTTCGTGCCATCTGGATTTCAGTCGCTTTAAAGTTTCTACCTTTATTATATTGAGAATATGTCAATGTTAAATCAACTTCCATTTAGTATAGATAATTCTCTTAACCATGTACTAGACTTGAAGAAAGTGTTTGATCAATGCAAAACTCATCAATACAATAAATCTGACAAAGATTCAAAATGCAACCTCCAGAGTCTTATCAAGATTTTCCTTCATTTGGCCTAGTGACCTATTTTTCTTTACCTGATATGACTCATATTCGAACATGTACTAGATAGCATCAATACAGAGTTTCAAGCTACTGAAGCAAAGAATGCAGTCACCAACGCAATTTGTCATAGAGACATTATTCGACCACTTTTAAGCTGCTGGTGGTCAATTAAAAGTGGAAAGAAATTGTCGACATAGAAACTATCGTACGGACATGACCTTTGAAGATAATTGGAGTTCTAACACCATTCGATGTGACACTCTGGCTGCCGTGGTCGAGTGGTTACCGCGGGGATTTGCAACCGAGCGACCAGGTTTCGATGCCCAGTCACAGCACTACGGTCATGGCGGAGTGCCCTTGGGAAAGACATATTTCCTAGCCTAGTACTGGTTTGTTTACCCAGGGATCATGAATAAGTGAACTGTCGTCGTGACATAACTTGGATAATGTTGAAAATGGCGTTAAACCCTAATAATAAAACAAACATTTCTTTTTTATTCGCCAATATTTCACAGATAATTCTATTACAAAATCTGACCAGCATTATGCGTTTGAATCAATACATACATCTATCTATCGTTGTCATATATACGCCAATGTTGGTGTTCCGGGACCATGGCTTATATACATGCCGCCTGGTTCGAATCCCTTAAGAACAAAGTACAATGTCTGACTTCTAATAAAGGTTCTAAGAATTTGATTTGCATTCTATGTAAATAAACACCCTCGACTTTTTGTTAAAACAAATGTGTAAACTGTTTTTTTTTCTTCTCAATATTTCAGCTGATATGTTATATAACTAGCATAGTGTTAATACTCTTACCTGTAAATATAGCCTTTGAAATTGTAATCCAGCCTGCTTCTTCTTGTAAATCGTGAATGACCTTTCCGGGAAGGGTCATGGTATGTTTCGAAACGTCTACTTTTGACAGTCGACAACGATACTCTTCTATATTGAACGACACTGTCGTGCAGTCATCCGTCTTGGCACAATAGGCAACGCATGCTATCAAGCTGGAACAGTTCATTTCTTGGCCGAAGCGAATCTCATCCTTAATCCTGTAGTTGTCCCGTCGCAATACATACCGGTGTAAGTGTATAGTTTCACTGTATACAGATACAACATAAAACAACGCGAAGTGAAACACAACTGTTGAATGTATACCCATGGTGTTCGCGTTAACAAATGACTAAATCCGAAATACGTTTGTTCAAATATTTACGTCTATTGCCATCAGATACAATGTCGTAAACGTTTAACAAGCTTCGTGCTTATAACTTATTTACTCAAAGTGCATAAAAAACCTACGGAATCCTGTTTGGCTCATGTCGTCCGTCGTCCGTCGTGCCTTAGGTCGACGGACGACAAAGCGACACGACGCACGACAAAGCGAGACGACGGGCGACAAAGCGACACGACGGAATGTCGTTATGTCGTGTCGCTTTGTCGCGATGTCGTATCGCTTTGTCGTCCGTCGTGTCGCTTTGTCGTGCGTCGTGTCGCTTTGTCGTCCGTCGTGTCGCTTTGTCGTCCGTCGTGTCGCTTTGTCGTGTCGCAATGTCGTCCTTCGCGTCGCATTGTCGTGCGTCGACCTAAATAATTTATATAACGATAATGCGACACGACGGACGACAAAGCGACACGACGCTCGACAAAGCGACACGACATCTCGACAAAGCGACACGACGGACGACAAAGCGACACGACGGACGCATCGTAATGTCGTGCGTCGTCTGTTGACCTTCTACTCTTCCAAGTCAATGGAATATTCGTTTATGCATAACATAAAGAATAACATTTAGGTCGAACTCGATTTTTTTTTTTTTTTTTTTTTTTTTCGTGCCATCTGGATTTCAGTCGCTTTAAAGTTTCTACCTTTATTATATTGAGAATATGTCAATGTTAAATCAACTTCCATTTAGTATAGATAATTCTCTTAACCATGTACTAGACTTGAAGAAAGTGTTTGATCAATGCAAAACTCATCAATACAATAAATCTGACAAAGATTCAAAATGCAACCTCCAGAGTCTTATCAAGATTTTCCTTCATTTGGCCTAGTGACCTATTTTTCTTTACCTGATATGACTCATATTCGAACATGTACTAGATAGCATCAATACAGAGTTTCAAGCTACTGAAGCAAAGAATGCAGTCACCAGAGTATTAACAAGTTTTTCCTTAAATTTGGCCTAGTGACCTACTGTTTGACTTGACCTTTATATTATTAAGACAAACATTCTAACACAATTTCAATCTGATGAAGCAACCAATTTGACCTAGTGACCTACTTTTTAACCTAACATGCTCAAAGTTAAAAATGCAGCTTCCAGAGTGTTTAGAATATTGTCTGTCCATCAATTTGACCTAGCGACCTTTTTTTTTTACCTCATATGGCCCAGTTTTAGAACGTGTCCAATATTTAATGGAGATGAATGTTCTGATAAACTTTCATAAAGACCTGATGTGTAAACAAGGCAATTGTTGATGATGCACGTCACAGGTTGGACGCCGGACAAAATGTGATAACAATAGCTCACATTGAGCACTTCGTGCACGGGCGAGCTAAAATAAATATTGATAACAATTAACAGCACATAGTGAACGAATTAATAAAAGAGAAGCGCATGAGAGCTCATAAGCATACAAAAAAAAGAGGGACACGATGACCCTAGATCGTTCACCTTAATTATGCAATGTGATTTTAATCCAAAACACATCAACACAATTATTCTGACAATGATGCAAAATGCAACCTCCAGAGTGTTAACAAGAATTTCCTTCATTTGATCTAGTGATCTATTTTTTCCCCTTATATGACCCATATTCGAACAAGGACTAAATATTCTCAAGACAAACATTCTGACAACGTTTCAACTTGCTCAACGTAAAACTGTGGACTTCCGGAGTTTTAACAATATTTTCTTTCAATTTGGCCTAGTGACCTAGTTCTTAAACCAAATATTACCCTATTCGAATTTTGCCTAGGTATCTTTAAGACAAACATTCTGATAACATGTGAAAATGCTAAAGCAAAGAATGCGGCTTCTACAGTATTAACAAGATCATGACCAAAATTCAAACTTGGCCTACATGTCATCAAGACAAACATTCTGATCAAGTTTCAACATGCTCAAGTTAAAAATACAGCATCCAGAGTGTTAACAAGATTACCTTTCAATTTGGCGTAGTGACCTAGTTTCTAACCAAACTTGACCACTATTTTAACTTGACCTTAAGATATTCAGACAAAATTTCAAGCTGCTGAAGCAAAAAATACGGCCTCTAGAATGTTAACAAGACTTTTCATCCAGTTTGGCATAGTGCCCTAGTTTTTTACCCGGCATTACCCATATTCAAACTTGGCCTAGATATCATAAAGATAAACATTCTGACCTAATGTTATCCTGCTGATGCAAAAAAAAATGCGGTTTGTAAAGTGTTAACGGGATTTTCTTTCAATTTGGTATAGTGATTTAGTTTTTGAGCAGACATGACCAATATTCGAACTTGGCCTACATACAATCAAGACAAACAGTATGATGCAGCCTCTAGAGTGTTAGCAAGATGTCCCTTCAATTTGGCATAGTTTCTGACCCAATATGACCCATATTCGATCTTGACTTAGATATCACCAAGACAAGCATTATTACGAGAATGCCAATGATACGTCCACAGCGCTTGCGGGCACCATCACAGTGCGATCAGATTGCCCGGTTGAGAGAGGTTGGACTTTGTACACTACCGCTACAACTTAGTTCTTGGCGCATTGGTGGCTGAAGAGGAGAGGCATGGTCTCATTAACTTCACTGCCACTCTCCCTATCTTGTGGGTACTGCCCTCTCCTTCTCCTTCAGTCATCCCTTTTTTTCTAGGGCATCTTGTAGTATTTTTACTCTGACACTTTTGTGATAAACTGTGTGTTAACTTGTTACCAATAGTCGCAGCTTCCTGAAACGCCTTCCGTTTCAGTACTTGTGGCATGACCAGAACTGGAAACGGACTCGAAATTAATAAGCGTATTAATTTTCTAAAGTTTACATATTAAAAAATTAAATAAATAAATTGCATCGACATGTGATGGCTTTCTTTGGATAATAAAAAAAAACAAAAAAAACCAAAGAGAACAAAAAATGGTGGATCGTCGCCTGGCCCCGGTAAATCCGCCACTGCATTTTTCTTCAGCGACTTCTTTGTTAACAATAAGCTTCCATATTTGACATCTCGGCGCATTAATTTCTAAGCATTTGTTAAACTTATAGTAGGTTCTCACGCCTTAAGTTTTTCACTGATGTTCCAACAACATTATAATGATTTTGTTTTCGGTGATCTTAAGCTTTAAATGCACGTTTGTTGAATTTTGAATCGGATCTTAGTCATATACTTTCCTTTAAAATCACATGAATACATGTATGCATCTACGGCGAACGTTGTAAACACTGATTTGACTGCGCTGAGGGCGCAGGTTGATCTTGATATTCATTGGTCGCAAAGTTCTGAAGTGTGGTTTTGTGTGACATGGTAAAATTACAAATTAACTATTTTACGAAATTTGATTTTGTTAAAGCAGTTTGCTTTGAGACGGGGCAGCAGCATATGTTATATTCAAAATGTGTGTGAAGTATCTGTTTTGAAAAAAATAGTTGAAAGTACTGAAAATGCAATTTAATAAGAAATGTCTTGATTGATTTTGCACTGAATGCCTTTTCTAATATGAGTATCTTCCCTCTGGATATTTGTTTGTGTCAAATTATAGCAAATCGGTAATATTGAAGATGGTTACCATATATAATTATTTTATAATTATGCCACTAGAATTTTGCCAGACATTTTAAATATACCATTTTCCCAACGACTGAAATACACATTGACAGATAAAAGACTTATTAAGAAATCTGCTATATATATATATACAAAATTGTTATTTAAAATGATCTGAAATAGCTTACACCATTTAATCAAGTTTAATAACTATTCATTTTATTATATTATCATTTATTAACACTTCTTATTAGTACTTATATTGATTGATATCTAGTGACTCATAAGCCATTTGTATGGCTGGGTAATACGCCCAAAATATGCCTGTATTACTAACAAATGTGAGTGGAGAATTATTGGCGCAGCTGTAAATACCAGTTTGGAATGAACCGGTACAGGTTGAGCTCTCTTTCTGTAACACGAATCCTGTTCTGCGATTGGACAACCATCCGCACTTACATTCCCCGAAACCACGTGATCTGGATTGCAGTAAATCGTCCGGTGACGCAATACTGGGGTGTCTCTCTGAGCATTCGTTTGCAGCGCTTTCGTACGAACCATCTCCTTTTCCAACAATGTGTACTGAAAACAGATATACAAACTGTTAATGAGTGTCGGGTCATACCACATACTTTTAAAATGGTAGTAATGGCTGCCATCCAATGGCAAAGGAAACCGTGATATAACTGAACATTGGTTAAAAGCGTTGTGAAACACCAAACAATAAAACAATTAAATTAATGAGTTTAATTTTTGTATTTGTAATGTACACATGTCACTAACATGTTACTTACTTACTTACTTACTTACTTACTTACTTACTTACTTACTTACTTACATATTTATCATATAACTAATATAGCGATAATAAAATGATCATACCTGTATAGATAGCCTTTATCATCGTAATTCAGCCTGTTTCTTCTTTAAGGTAATACATGTTTCTAGCATGCTTGCTTAACACCGACACATCGTTTTTTGCAAGTCGGCAGCGACGATCTTTGACATTGAACGGCAATGTCTTGCACAAATCCGTGGTATCACAGTAGGCAATGCACGCAATAAAACTGGAAGTGTTTATTTCTTGGCCAAGCCGCCTCTCGTCCTTGATCATGTGGTCATCTCGACGAAATACATAACGCTGTAAGGGTACATTTTCAGTGTACACTAACCCAACAACATAAAACAAAACTAAGTGAAACAGAACTGTTGAATGTTGTTGACACATGGGGTTCTCGTTTACAAATGATTTAATTAAAAATATGTTTGTTCAAACTTGTACTTCTACTACTACTACCATCAAATGGAATATTCGTCTATGCTTAACTAGATATGCATTAGAAACGCACTAAGTGGTTATTAATATTTCAATGGCCCAGAATGCTGAAGAAAACAAGCAATTTGGGATCTCATTGAATCAAGGTGCCTATGTCATACAAAGTAATATTGGCGTACAACAGGCGGGGCTACACATCTAGTTTATTTGGTCATGAAATTAATATATGTATATCTTTATAACATACAGGCGGACAGTGAAGACTCTGATGAGAGTGTGCGGATGATCAGGCTCGCCCGAATATTCAATGTAGGCAGACAGATACATTAAGGCGCGGTTACGTTACATTTTGAATCGTTCGAAGCTTTTAGTATAAAAGTGTAAAACGAAATCGCTAATCAGTTAACAAACTTGAGTTCAAGGTTGAACATTAACCCTGATCGTGTTAAGTTTCTACATCTGGTATCACAACTGTTTGTGTAATTGTCCTTGAATTTGCATTGAATAGTATTAGCTACGAATTGATAAGTGACTAGATCATAATGTTAACATAAATAAACAAGAGGCCCATGAGGGCCTTTGTTCTACTGGGAATGTTCTTTGGTCTGTTTCAATCCGGAGCATATATGTATGGTGAAGATCGGATGGTAAATGGAGGCAATACTGTGTTCACAACCATTTTTATAGCAATTTTGAAAA
>JASEVX010001670.1:5000-11959 GCA_031761405.1 Serripes groenlandicus | reverse complement strand
CCCCCTTCCCAGATGTAACAAAAATGCTTCCAAAGGTCGTTTGCTACATATGCGTCAAAAAGCGTCTGCAGGTGGGAAGAGGTTAATGCAAAACACATAACATTGCGCCACACCATCTGATCAAAGCCTATATAAGCTTAATGCTTTCTGCGCAATCCTTTTTTTTTCAATCAAGGTTAGATACATATACTTATTTGTCCTCTAGTCAATATGTTAAGTTTTTAATTTCAAACGCATTTATCGTATTATGCAGTTGTCCTTACTCAGATGTAAACACTGTTGAATGTGATTAATATGTCTTCCCAAAGATGCTATACATAGACAAAATATACACTCTCCTCGCTCAGATGGAAAACTTTGAGTGTGTGTTTTATTTCTCTTTCTCTCTCTCTCTCTCTCTCTCTCTCTCTCTCTCTCTCTCTCTCTCTCTCTCTCTCTTCTCTCTCTCTCTCTCTCTCTCTCTCTCTCTCTCTCTCTCTCTCTCTCTCCTCTCTCTCTCTCTCTCTCTCTCTCTCTCTCTCTCTCTCTCTCTCTCTCTCTCTCCCCCCCCGTGTGTGTGTCTCTCTTTTTGTCTCTCTCTCTCTCTCTCTCTCTCGCCTTTTGCTATATTTCTCTCCCTTTCTTCGTCTCTATCACTTTTCCCCCTCTCTATCTCCCTCGTTCTTTATCTCCGTCTCTCGCATCGTTTATATCCTCCTTCCCTCTCTTGATATATCCTTCTCTTTGTCTCTTTCTTTCTCTCCCTCATTTTATATCTCTCTCTCTCTCTCTCTCTCTCTCTCTCTCTCTCTCTCTCTCTCTTCTCTCTCTCTCTCTCTCTCTCTCTCTCTCTCTCTCTCTCTATATATATATAATATATATATAGGGCCACTCCATGAGAAAACCGGTGATAGTGACACATTTTTCGTTTTTGTGATTTTTAGCTCCACTGGCTGAAAGCCCGTCGAGCTTATGTCATGGCGAATTGTCCGTCGTGCGTCCGTGCGTGTGTGCGTGTGTGCGTGCGTGCGTGCGTGCGTGCGTGCGTGCGTGCGTGCGTGCGTGCGTGCGTGCGTGCGTTAACTTTTTCCTTTAAACGACTTCTTCTCCCTAACCACTTGGCCAATTTGGTTGAAACTTCATGGGAAGCATCCTCTCAATGTCCTCTACTAAATTCCTTCAATTTTTTTTGATCCATTCGAAATTCTGGTTTCCATGGCAACCGAAAGAAAAAAATAGTGAGAACTTAAAAAATCTTCTTCTCCAAAAGTGTCAGGCCGATTTTCAAATAATTTTGTAGAAATGTTCCTTGGGTGACTCTTTATTATATTCATCCAAGAAATGTTGATTGGTTGAAAAACATGGCCGCCAGGGGGGCGGGGCTATTTTGCCTTATATTGCAATAGTGAAAACTTAAAAAATCTTCTTCTCCAAAAGTGTTCAGCAGATTTTCAAAAAAAATTGTAGAAATGTTCCATGGGTGACCCTCTATCAGATTCCTTCAAGCCATGTTGATTGGTAAAAAAAACATGGCAGTCACAGGGCGAGGCTATTTTGCCTATATGGCTAAAGAGAAAACTTAAAAAATCTTCTCCTCCGAAAGTGTTCAGCCGATTTTCAAATAATTTTGTAGAAATGTTCATTGGGTGACCCTCTATCAGATTCCTTCAAGCCATGTTGATTGGTCGAAAAACATGGCAGCCAGAGGGCGGGGCTATTTTGCCTTATACGACCAAAGTGAAAACTTAAAAAATCTTCTCCTCCGAAAGTGTTTGGCTGATATTCAAATAATTTTGTAGAAATGTTTCTAGGCTTACCCTCTATCAGATTCCTTCAAGCCATGTTGATTGGTTGAAAAATATGGCTGCCAGGGGGTGGGGCTATTTTGCTATATATGGCTATAGTGAAAATTTAAAATCTCCTCTCCTCCGAAAGTGTCATGCCGATTTTCAAATAATTTTGCAGAAACATTCCTTTAAGCCATGGTGGTTGGTAAAAAAATAGCCACCAGGGGGCAGGGCTGTTTGGAGATTTTATTTTTGCCTTATGGCGGTGGAGCGATACTGGCCCTCTTGGGCCTCTTGTTACATTTTCATATAGTCCAAATGTTCTAGTTTTGTTTGATATATATATGTGGACTTTGTATGACGAATATTGACGCCGTAATGGGCGTCAAAAGAAGACATGTGTTACTAATTGTTGAAATGACGTCGACGTCATTTTCATAATTTATGCTCGACGCCCTAACAAAATTTACAGCAACGTTATTTTTACTTTTATCAAAATGGCTTGAGAACTACTTAAGGCATTCAACGTATAACTTCACCTGTATGATTGGTGGTATATTCTAAAGCACAACGATGTAAGAGTCGTGCTGAAATACGCACACATGTACATGTATGACATATTGTTGGAGTCTTATTTCCTGTGCTACACAAACATTATTTCTACACATCTAGATAATTATGTGAATGCCGCCAGGTGCATCAATTGCTTACAAACTTAGGAAAACATCCGGAAACTAAATTCAATCTAGATCTACTATATCGAAAGAAATGTATTTAGATTTGGCTTTTCTGATAGTAATCGTTTAACGAGGTCTTGAGGTCTTATTCCAATTTATTTTATCCGATTTACTAAAACCTGTGTGGTTTGTGATTATAGCGACCTCATAAAGATCTGAGATCAGTGTCCGAGTTCCTATCGGTTCACTACCAATTCTCAATTGACAATAGTCAAACCCACTCTTTAGTACTCTTGGTTGTTTGGATAGTACTACGGCTGCTACGGTTTCAGTTGGCAGAGCTAGAATATCTCTGTCTATGTTGTATAACTGAATGCATTGTTGAATGAATGTTTACAAATAACAACAACAAACTTGCATGACAGTCGAAGTGTTCCCTGTTATATATGCATTTAAACAACGAGTTATTGATAATTCAATTCAGAAGTGGCACACATGTATGTGTAACTCTTCAAAAGATTATTACTACAAAGATTTTTCAAATCATTATTGGACACTGAAAGTTACCTAACGATTGACATGCCTTATATATATCGACGAACTCTATCACATTATAGGTGCTTTAACCAAAGTTAAGCTATAGAAACTGGACATCATAACAACATTGAGAAAATGTTTAGAATTTGTACTTATTGTTTATATAGAAATACTATTATTGCAGACGATTTACATTTTGTATTGATAAATGAACAAATCATTTAAATAGAAAATAATAAATTGCATTAATTAGGATGAAATAAGTGCATGTATATGACACTAATATAATTATAAAGTATGATACTTGGTAAATAACTATTTACATATCAACATTTATTGTCCTTATTAAGAATTGTTGACAAAGTTGTGTATATTGTGAGTTGCTCTCAAACATTGATGTGTGTGTAATGGATATGTATTGTGGGCCGGAAGCCTTATATTACAATACAAGCATATTGCATTGTATTGTATTGTATTGTATAAGTAAATTGAATTTAACAAATGATGATAGTTTTATCATTTTCTCTTATTTATATTCAGACATGCAACATTCTGCTTTAATTTGTTATAATCAAAACAACACTTTGTTCGTCATGGCAAAAATTATACCACTATAGCAATATAAGGCAAGCCTGGTGGCCATGTTCGACCGATCACCATGGTTTGAAAGAATCTCATAGGAGGTCACTAAAGAACTTTCCTACAAAAATGTTTGAAAATCGGACCTTTTTTTATGTTTTCACTATTTAAAGCCAATATAATGCTAACAGCTCCCTCTCCTTGTGGTCATGTTTTTTCACCGATCAACATAATTTTTTCTACAAAATAATTTTAAAAACGGCCAAATAGATCTGGAGGATAAGTATTCAATATAAAGCTAACAGTACCAACATGGCTTCAGGGCATCTGAAAGTGATTCACCCATGGAACATGTCTGCAGAATTACTAAAGTGTCACTAAAGTCATATCAGGAAAAATGGCAACACGCTGGGGTCATGTTTTGACAACTATCAACGTGGTTAAACAGAATCTGATAGTGTGTAACCCAAGGATCATTTCTACACAAAATATGAAAATCGAGGGAGAAGTTTGTTTCATTCGGTTGCCATAGAAACCATAATTGTGCATGAATCCAATTACCAGAAAGGAAAATAGGAGAGTACATTGAGAGAATGATACCTGTGAAGTGTCATCCCAATTGTCTGAGCATTTACAGATGAGAAGTCGTTCCAAGCAAAACGTTAACGCATGCACCGACGCACGACGGTCAATTCGACATGACATAAGCTCGATTGGCTCTCAGCCATTGGAGCTAATAACATAAGACACTTGCAACGCTAACGAAGCATTGCATAAGGGAATGTCATATTATGTATCATGTTCTCCTCCCGATATCTGCAAGTCTGTCATCGAAACACAACTGGGTTCGTCAGCAACGCAACGTTTTTGTCGAACGATGCATCATGCATTTAGCAAATGATTTATGGGATAATAAAACCCAATATTCCGAGGTTGTAAATCGCAGTGGTGATAAGGCAATGTTCAATGATATATTTTGTCAAATGAAGTATCATGCATTTGATCAATGATATATGTGATACTAAAACCAACATTTATATTGCATACCTAAGTAGGCTCTCTTGGTAAATTTACAACTACAATGACAAGAGCTATCCTGACCAGACTGAGCACACGTGTAAGCTTATCAGGGTTCCATTTAGTACACATAACTTAAGGAGTTGTTACCTTGACATAACGCTTCAAAATAGCACGTACGTTTTACCAAGCAAGACAATATAACTTTTCTATGTACATGTATATTGTATTTTTAATAATATTACAAAGTCATGATTCCGGCATTGTGTTGAAAAAAAAACGAAGTATATTGATTCGAATGCAGAATAAATAACACACGTCAAAGGCCGATCTTTCATCACGTCGGCATAATCTAAACATTGTACATTACAACCTGTGGGCATTTTACTATGTTCACGCGTTTTATCATACATATTAATATATCTATAGGTGCTACCTATTTACGAAAAAACGCAAGATAATTATAAACAAAAATCAAAGAGCATACTTTGGCCATAAAAAAGGATTTATAAGTAATTGACTAGACAATAATAATGTTAATGTCATGTTTTGTGCATTATCAAAAAATATTTGGAATTCGTATTGCTGTCGTCTATTATTACGAACAGAAAATAATAAAGTAAAGACTTTCAGAAAATCAAGGAATACATTTATAATGAACGAGGTTAAAACATGATGCCCAAGATGATCCTTAATCGATCACCTGCATTATGGTAAAGAAGCAAAAAGATCAGCTCTTTGCTGATGCCACCTGGCAACTGCCTTTTTCAACCAGTCAATATGACTGGAACAAATGATGTAAGGGGTCACATTTCTGCTAAACCCTTTCCCTATTAGAGACGGTTTCTGAGGCCTTTGCAACAGACGATTTAGGGAAAGATTGTCGCTAAAAGAACAATTGCTCCTTATGAGAAAGTTATCCTTTTGCCACAATGTTTGATAAATAGCTCATGTATAGGAATTTGGGGTATTTCATGTTGATACCACTTTTTTGCGGGGAAACGACGTCGCTCCATTGACGTTACGCCAAGATGAAGTGTTACGGAAATGACGTCACGTCCTTCTTTGGATACGATACAGTCAACATTTAGGTTCAGGGGTAGAAGTCTAATGCTGTCGTTTTTTTGACGAACGGGAAAACATATTTCTTACAGAGTTCCATTTATTGTTAATGTTAATTCCCCAAAACACAGCACTTTAATAAATATCGATTTAAAAAAAAAAATATTAAAAAGACGACAATAATTTAAAAGATCCGTGTTTTTCGTGTCATTTTATACATACCCAAATTATCGATTTAACTTTAAACTGAAGAGAATACAATAACCTGTATGATAATATCAGAGACATATAAAACATGTGTTTATATGTCTCTGATAATATCAATTCTATACATCTGTCATGACAATTAACGTAACATAAAGCGACTTAAAGTAGAAATTTCGCTAGAATATTTTAACAGTAATTTGATTAATTCTAATTTATTTAAAATAAAATATAACATAGAACACCTATTCATCTACCATTTGCCAATCTTTCAAGCAAATCTATCGTATCGATTTTTAATAAATCACAATGTCGTTAAACCTCTTGTGAGCGTCGTAACGTTCACTGCGGAATTAAACATTGAGACGCATCCAGGGTAATTAAAATGAATATTTATATTTTCCTTATAATTATCAATTTCATTCTAAATTTAAGCTATCCCCTAAAGAATAATGGTAGGTAGTATATATGTATTTCTATTTAAAGAATTAAAGTAATTACAGTCGTAAATAATTTATCAAAAAAACCAACAAAATAATATTTGGATTTGTCATATGTATAAACTGACTCGTTAACTTTCCTGTTCAACTGATGTTCTATATATGAAATATAATTATCACAAATATTATATGTCACCCTTGTTTTTTTGTATCGTATTTGAGATAACAGTATACAAATGTTGTTCTCAATATGCAATTTTGAGAAATTCGAAGTCTATACCTGTCATGCAAAGCTTTCTTGGTAATCTATCCTTGATAATGTTGTTGTCGTTTGCGGCAATTTTTTGATTAAATTGTAATGTGTGTTTACACAGCTGCGCAGTTATGTGTGATTAAAGGAATGACCATTACTATCTCATCTTATATTAACATCGATTTAAAGCGAATAATATAAACTCCGTCATGATATATAGTTCACCTTTTTTTCTTAAATAATTTTAAAGCAAATCTTGGTTTATTTAACGAACTCGCTGACTAATACAGTTATTACCTAACGTCTAATTTACTAACAAAAAAATGCCCTAGATATTGCTTTTATAAGCAATCATTATAGTTCAGAACACCATTATTTCTCCTATTTACTCAAATTTGTTGGAAATATATCTGGCGGACTTTTA
>JASEVX010000167.1:290478-429237 GCA_031761405.1 Serripes groenlandicus | reverse complement strand
AGTAAATTTGGAACCAGAATAAAAAAAAAAATGTCTTTCCGAAGTAGTATCTAACATCAGCCAAGATATCTGAAATTTCAAAACTAAAGTTGAAAATGTCCGCGTAAGTGGTTTATGAGTGGTGAAAATGAAAGAACACTTTATACGTCTACACTAATTATATCAAGTATGAATGAATATATTCACATGCAATTAATATGTATGAATATATACAGCGTTGTTTTCATTTTTGAGATAGTGTCTTTTAGCATGCCCATTTCACCGTGCCTAGGGGATGCTCAATAAGAATGGCAGCCACAGTCTGATCCTTATTTGAACTAGACGGCTAAATGGGGTCTGAACGATTGGAGCCAATGACTCTTGAGCTCAAGCAGTCGGGTGGTGTTAGTTTCATATCTTATTTATTTGTATCTCGATGTAATATAAGGTCACCAATATCATCTTTCCTGTCCACCGCGATATGTAAAACAACCAAAATAAAGTGTTTGGTATGCGTTTCAACAAGGCAAAGTTCGACCGAAACCAAGTACGAGTAAGTATAAATCATAACTATTGTTATACAAGAAAGCTGACACATATTGAATACCAACCATATCATGTAAACGATTTTGACGTGAAAGATTATTGCGATTACAGTTAAGAACATCATGAAATTGACCAATTTAGCGTTCACGCTCCGCTCCGTTCCGTTCAGTTACGCTCTGCTCAGGTTCATCTGCTCTTAAAGCGTCATTGCGATTGATATTTTCCGTTCTATCAAATATCAAATTAAGTTCTAGCGTGAACGCCACATTGCTATTTTTTTAACAACTCATACCTTTGAAGATTTAATTTCATTAAGAAATTGAGAAAGTAAATCTTTGAAATTAAGCGTGTATTGATCGGGGAAAAGATAACATAAAGAAAGATTGATTCGGGTTTGAACGGCGGCCAGTTCACCTACTCATATGTTTCTTAACACCAGTACTTCATACAACATTCTTTCCAAGCAACTGGCTGCTTTTCCAAATAGCCCATTTGTGGCAGACGAAGACGCTTGCTTGTCACAATGTCACAATGAATTTGTCAAACGTCGGAAAGAATGTTGGTGATAACATAAAGAAGGCTGCAAAGCAAATTAATTTGTTTACGAAAATAATCATGTATAAAATAGTGTTACATTATATTACATTAGTGTCTCATAAGACAAAGGTTAAGCATACAAATATAACTTTTAATAAAGTAGTTTTGTAAAATAATGATTGTTCGTTCAGAGCGCAAAATTCCGTTCCACTATTAAAGCGTTCCAACTTCGTTCCAATCACGCTCACGATCAAATCGCGTTCCATGTAAACAACAACCATATAATTCTATTTGTAAGGTAATTATATATATTAAAAATAACATGTTAAATAAAGAACAGCCTTTTGCAAGCTAATGTTGCTGGTTACAAACATGTCATTTGAATGTGATATGTAGGAACCTTTTCAAATGTCAATGGTAATGTCTAAAGACCAAACATTTGAGTGGCATAGAAAATTTATTTAAACAGATTACTTCTATCAAATATAAAAGCACAATCTCCAACGGTTCGAGAGTTATGGCCAATGCAAAGGATTTAAACACAGACAGACAGACAAAAGGGACGGACTACTGTTTGCTCTTGATTCCGGGGCATAACACATTACATTACACAAACAGTTGCAAAGAAAACCCAAACGATGTTGGTTGGTCGGAAAGAAGCCGAGCTGGAAGTTTTCGCCGATATATTGATAGAAAAATCGGATAACGTTGATCAAGCGCTTCTCTATGTAGTTCTACGCTGAAGTCAGAATCAAAGGTAAGGTGATTTTCCTTGTGCGTTTTTATTAGCTCGTCTGATTTTCTTTAAAAAAAGACGAGCTATTTTCATCACTTGATCGTCGTTGTCGTCTTCGTGTCGTCTTCGTCGTCGTCTCCGTCGTCGTCTCCGTCGTCGTCGTCTTTGTCGTCGTCGTCGGCGGCGGCGTTGGTTAGGTTTTGCGTTTAGGTCACTTACATAGAAACTAAAAGCCAGTAGAGCTGATGTCACATCCAGTTGTGGAAAATTGTCCTTCATAATTGCATAGTTGCTTCAACTTTTGTTTGCATCAAACCACTTTTCCTCCCAAACCACTTGGCAAATTGGGAAGCATCCACTAAATGTTCTCTCCTTAATTCCTTCAAATTGTATGGATCCATGCACAATGGTAACCGAAAGAAAAACTTTAAAATCTTCTCCATGGAAAGTGTTGGGCTATTTTTCAATAATTTTGTAGAAATGATTCTATTTGACCCTCTATCAGATTACTTCAAGCCATGTTGATTGGTCGGAAAACATGAACCCAAGAGGGCTGGGCTATTTTGTCGTATATGGCTGTAGTGAAAACTTAAAGAATATTTTTATATAAGTGGTTTGCGATTTCAAATAATATTGTATAAATGTTCCTAGAGTTGACCCTTTATCAGATTCCTTCAAGCCATGCTGATTGCTCGAAAACTATGGCGTCGGCTATTTTGGCCTTATATGGCTATAGTAAACATTTAAACAAAATTTCTCCTCCGAAAGTATCAGAACGATTTTCAAATAATTTTGTAGAAGTGTTCCTTGGGTGACCCTCTTTCAGATTCCTTCAAGCCATCTTGATTGATTGAAAAAAAAGGCCGCCAGAGGGCTGGGATATTCTGCCTTATATGGCTATAGTAAAAACTTAAAAATTCTTCTCCGACGAAAGTGTTAGGAAGATTTTCAAATAATTTTGTAGAAATGTTCCTAGGGAAACCCTCTATCAGATTACTGGCAGCATGTTGATTGCTCGAAAACTTTGACCACCGTCTATTTTGCCGTATATGGCTCTACTGAAAACTTGAAAATCATCTCCTCCGAAAGTGTCTGACCGATTTTTCAAATGATTTTGTAGAAAGGTTCTTTGGGTGACCCTCTATCAGATTCCTTCAAGCCATGGCCACCAGGGGGCAGGGCTATTTTGCCTTATATGGCTATAGTGAAAACTTGAAAAAAAATATTTTTGGATGAAAGTATCTGATTCAACCAAGTCATGTTTATTAGTATTTAAATATGGCTACCAGGGGCGAGGCTGTAAGCTTTTTATTGGCTTTAGTGAACACTTTAAAAATCTCTCCTCCAAACTATTTGGCCGATTTTCAAATAATTTTGCAGAAGTGGTCTTGGTGACACTCTTCGGGATTCCTTCAAGCCATGGTGATTGGTCAAACTACATGGCCACCATAGGGCCGGGCTGTTTGGAGATTTTAATTGTTGCCTAATGCAGTTGAGCGATACTAGCCCTCTTGGGCCTCTTGTTGTTATATTGATTTCAAATGTTTTTCCTAAACAATAAAACATATGTACTTTAACATATTATGAATATATTTTTCCGGATTGTGTTCTGGGGTTCAATGTCACTGTTACTAAAAACAGGAAAACAGTAATATATTCAATATCTATAGTTACAGTTGACTTAATGTAACCATCTTCATTTGTCTGTCCATACACAAGACTCTGCTTATAATCTTGACAGATTGTGACAGCCATCAACGTGAAGAGATCTTCCTTATCATGTATATGACCTTGGATTTATTTATTTCCACGATGTCATATTGTTTCAATACTTGAAAAATATCAGTTGTGTGCGGTCATTATAATATTTTAACATTCATTCCGAATTTGAAGATTTTTTATATAAAATAAATAAACAGTAAAATGATAATTATTATTATTATTATTCTTTATTTCCTCCCAAATGGAAGATCATTTCAAAATAACAAAGACAATTATTAACAAATTCGATTGAAATATACAACATTAATGAATGAGAGAGAGGGGGATGAGAGAGAGAGAGCGAGAGAGAGAGGAGAGAGAAGAGAAAGATGAGAGAGAGAGAGAGAGAGGAGAGAGAGAGAAGAGAGAGAGATGAGAGAAGAGAGAGAGAGAGAGAGAGAGAGAGAGAGAGAGAGAGAGAGAGAGAGAGAGAGATAAACAGAGTGAAAGACAATATACAAAAAATAATCTAATTAATTAATGTCAGTATATGAGATGCACCGTAGCTGAATTTAACTAAATGCAATTGTTGATAAACTTCCCACTAAAGAAACGCTAGACCGAAACGAAGAGAAAAGCGTTCATAGAGGAGGGGATGCAAAAAAAAAAAAAAAAAACGTGCAGAAATATACCCACATCAACATATCTCAACAATTAATACATGCAATATTACAACAGCACACAAACAAACAAAACAAACATGACATAAAATAATACTGACAGTATTTATTCAACCCGTACAAAGTACTTGTAACTATTCCATACGTTATGTAGAAATAGTACCACATGTTTGTAAAACATATCATAATTGTTAAGCAGTACGCTGTTCAAGTTCAGATTCAAACCGAGTAGAGCTTCAACATACTCCTTACCATCCAAAGATTCTAGCATATTGAAAGCACTACTACCAAATTTGACATAAGTTATTTGTTGAAAGGAATCCGAGAGGGGTCTTACATACAAACAGTTAATCAGAATATGCTCAGTCAAACTTGTTTTAATATCACTATGACTACACCGCGAGCAATGGGAGTAGCAATGGGAGTAATCAGTGCATGCCGTGTATGCAATTAATTGGGCGATAGAAAAACAAGCACGTAGCATATTCGGATTACGTTTGGCGTAGTCCCACACTGGATTAGCAGAGAACTGATACTGTAGTTTTCTGTATAAGACAAACTGGCTCGAAGACGTTCGAACATTCCATTCTTCTATATAGTAGTTACGAACCTTTGTATTAATACAATGTTTCCAAACATATCTACTAGGAAAAACACCATAAGCTAAATAGTCTTCCAAGCTATTGTAAATATTATATTTATGTAGCAGAGAAACAACATCTGAAATAAACCCGAAATCGGAAGACCCATTCTTAAACAAACTAAGACGTAATAAAAACAAACGTTTGACTGTGCAGTCCCTTTCTAATCGACACAGCTGACCGAAGAAGACAAGTTTTCTCTTCTCTATTTCGGCAGCCAGAGGCAGAGCACAAAGTAAACCAAGTACAATATCTGTTCTTGATCTACTTCTTAGACCTTGGATTTGTTTTAAGCATAGTCTATGAGATCTCTCTAAAGTCAACATGTCTCGATCAGGAAGCGGCTGTAAAAATTCACAACCAAACAGCGCTTTAGGAATAACAATAGATTTGTAGATACTATAGCTGGTTAAGGGATTAAGCCCATGTACGTGTAGTCCTTCCTTAATAAGACCGAAAAATGTCCCCCTTAATTTCCTATCAATATGTTTAGTAAGTAAAGAGTAGTCAGCGTATTTATTGCATTCTATTCCCAAATGATTGCATTCCTCTTTTTCATAAATAATTTCATTACCCATGACAAATGAACGAGAACTGCGTTTGTAAGCACGCTTGGACTCATTAAAAGTGACAACTCTCTCTCTCTCTCTTTAATTACGCGCTAAATGACCTTAGCTGTCGATGCCCCATAAAACAATATACATTCATTCATTCATTCTCTCTCTCTCTCTCTCTCTCTCTCTCTCTCTCTCTCTCTCTCTCTCTCTCTCTCTCTCTCTCTCTCTCTCTCTCACTCTCTCTCTCTCTCTCTCTCTCTCTCAGTCTGCCCCCCTCTCTCTCTCTCTCGCTCTCTCTCTCTCTCTCTCTCTCTCTCTCTATCTCTCTATCACCATCTCTCTCTCTCTCTCTCTCTCTTTCTCTATCTCTCTATCTCTCCCTCTCTCTCTCCCTCTCTCTCTCCCTCTCTCTCTCTCTTTCTCTCTATCTCTATCTCTCTCTATCTCTCTCGCTCTCTCTCACCCTCTCTCTCTCCCTCTCTCTCCCTCTCTCTCCATCTCTCTGTCTGTCTGTCTGTCTCTCTTTCATTCTCCCTCAATCTCCTCCGCCCTCTCCCTATCCCCCTACCTCTCCCTCTCTCCTTCTCTCTCCCCTCTCTCTCTCTTTCGGTGTTATATTATGTATTGATTAGCTTTCTGATTTGTTATTCAGATGTTCATATAGACCGATCCGTTAGCTCCATTTCTCTCCTAGATGACGTCAAAGACTTCGCCTGTACGGACGCTTTCCAGAAAGAGGTAATAATAGTAAATTTGGAACCAGAATAAAAAAAAAATGTCTTTCCCGAAGTAGTATCTAACATCAGCCAAGATATCTGAAATTTCAAAACTAAAGTTGAAAATGTCCGCGTAAGTGGTTTATGAGTGGTGAAAATGAAAGTACACTTTATACGTCTACACTAATTATATCAAGTATGAATGAATATATTCACATGCAATTAATATGTATGAATATATACAGCGTTGTTTTCATTTTTGAGATAGTGTCTTTTAGCATGCCCATTTCACCGTGCCTAGGGGATGCTCAATAAGAATGGCAGCCACAGTCTGATCCTTATTTGAACTAGACGGCTAAATGGGGTCTGAACGATTGGAGCCAATGACTCTTGAGCTCAAGCAGGTCGGGTGGTGTTAGTTTCATATCTTATTTATTTGTATCTCGATGTAAATATAAGGTCACCAATATCATCTTTCCTGTCCACCGCGATATGTAAAACAACCAAAATAAAGTGTTTGGTATGCGTTTCAACAAGGCAAAGTTCGACCGAAACCAAGTACGAGTAAGTATAATCATAACTATTGTTATACAAGAAAGCTGACACATATTGAATACCAACCATATCATGTAAACGATTTTGACGTGAAAGATTATTGCGATTACAGTTAAGAACATCATGAAATTGACCAATTTAGCGTTCACGCTCCGCTCCGTTCCGTTCAGTTACGCTCTGCTCAGGTTCCCATCTGCTCTTAAAGCGTCATTGCGATTGATATTTTCCGTTCCTATCAAATATCAAATTAAGTTCTAGCGTGAACGCCACATTGCTATTTTTTTAACAACTCATACCTTTTGAAGATTTAATTCATATAAGAAATTGAGAAAGTAAATCTTGAAATTAAGCGTGTATTGATCGGGGAAAAGATAACATAAAGAAAGATTGATTCGGGTTGAACGGCGGCCAGTTCACCTACTCATATGTTTCTTAACACCAGTACTTCATACAACATTCTTTCCAAGCAACTGGCTGCTTTTCCAAATAGCCCATTTGTGGCAGACGAAGACGCTTGCTTGTCACAATGTCACAATGACATTTGTCAAACGTCGGAAAGAATGTTGGTGATAACATAAAGAAGGCTGCAAAGCAAATTAATTTGTTTACGAAAATAATCATGTATAAAATAGTGTTACATTATATTACATTAGTGTCTCATAAGACAAAGGTTAAGCATACAAATATAACTTTTAATAAAGTAGTTTTGTAAAATAATGATTGTTTCGTTCAGAGCGCAAAATTCCGTTCCACTATTAAAGCGTTCCAACTTCGTTCCAATCACGCTCACGATCAAATCGCGTTCCATGTAAACAACAACCATATAATTCGTATTTGTAAGGTAATTATATATATTAAAAATAACATGTTAAATAAAGAACAGCCTTTTGCAAGCTAATGTTGCTGGTTACAATACATGTCATTTGAATGTGATATGTAGGAACCTTTTCAAATGTCAATGGTAATGTCTAAAGACCAAACATTTGAGTGGCATAAGAAAATTTATTTAAACAGATTACTTCTATCAAATATAAAAGCACAATCTCCAACGGTTCGAGAGTTATGGCCAATGCAAAGGATTTTAAACACAGACAGACAGACAAAAGGGACGGACTACTGTTTGCTCTTGATTCCGGGGGCATAACACATTACATTACACAAACAGGTTGCAAAGAAAACCCAAACGATGTTGGTTGGTCGGAAAGAAGCCGAGCTGGAAGTTTTCGCCGATATATTGATAGAAAAATCGGATAACGTTGATCAAGCGCTTCTCTATGTAGTTTCTACGCTGAAGTCAGAATCAAAGGTAAGGTGATTTTCCTTGTGCGTTTTTATTAGCTCGTCTGATTTTCTTTAAAAAAAGACGAGCTATTTTCATCACTTGATCGTCGTTGTCGTCTTCGTCGTCGTCTTCGTCGTCGTCTCCGTCGTCGTCTCCGTCGTCGTCGTCTTTGTCGTCGTCGTCGGCGGCGGCGTTGGTTAGGTTTTGCGTTTAGGTCACTTACATAGAAACTAAAAGCCAGTAGAGCTGATGTCACATCCAGTTGTGGAAAATTGTCCTTCATAATTGCATAGTTGCTTCAACTTTTGTTTGCATCAAACCACTTTTCCTCCCAAACCACTTGGCAAATTGGGAAGCATCCACTAAATGTTCTCTCCTTAATTCCTTCAAATTGTATGGATCCATGCACAATGGTAACCGAAAGAAAAAACTTTTAAAATCTTCTCCATGGAAAGTGTTGGGCTATTTTTCAAATAATTTTGTAGAAATTGATTCCTATTTGACCCTCTATCAGATTACTTCAAGCCATGTTGATTGGTCGGAAAACATGACCCAAGAGGGCTGGGCTATTTTGTCGTATATGGCTGTAGTGAAAACTTAAAGAATATTTTATATAAGTGGTTTGCCGATTTTCAAATAATATTGTATAAATGTTCCTAGAGTTGACCCTTTATCAGATTCCTTCAAGCCATGCTGATTGCTCGAAAACTATGGCGTCGGCTATTTTGCCTTATATGGCTATAGTAAACATTTAAACAAAATTTCTCCTCCGAAAGTATCAGAACGATTTTCAAATAATTTTGTAGAAGTGTTCCTTGGGTGACCCTCTTTCAGATTCCTTCAAGCCATCTTGATTGATTGAAAAAAAAGGCCGCCAGAGGGCTGGGATATTCTGCCTTATATGGCTATAGTAAAAACTTAAAAATTCTTCTCCGACGAAAGTGTTAGGAAGATTTTCAAATAATTTTGTAGAAATGTTCCTAGGGTAACCCTCTATCAGATTACTGGCAGCCATGTTGATTGCTCGAAAACTTTGACCACGTCTATTTTGCCGTATATGGCTCTACTGAAAACTTGAAAATCATCTCCTCCGAAAGTGTCTGACCGATTTTCAAATGATTTTGTAGAAAGGTTCTTTGGGTGACCCTCTATCAGATTCCTTCAAGCCATGGCCACCAGGGGGCAGGGCTATTTTGCCTTATATGGCTATAGTGAAAACTTGAAAAAAAATATTTTTGGATGAAAGTATCTGATTCAACCAAGTCATGTTTATTAGTATTTAAATATGGCTACCAGGGGCGAGGCTGTAAGCTTTTTATTGGCTTTAGTGAACACTTTAAAAATCTTCTCCTCCCAAACTATTTGGCCGATTTTCAAATAATTTTGCAGAAGTGGTCCTTGGGTGACACTCTTCGGGATTCCTTCAAGCCATGGTGATTGGTCAAACTACATGGCCACCATAGGGCCGGGCTGTTTGGAGATTTAATTGTTGCCTAATGGCAGTTGAGCGATACTAGCCCTCTTGGGCCTCTTGTTGTTATATTGATTTCAAATGTTTTTCCTAAACAATAAAAACATAATGTACTTTAACATATTATGAATATATTTTTCCGGATTGTGTTCTGGGGTTCAATGTCACTGTTACTAAAAACAGGAAAACAGTAATATATTCAATATCTATAGTTACAGTTGACTTAATGTAACCATCTTCATTTGTCTGTCCATACACAAGACTCTGCTTATAATCTTGACAGATTGTGACAGCCATCCAACGTGAAGATCTTCCTTATCATGTATATGACCTTGGATTTATTTATTTCCACGATGTCAATATTGTTTCAATACTTGAAAAATATCAGTTGTGTGCGGTCATTATAATATTTTAACATTCATTCCGAATTTGAAGATTTTTTATATAAAATAAATAAACAGTAAAATGATAATTATTATTATTATTATTCTTTATTTCCTCCCAAATGGAAGATCATTTCAAAATAACAAAGACAATTATTAACAAATTCGATTGAAATATACAACATTATGAATGAGGAGAGAGGGGGAGAGAGAAGAGCGAGAGAGAGAGAGAGAGAGAGAAAGAGAGAGAGAGGAGAGAGAGAGAGAGAGAGAGAGAGAGAGAGAGAGAGAGAGAGAGAGAGAGAGAGAGAGAGAGAGAGAGAGAGAGAGAGAGAGAGAGAGAGAGAGAGAGAGAGAGAGAGAGATAAACAGAGTGAAAGACAATATACAAAAAATAATCTAATTAATTAATGTCAGTATATGAGATGCACCGTAGCTGAATTTAACTAAATGCAATTGTTGATAATAACTTCCCACTAAAGAAACGCTAGACCGAAACGAAGAGAAAAGCGTTCATAGAGGAGGGGATGCAAAAAAAAAAAAAAAAAAACGTGCAGAAATATACCCACATCAACATATCTCAACAATTAATACATGCAATATTACAACAGCACACAAACAAACAAAACAAACATGACATAAAATAATACTGACAGTATTTATTCAACCCGGTACAAAGTACTTGTAACTATTCCATACGTTATGTAGAAATAGTACCACATGTTTGTAAAACATATCATAATTGTTAAGCAGTACGCTGTTCAAGTTCAGATTCAAACCGAGTAGAGCTTCAACATACTCCTTACCATCCAAAGATTCTAGCATATTGAAAGCACTACTACCAAATTTGACATAAGTTATTTGTTGAAAGGAATCCGAGAGGGGTCTTACATACAAACAGTTAATCAGAATATGCTCAGTCAAACTTGTTTTAATATCACTATGACTACACCGCGAGCAATGGGAGTAATCAGTGCATGCCGTGTATGCAATTAATTGGGCGATAGAAAAACAAGCACGTAGCATATTCGGATTTGGCGTAGTCCCACACTGGATTAGCAGAGAACTGATACTGTAGTTTTCTGTATAAGACAAACTGGCTCGAAGACGTTCGAACATTCCATTCTTCTATATAGTAGTTACGAACCTTTGTATTAATACAATGTTTCCAAACATATCTACTAGGAAAAACACCATAAGCTAAATAGTCTTCCAAGCTATTGTAAATATTATATTTATGTATCAGAGAAACAACATCTGAAATAAACCCGAAATCGGAAGACCCATTCTTAAACAAACTAAGACGTAATAAAAACAAACGTTTGACTGTGCAGTCCCTTTCTAATCGACACAGCTGACCGAAGAAGACAAGTTTTCTCTTCTCTATTTCGGCAGCCAGAGGCAGAGCACAAAGTAAACCAAGTACAATATCTGTTCTTGATCTACTTCTTAGACCTTGGATTTGTTTTAAGCATAGTCTATGAGATCTCTCTAAAGTCAACATGTCTCGATCAGGAAGCGGCTGTAAAAATTCACAACCAAACAGCGCTTTAGGAATAACAATAGATTTGTAGATACTATAGCTGGTTAAGGGATTAAGCCCATGTACGTGTAGTCCTTCCTTAATAAGACCGAAAAATGTCCCCCTTAATTTCCTATCAATATGTTTAGTAAGTAAAGAGTAGTCAGCGTATTTATTGCATTCTATTCCCAAATGATTGCATTCCTCTTTTTCATAAATAATTTCATTACCCATGACAAATGAACGAGAACTGCGTTTGTAAGCACGCTTGGACTCATTAAAAGTGACAACTCTCTCTCTCTCTCTTTAATTACGCGCTAAATGACCTTAGCTGTCGATGCCCCATAAAACAATATACATTCATTCATTCATTCTCTCTCTCTCTCTCTCTCTCTCTCTCTCTCTCTCTCTCTCTCTCTCTCTCTCTCTCTCTCTCTCTCTCTCTCTCTCTCTCTCTCTCTCTCTCTCTCACTCTCTCTCTCTCTCTCTCTCTCTCTCAGTCTGCCCCCCTCTCTCTCTCTCTCGCTCTCTCTCTCTCTCTCTCTCTCTCTCTCTCTATCTCTCTATCACCATCTCTCTCTCTCTCTCTCTCTCTTTCTCTATCTCTCTATCTCTCCCTCTCTCTCTCCCTCTCTCTCTCCCTCTCTCTCTCTCTTTCTCTCTATCTCTATCTCTCTCTATCTCTCTCGCTCTCTCTCACCCCTCTCTCTCTCCCTCTCTCTCCCTCTCTCTCCATCTCTCTGTCTGTCTGTCTGTCTCTCTTTCATTCTCCCTCAATCTCCTCCGCCCTCTCCCTATCCCCCTACCTCTCCCTCTCTCCTTCTCTCTCCCCTCTCTCTCTCTTTCGGTGTTATATTATGTATTGATTAGCTTTCTGATTTGTTATTCAGATGTTCATATAGACCGATCCGTTAGCTCCATTTCTCTCCTAGATGACGTCAAAGACTTCGCCTGTACGGACGCTTTCCAGAAAGAGGTAATAATAGTAAATTTGGAACCAGAATAAAAAAAAAATGTCTTTCCCGAAGTAGTATCTAACATCAGCCAAGATATCTGAAATTTCAAAACTAAAGTTGAAAATGTCCGCGTAAGTGGTTTATGAGTGGTGAAAATGAAAGTACACTTTATACGTCTACACTAATTATATCAAGTATGAATGAATATATTCACATGCAATTAATATGTATGAATATATACAGCGTTGTTTTCATTTTTGAGATAGTGTCTTTTAGCATGCCCATTTCACCGTGCCTAGGGGATGCTCAATAAGAATGGCAGCCACAGTCTGATCCTTATTTGAACTAGACGGCTAAATGGGGTCTGAACGATTGGAGCCAATGACTCTTGAGCTCAAGCAGGTCGGGTGGTGTTAGTTTCATATCTTATTTATTTGTATCTCGATGTAAATATAAGGTCACCAATATCATCTTTCCTGTCCACCGCGATATGTAAAACAACCAAAATAAAGTGTTTGGTATGCGTTTCAACAAGGCAAAGTTCGACCGAAACCAAGTACGAGTAAGTATAATCATAACTATTGTTATACAAGAAAGCTGACACATATTGAATACCAACCATATCATGTAAACGATTTTGACGTGAAAGATTATTGCGATTACAGTTAAGAACATCATGAAATTGACCAATTTAGCGTTCACGCTCCGCTCCGTTCCGTTCAGTTACGCTCTGCTCAGGTTCCCATCTGCTCTTAAAGCGTCATTGCGATTGATATTTTCCGTTCCTATCAAATATCAAATTAAGTTCTAGCGTGAACGCCACATTGCTATTTTTTTAACAACTCATACCTTTTGAAGATTTAATTCATATAAGAAATTGAGAAAGTAAATCTTGAAATTAAGCGTGTATTGATCGGGGAAAAGATAACATAAAGAAAGATTGATTCGGGTTGAACGGCGGCCAGTTCACCTACTCATATGTTTCTTAACACCAGTACTTCATACAACATTCTTTCCAAGCAACTGGCTGCTTTTCCAAATAGCCCATTTGTGGCAGACGAAGACGCTTGCTTGTCACAATGTCACAATGACATTTGTCAAACGTCGGAAAGAATGTTGGTGATAACATAAAGAAGGCTGCAAAGCAAATTAATTTTTTTACGAAAATAATCATGTATAAAATAGTGTTACATTATATTACATTAGTGTCTCATAAGACAAAGGTTAAGCATACAAATATAACTTTTAATAAAGTAGTTTTGTAAAATAATGATTGTTTCGTTCAGAGCGCAAAATTCCGTTCCACTATTAAAGCGTTCCAACTTCGTTCCAATCACGCTCACGATCAAATCGCGTTCCATGTAAACAACAACCATATAATTCGTATTTGTAAGGTAATTATATATATTAAAAATAACATGTTAAATAAAGAACAGCCTTTTACAAGCTAATGTTGCTGGTTACAATACATGTCATTTGAATGTGATATGTAGGAACCTTTTCAAATGTCAATGGTAATGTCTAAAGACCAAACATTTGAGTGGCATAAGAAAATTTATTTAAACAGATTACTTCTATCAAATATAAAAGCACAATCTCCAACGGTTCGAGAGTTATGGCCAATGCAAAGGATTTTAAACACAGACAGACAGACAAAAGGGACGGACTACTGTTTGCTCTTGATTCCGGGGGCATAACACATTACATTACACAAACAGGTTGCAAAGAAAACCCAAACGATGTTGGTTGGTCGGAAAGAAGCCGAGCTGGAAGTTTTCGCCGATATATTGATAGAAAAATCGGATAACGTTGATCAAGCGCTTCTCTATGTAGTTTCTACGCTGAAGTCAGAATCAAAGGTAAGGTGATTTTCCTTGTGCGTTTTTATTAGCTCGTCTGATTTTCTTTAAAAAAAGACGAGCTATTTTCATCACTTGATCGTCGTTGTCGTCTTCGTCGTCGTCTTCGTCGTCGTCTTCGTCGTCGTCTCCGTCGTCGTCTCCGTCGTCGTCGTCTTTGTCGTCGTCGTCGGCGGCGGCGTTGGTTAGGTTTTGCGTTTAGGTCACTTACATAGAAACTAAAAGCCAGTAGAGCTGATGTCACATCCAGTTGTGGAAAATTGTCCTTCATAATTGCATAGTTGCTTCAACTTTTGTTTGCATCAAACCACTTTTCCTCCCAAACCACTTGGCAAATTGGGAAGCATCCACTAAATGTTCTCTCCTTAATTCCTTCAAATTGTATGGATCCATGCACAATGGTAACCGAAAGAAAAAACTTTTAAAATCTTCTCCATGGAAAGTGTTGGGCTATTTTTCAAATAATTTTGTAGAAATGATTCCTATTTGACCCTCTATCAGATTACTTCAAGCCATGTTGATTGGTCGGAAAACATGACCCAAGAGGGCTGGGCTATTTTGTCGTATATGGCTGTAGTGAAAACTTAAAGAATATTTTTATATAAGTGGTTTGCCGATTTTCAAATAATATTGTATAAATGTTCCTAGAGTTGACCCTTTATCAGATTCCTTCAAGCCATGCTGATTGCTCGAAAACTATGGCGTCGGCTATTTTGCCTTATATGGCTATAGTAAACATTTAAACAAAATTTCTCCTCCGAAAGTATCAGAACGATTTTCAAATAATTTTGTAGAAGTGTTCCTTGGGTGACCCTCTTTCAGATTCCTTCAAGCCATCTTGATTGATTGAAAAAAAAGGCCGCCAGAGGGCTGGGATATTCTGCCTTATATGGCTATAGTAAAAACTTAAAAATTCTTCTCCGACGAAAGTGTTAGGAAGATTTTCAAATAATTTTGTAGAAATGTTCCTAGGGTAACCCTCTATCAGATTACTGGTAGCCATGTTGATTGCTCGAAAACTTTGACCACGTCTATTTTGCCGTATATGGCTCTACTGAAAACTTGAAAATCATCTCCTCCGAAAGTGTCTGACCGATTTTCAAATGATTTTGTAGAAAGGTTCTTTGGGTGACCCTCTATCAGATTCCTTCAAGCCATGGCCACCAGGGGGCAGGGCTATTTTGCCTTATATGGCTATAGTGAAAACTTGAAAAAAAATATTTTTGGATGAAAGTATCTGATTCAACCAAGTCATGTTTATTAGTATTTAAATATGGCTACCAGGGGGCGAGGCTGTAAGCTTTTTATTGGCTTTAGTGAACACTTTAAAAATCTTCTCCTCCCAAACTATTTGGCCGATTTTCAAATAATTTTGCAGAAGTGGTCCTTGGGTGACACTCTTCGGGATTCCTTCAAGCCATGGTGATTGGTCAAACTACATGGCCACCATAGGGCCGGGCTGTTTGGAGATTTAATTGTTGCCTAATGGCAGTTGAGCGATACTAGCCCTCTTGGGCCTCTTGTTGTTATATTGATTTCAAATGTTTTTCCTAAACAATAAAAACATAATGTACTTTAACATATTATGAATATATTTTTCCGGATTGTGTTCTGGGGTTCAATGTCACTGTTACTAAAAACAGGAAAACAGTAATATATTCAATATCTATAGTTACAGTTGACTTAATGTAACCATCTTCATTTGTCTGTCCATACACAAGACTCTGCTTATGATCTTGACAGATTGTGACAGCCATCCAACGTGAAGATCTTCCTTATCATGTATATGACCTTGGATTTATTTATTTCCACGATGTCAATATTGTTTCAATACTTGAAAAATATCAGTTGTGTGCGGTCATTATAATATTTTAACATTCATTCCGAATTTGAAGATTTTTTATATAAAATAAATAAACAGTAAAATGATAATACCAGACGAGCGTTAGGCACCCGCAGGCAGTGCTCTTTTTATCTATCGACTGGTCCCTTAAAACCAGTCTGAGGGTTTTTCCTCTGGTATCTCTGTAGAATGGGGTATTTTGGTCAAAGTTTCACCATTTTTATTTTTTATAAATATTGACAGAGCAACATTTCCAAAGTGCCATCTTGAGATTTCAAGCAAAAACTCTCAACATTGTAAAAGCTTTAGAACAATATGGTATTAATTAATAACCTTATGTTTCAATATATCATTCAGATGTCATTTGGTTTTAAACGTTTGCTACGCCTATATCAAGTCATTTCCGTTAATCATTAATTTATAAGTCCACCTTGTCAAATTGTTACATTGCATACCGAAGCAAAACGTTCCATATATAGAGTGTGCACTTATAAGTGAAAAGCAAACATTGAGATTATCAGGTATAACTACACAGGTTGCTCTTAATATTTACGTTCCTCACATGCATTCATGGAATGTAATTGGCAAAATGTTTTAAATGTACATGTTATCTCAGTTCCAGGCGCGATGTTTTGAATGTACATGTTATCTCGGTTCCAGGCGCGATGTTTTAAATGTACATGTTATCTCGGTTCCAGGCGCGATGTTTTAAATGTACATGTTATCTCGGTTCCAGGCGCGATGTTTTAAATGTACATGTTATCTCGGTTCCAGGCGCGATGTTTTAAATGTACATGTTATCTCGGTTCCAGGCGCGATGTTTTAAATGTACATGTTATCTCGGTTCCAGGCGCGATGTTTTAAATGTACATGTTATCTTGGTTCCAGGCGCGATGTTTTAAATGTACATGTTATCTCGGTTCCAGGCGCGATGTTTTAAATGTACATGTTATCTCGGTTCCAGGCACAAATGTTAGTTAACAACTTAATCAGCCGTGGGGCCAATACTTCTACCTCCGATTATAATCGGAAGACTCCACTGCATTATGCAGTAGAAAAGAAATTTAAAGGTAAACATCTGTGTATTATTTATAAAATACAACGTAATAGAATTGTTGTTTAAGTTTAGAATTGAATCTGATTTTTAAGAATTGAACTTGAATAATAATAAAAAAAAAACATCATTTAAATGAGATATTTACAGTTTCATGTGCATACAATCGTTTGTATGCCAACGGTTTACAACTACACTTTTGCCATCATTCGAAACATAAGGTAACCATAGACTTTGAGCGTAGACAGGTTTATAAATATAGAAAACAAAATCATCAAAATGTATTTCCGGCCAGTTCATATCAAATTCTTCAAAAATGGTAGTAATAGATTCTATCCTTGGCGATAAGGGTTGTGGGGTTTTAAATAAAGCATTACGTCTGCCTCGATGGTTACGAAAAATGGACTAAAAGTGCTGGTAATTTACCCTGGAAACTCTATTATATAACTGAAAAGTTGAAGCGAAATAAAAAAACATTCAAATAAATCATTAGAACGCATTGCCTAACATAACAGCTTTCAAGACATTCCTACTACATTTGGATCGGAACCTCGTATACATAAAATCGGAGGTACAATTCATACGATACGTTTTATGGTATACCTACAGCTCGGAGATTTGTGAATGACGCGTTTTGTAGTATACCTACAATTCGGAGGTTTGTAAATGACACGTTTTGTAATATACCTATAATTCATAGGTTTGTGAACGATGTGTTTTGTAGTTTACATACAATTCGGATATTTGTGAATGATACGTTTTGTAGTATACATACAATTCGTATATTTGTGAATGACACATTTTGTGGTAGACATACACATCAGAGGCTCTTATCAAAGGTCCCTGGCTCGAGTCCCGTGATGGGTTTGTAAATAACACGTTTTGTAGTATACATACAATTATGAGTTTGTGAATGACAAGTTTTGTAGTATACATGTATATATAAATCGGAAAATGTAAATGACACGTTTCGTAGTATACATACAGTTCGGAGGTTTGTGTATGACATGCTTCGTAGTGTACATATGTTCAGAGGTTTGTAAATGACATGTTTTGTAGTATACATTCACTTCGGAGATGTGTGAATGACACGTTTTGTAGTTTATGTACATGCAATTCATATATTTGACTTGTGAATGACATGTTTTGTAGTATACAAACAATTCGGAGGTTAGTGAATAACACATTGTGTAGCATACATACAGTTCGGAGGTTTTTGAATTGCATGTTTCTTAGTATACATACAATTTGGAGGTTTATAAATGACACGTGGTGTAGTAAACATACACTTTTGAGGTTTGTAAATGACATGTTTCGTAATAAACATACAGTTCGGAAGTTTTCAAATGGCATGTTTCGTAGTAAAACTAAATTCAGAGGTTTGTAAATGACACGTTTTGTAGTATACATACAATCCGAAGGTTAGTGAATGACAAATTGTGCAGTATACACACAGTTCGGAGGTTTGAGAATGACACGTCTTGTAGTATACATACGTTCAGAGGTTTGTGAATGATATGTGTGTTAGTAAACATACAATTCGCTGGTTTGTCAATGATAAGTATTAAAGTATACGTACTATTCTGAGGTTTGAAAATGACACGTTCATAGTATACATACAATTCGGAGGTTTGTAAATGACACGTCTTTTAGTATACATACAACTCGGGGGGTTGTAAATGACACGTTTGTAGCATACATACAATTATGAGTTTGTGAATGACAAGTTTTGTAGTATACATGTATATACAATTCGGAGGTTGTAAATGCCACGTTTCATAGTATACATACAGTTCGGAGGTTCGTATATTATATGCTTCGTAGTTTACATATGATCAGAGGTTTGTAAATCACATGTTTTGTAGTATACATCCACTTCAGAGGTTTGTGAATGCAGGTCATGTAGAGTATGTACATGCAATTCATATATACATGTTTTGTAGTATACAAAGACATTCGGAGTCCGGAGTTAGGAGGTTTGTAAATGACATGTTTTGTAGTATACACACATTCATATGTTTGTAAATTACACGTGTTGTAGTATACATACAATCCGCAGGTTTGTAAATGACACGTAGTATATATACATTCAGAAATTTGTGAATGGCATATTTTTTGAATAGTTCTATAATTGATTGTATAAATAAAATCAGAGGTTTGTGAATGACACGTTTCGTGAATGGGTATATGATTGATAGTTAATATACAATTCGGAGGTTTATGATTGATATGTTTTGTAGTATGCATGCAGTTCGGTGGTTTGTCAATGAAACGTTGTATGAATGGGTATATGATTGATAGTTAACATACAATATGGAGTTTTGTGAATGATACGCTTTGTAGTATGCATGCAGTTCGGTAGTTTGTCAATGAAACATTGTGTGAATGGGTTTATGACCCAGACGTTATATATGTGATTCTGCATTGGACTGTGTGCATGTGTATCTTATACACATATGATTAGTGATAATGCCATCAGCTTATCGCTTTGCTATATCGAGATGCTTTCGGACACCTCTGCAGTTTTTATATTGTGGAAAAATGAGAAATTTCCCATAATGAACAATTTCTCTATTTTGCCACACTGTTTTTAAATCATTCAATACGTGCTCTTGAGTTAGATCTATATTTCCATATTTATTTACTTAATGTTTTCAAAGTCGTCTGCTGCAGATTTGTTTTTTATTTTTTATTGAAAAGTATCTATGCATAATTAAGGAGTTGCAGCCAAACTGTTGGAACACAACGCATTGCCGCATGCCAGAGACAAAGAAAAAATATTGCCGCTGAAGATGGCTATCAATACTGGACAGGATGAGATGTGTGCTCTATTACTTGCTTACATGCCAAATAACTTGTAAATATATGAGTTGTTATTATTAATATTAGTATTATTATAAGCCTTGCCCGCATGCAACCAATCTGCAGCAGTCGACCTTTGAAAACATCAAGGTAAAAATATGGAAACTGTAAATGAAAGCTTAATGATTGAATTGGGTTGAACAAAATGTGGCAAATGGAGAAGCTCATCATGAGCGGGTTTCTCCATTCGCCACAATGTTTAATATATTTGTCGTTTGCTGAAGAGGGATAGAAAACGTCTACATAGGGAAAAGGATGAATGCCCTTGCAGCAGACTACGTTTGTAAACGTTCTGGAAATCGGTTTCTCTTTTTCACACACTGCTTTCAACCAATTGCACTACATTGGCAATTTCTTCACCAGAATATACCATGTGAGCCTATCCGTGCAAAGGTAAACTTGTCTTGATCCGCATTGTCTGATCTACACTCGGAATCCACATTGGCCGAATACTGAAGCGTCGGGGATTTAGAACCGGGCGACCAGTGTTCGATCCCTAGTCTTGGCGGTCATGGTGGGTGCCATTGGGAAAGTCACATTTCCTAGCAATAGCACTGGTTTGTTTACACAGGGATTATGAAAAAGTAAACAGTCGCCGTGGCATTACTGAAATAATGTTGAAAACGGCGTAAAACCTTAGTTAACAAGACATGAACTGTTCACATATTACTTACACAACGTTGGTATACTATTCTGGTAACTTGTGTAGATTATGATAAGACCGAACAGACGTACATGTTGATCTGAACATGAACTGTACAGAAATGCCAATTTCATATCAGTCAGTTAAAAGTATCTGCAATCGGCAACTTTGGAAACATGTTTGGGAAAGGGTAGCAACAGCTTATGATTACAGATTACTAATGGTATGTCCTACTAAGTCTTCGGCTAAATATTTAGCTAATTATTGGTAAGGCAACATATTAAAAGCCCCTATTATAAATAAAGTAAAACTATTGAATATATTTGAACAAGACAAAACAAAAGGAGAAATTCCTCATGGTGAAATTATTTCCTTTTGCCAGACTGTTTCCGAAAGTCGTCCGCCCGCTGAATATACATCAATTTCCGTCTTTTTGTACGAAAATGTAAAGTCAATTGACATGTTGATTTCAGTGTGAGAGAATTGTTTATTGGAATGGGAGACGACAAGGCGGAGCTTTCCTTACACGACCTTTTACGAAGTGATTTACAGGTAAATTATGCTGCATCCAATCAAATACAGTTTTTTAAAGCTTGCAACTTTCAATTGGACAGTCTTGTTTCTTCGTTGTTGTTGTTTCATGTACATAAGGACGCCACCATTATTGGTGTAAGCCAGACCCTGTGCTGTAATGGTAGGAGCAGATAACTACAGACTGCTATAGTTTATGACTTGCATATTAATATTGTCTATTATGTATATCATTTTTATATATGTTGTTTTCGTTAACAGCAGTCCAGCAGAAAACATCAAGTTTGGCTTTACGCTGCATATAAAACGTTTGCCTTAATTATAGCTTTTTCAGAGTCGTCTGCTTTGAGCTATGACTGACGAAAGAAAATCGGAAAATCGAAAAAAAAAAATGAATGTTAAATTTTGAAAGTTTTGAAATGAGTGTGTGATAAATAGGATACATGCTTATTCCGGGCAATCACTATCTTTTCCACTTTGATATAAAGAGTTGTCGGCTGCGAATAAAGTGGTTTATTATCATTTATTCGGCGGTGCTCTGCGAAAACCAACTTTAACGCATATACGACCAGTGTCAAATCAAAACCAGCCAACGAATCCACGCAGTCGGACTAGTTCTACACTAGGGTGGCATGTTACTGCCGTAAGATAACCAGTTACTGTTTTGTACAATATTAACAGGTTATCTAGTTAAGGTTTGCGAATTTCACTTAGTAAGTAATATACTAACTGGTTAAGTAGATAAGATTCGTGTTACCACTTATTTAATATTTTCGAAACGTAAGACTAAAAACGACATGAAAGTTCCCAGAAATGCCACCCGATACCTTTACATGCTGTAAACACTAACTGGTTATCTAGTTATGGTTTGCGAATATCATTTAATAAGTAACATACTATCTGGTTAACTAGATAAGATTCGTGTTGCCAGTTATGAATAAATAGATGTATACGCCAATTAAATTACAACTGAAATCCTATCTAGTTAACTACTTATTATGTCACATACTAATTGGTTAACTAGATAAGATTCGTGTTACCATTTAAATCCAGGAATTGGGAAGGGGGGACGGGACTTTATTTGTTTACATGTTTTTATTGAAATGACACGTTTTAGACGGTTCTTTGTTCAAGAGTACATTTCTTCATCTAATAAATTGAACACAGTTATAATGACAACTATTTACATCTGTATCTACATTTAATAGTTATTTAAAAGAAAACTGGACATCAGTGTCATGCCTTATTTAAAAAAAAAAAAAAAAAATGCTTTTAAAACCAATATATGCAAATCTTAGGGGTCCGTCTAGCATGGCTTAATCAATATTTACAGCTGTCTCAAAACAACTGAAAATGTGTTTTTTTCCAATAGGTTTTCACAAACCATACGTGATCTAAATACAGTGATTTCTATTTTCTTAAATTCACAATCCTTTTGTTTGAATCAGCACTTTGCAGATGATGCAGAAGGCGGTTACATTAATCATATGATAAAATCATTCTACAAAAATGACAAATTAATGATGAAATGTATTTTTAAGAAAGAAAAAATCACACGACTTGACCGGGATTCGAACAGGCGCACGTCTTATGCGAAAAGGTTCTTGAAACCAAGTGAGTTACCAATGCACTAAGCGCCTACAGTTATTACGTCATTCGAATTCTTGCTCTATTTCCCACGCAAAAACGCGTGATCGATACCTGGCAACACGAATCTTATCTTGTTACCCAGTTATTATGTTACTTATTAAGTGGTTAACTAGATAACATTCGTGTTGCCACTTATCGATTTATATACAACTGGATATCTGGTAACACGAATCTTATATCTAGTTAACCAGTTATTATGTGTAATAATAAGTAGTTAACTAGATAGGATTTCAGTTGTAAGTTAATGGACGTATAATTCTATTTATTGGTAACTCGCAACACGAATCTTATCTAGTTAAGCAATAATTATGTTACTTATTAAGTGAAATTAGCAAACCATAACTAGATAACCTGTAAGTGTTGCACAGTACAGAATAAACATGTAACGGGTGGCATTTATGGGCACTTTCATGCCTGTTTTAAGTCTTACGTTTCGAGAATATCAAATAAGTGGTAACACGAATTTTATTTCTTTAACCAGTTAGTATGTTACTTATTAAGTGAAATTCGCAAACCCTAAATAGATAACCTGTTAATATTGTACAAAACATTAACTGGTTATCTTACGGCAGTAATATGCCACCATATTACACGACTCGTCGAATAGACACTTTATCTTTACATGCGTATTTAAACAGCCAGTCCAAAATCTTATCATCTCTTTTCTACACGTGTCATGTGTACCAACATTTTTGTTTTCTTGGAGCGTCGCTCATTTTGTAGACCGCCTCGGTGCTGTTATCACCTCTGTAGCAGGAGAATGCATGTTCGATCCCCGATCAGGTCATACAGAAGACCTAAAACATGGAAGTAATGGATTTCCCTCCTGGTATAACGACAAAAAACACGTTAAAAGCGCATTCAATCAAATAAGTATCTTGTTTTGTAGAAGACCATTCTGTCTGTGCTAGATTGCATGATAGAATCCGATGGAACAGGGGATAACATACAGGTTTATTATAACGTGCTAGAAGCAGACGAGAATGGACGGACACCTGCTGATACAAAATTCGCACCTGAAGATAAATCATCCTTGCAGATAATTGCCAAACAAGGAAACAAGGTGGGATTAAACTTAGTTTTTTTTATAGTAAATTAAATACAATATTTAAACCAGATACGAGGCAACTTTTGACGATCTATATCAAATCGTATATCCCTGATGTCTCTAATACAACTTTTGACGATGTATATCAAATCATATATCCCTGATGTCTTAAATACAACTTTTGACAAAATAACAGGAAGTGTAGCTTTATATGTAGTTATATGTCAATAATGCTGTGAATGATGCCACTATAACTTATACAATTATATTGACAGCTTGTTGCGCAAATACATGAGGTATAACACTGTCAAATTGACCGTAAGCATGTTTTAAAATATCCGCGTCGGGATCGGAAGGTCGAAGGTTCGATCCGGGTGGCGACATTCGATATGACCGGTTGGTGAGGCAACTGTTTAAAAGAGAAAGATAAAAAAAAAAAATCTTTAAACAAGTATGTATATAAAAACAACTAATAAATGATGAATCTGATACAATCAGATAAAACAAAATCTTCAAAACAATTTGGTTTTCTAACTAGAATTCATTTTGTTTTACATAATTGTTACATGTTTTTAGCTCACCTATGCACGAAGTGCAAGGTGAGCTATTGTGATCACATTTTGTCCGGCGTCCGTCCGTCGTCCGTCGTACGTCGTGCGTCGTGCGTCGTGCGTCGTGCGTCGTCAACATTTGAACTTGTTAATACACTACAGGCTACATCTTGCATCCTATCGTCCTGAAAGTTTATCAGAACATTCATCTCCATCAAATCTTGGACAAGTTCGAAACTGGGCTATATGAGGTCAAAAACTAGGTCACTAGGTCAAATTGAAGGGAAATCTTGTTAACACTCTGGAGGCCACATTTTCAACTTGAGCATGTTGAAACTTTATCAGAATGTTTGTCTTGATGATATATAGGCCAAGTTCGAACATGGGTCATGTCAGGTCAAAAAATAGGTCACTAGGTCAAATTGAAGGAAAATCTTGTTAACACTCCAGAGGCCAACATTTTTGCTTCAGCAATTGGAAATTTTGTCAGAATGTTTGTCTTGAAAATATCTAGGTCAAGTTTGAATATGGGTCATATTTGATATCAGAAACTAGGTCACTAGGCCAAATTGAAGGGAAATCTTGTTAACACTGTAGAAGCCGCAAATTTGTTCAGAATGTTGAGTTGAATGACATCTAGGTCAAGTTCCAATATGGGTCATGCCGGGTCAAAAACAAGGTCAATAAAGGAAAATATTGTTCAAACTCCGGAGGCCGCATTTTTACTTTGAGCAAGTTGAAAATTTGTCAGAATGTTGTCTTGATGATAACTAGTCCATGTTGGAATATGAGTCATACCAGGAAAAGAAATACAGATCACTAGGCCATATGAAGGAAAATCTTGTTAACACTGGAGGTTGCATTCAGAATAATTGTCTTGATGTGTTTTGCATTGTAGTACATTGTATAATTAAGGAGAGCGATCCAGGGCCATCATGGCCCTCTTGTTATAATAAACTCTATTACTGCTTATCAATTTTGACTATCAAAATGGCTGACAAGGGAGCTAATTAGTGTAGTTAAGGGAACTATCTATTAGTACATAAAAACGTTGACATCAACATGTATATGCTGACCAGACATTTCTTACTTTCGCTAATGAATACCTAACGGGTTTTCCCATATACAATCAAATTTATATTGAGTTTAAACACAATGGCAATGGTAGAAATTGTTCAAGGTGAGCATTTTTTCCTTCTGACATGTAATGTTTTCAAAAAATGTCTGCATACGAAAAACGGTTAATATATGTGTTTATTTATTCATTATATACAAACACGAAATAAAAATATTGTATTGGCTACAAAAGAAATCGTGGATTAACCATATAAGAAATGTAACAATAGATATGAGACAGTCAGTTACCCAACCAAACAAATTCACCAACATAACGTTAAGCAAAACTTTTCCGAATTGTTTGAATTTATATATGGAAGGCTCTCAAAGATAAATTAATCAAATAAATATTAAACTTTTAGAATATTTAAAAAGTAGGCCTACTCTAGAGTTTAAATATTTTGAAACAAACATTATATAATTTTCTGGAGAATATCTGTTTCGAATTAGAAATACTAGATTAACAGTTGCAATAGGAAACAGGAACATAAATGATCCCGAGTGTAAACTGTTTAATTTTTGTAATTTTAATTTCTCGATTCAGTATTGGTGATGCGCTTCGTTTTTTATTAGAATGTAGTTCCTTTAATTCGAGGAGGAAAAGAGTTTTTTATCTAAACTTTTGCCAACGGTCAAATATTAATATATCTATAGGTGCTACCTATTTACGAAAAAACAGTAAGATAATTGTAAACAAAAATTAAATAGCATACTTTGGCAATACAAAAAGATTTATAAGTAATTGACTAGACGATACTAATGTTAATGTCATGTCTTTTGCACGATCACAATTGATCACAATAGTAAAGCACTTCAGGCCATTCAAACTGGGTTCAATTCCCCAAACCTTACTTAGCATTAAGTAATACTTAAAAACTTAAAATCATATTTCGTCTTTTATGCTTCCCTTAGATTTTGTAAATCATGAATGGTGGAGTTATTTTATGGTATAAAAGGTTACCTTGCTGACTAACAATCTTTGTTAAGAAACGAAACAGTTTGGCATTTCTTTAGAAAAACAAAAATGATGGAAAACAAGTATTTAAGCATAGCGATAAGTAAGGTTGGTGGAATTGGACCCTGACATGTAGCTCAGTTCAGTTATATTGGTATGCTAAAACACGATGGAATTGTTACATTTGTTTGTTTTTATTGAAACAAAGAGGGAGTTGTGTAGTATATAGATAGTATATAGATACATGTGGTTGTTAGTGGTGGATGACACAATAGTTGCTTGGCTGAAAATGAGTAATTTAGTTGTTATAATTGTTATAACTGAATTACATCTCCTAGAATTAATAAAACACATTTAGAATCAGTACACAAAGTACTGTCTGGAATATTATGAGTAGCCTGGTACCCAGCGTACTGCAGTAAATTAGTACCTCTGGCATGAACCAACAATGGCGACTAGATTGGCCCCTCCCCTTATATATAGCTATCGTATATATATAGTACACTAGTAAACATACAATTGATTTTCGGAAACTTACTGTGGACCATTACACATTGATATTTGGAATCAATACATTCCATAATGAATCAAACGACATTCAGAGTTTGAAAGTTTAATCGGGTTTAATAAACCTTTTGAAATATCCACCATTTTCAAAGGACGCCGCCATTATTGGCGTATGTCTGACCCTATAATGTAATGGTAGGGGCAGGTTACTCCAGACTAGTTAAGATGAGTATCAACTCAAATGTTAATAATGTTTGCAATATTTGGAGTTAACTCTTTCTCCTGTATTATTTCAGTTACAGAGTCCCTGAGATGGAAGCCGCTGTTCGCCATTACCGATCATGTAGACCAAGCTATCACGGCACAACGAAAACATGTTTCCAATTTGAACGTTTTAAAGACGAACATATCTACGAATTGTTTAAATCTGTCGAAAAACGTGTGAAAAGTTTACAGCATGAACTGGGACTTTGAATTTAATGTAATATTGTAAACAAGAGTCATTCAATAGATATGTACGATGCGGTAACACGAGTTGTAAAATAGAATTATAAAATACAATACAAATACAAATAGTTTATTCAGTAATACAAGGCCTCCGGCCCAAAATACACTATGATTTTACCAAAGAAGATGAAATGTTTTAGGCTAAATTACATATCGACTTTGGTATTATGTAGTGTTATGAATAAAACAACAAATGGGGCCACATTTCTAGCTGTTTTAGGGCCTTTTAACATATCGACTTTGGTATTATGTAATGTTATAAATCTAACAACAACTAGGGGCCACACTTCTAGCTGTTTTAGGCCTTAATACATATCGACTTTGGTATTATGTAATGTTATAAATATAACAATAACTTGAGCCATACTTCTAAGCTGTTTTAGGCATTATTACATATCGACTTTGGTATTATGTAATGATGTATATATAACAAGAACTTGAGCCACACTTCTAGCTGTTTTAGGCCTTATTACATATCGACTTTGGTATTATATAATGTTATCAATATAACAAGAACTGGGACCACACTTCTAGCTGTATTAGGCCTTAATATATCTATAGGTGCTACCTATTTACGAAAAAACACTTAAAATTAAACAGCATAATTTGGCAATTGCAGTTGATTTTTAAAAGTATTTGACTAGACGGGGGTCATTGGGTTATTTCTTCTTTTCAGCCCTTTTCTGATGTCAGTAACTACTGATGTCACCTGGCGACTACCTTTTAAAACCGGTCTAAAAGGCTGGTACAAATATTGTAGGGGGTCACATTTCTGTTTAATTCTATCCCTAAAACAGGCGATTATTCCAGCCCTTTTCTGATGCCACTTGGTGACTACCCTTTTCACCCAATCAATATGTCTTGAACCATTTTGTAGAGGGTCACCCATAGAACATCTTGGAATTCGAAGAAGCGGATTCACAGGAGAACAATTTTTAAAGTTTTGCAATTTCCATCCCATTCTGAAACCGCAGCAAACCAATTTGTAGGTATAAAATAAATTGTTGAACAATTTTTAATGAGGGTCACCAAAGTAACATTCATGTCAAGTTTGGTTAATATCGCATCAGCAGTTTCAGAGAATATTTGACCAATTGACGTACGCCGTACAGGGAGTGATCACAATGGAACACCTTGAGCCTTTGGTTTGAAATTGATCTTTGAACAAGAGGGCCATTATGGCCCTAGATCGCTCACCTGAATGATTTCTAATGCAAAACACATCAAGACAATTATTCTGACAAAGATTTAAAATGCAACCTCCAGTGTTAACAAGATGTTCCTGTATTTGGCCTCTTGACCTATGTTTTGTTTTACCTGATATGACCCATATTCGAACATGGACTAGATATCATCAAGACAATCCTTCTGACAAAGTTTCAACTTGCTCATAGCAGAAATGCGGCCTCCAGAGTTTTAACAACTTTTTCCTTCAATTTGGCCTAGTGACCTAGTTTTTGATCAGGCATGACTCATATTCGACCTTGACCTAGATATTATTCAGAGAAACATTCTGACAAAATTTGAAGATGCTGAAGCAAAATTCGGCTTCTACAGTGTTAACTCGATTTTCCTTCAATTTGTCCTAGTGACCTAGTTTTTAAAAAAGACATGACCAATATTTGAAATAGGGACTACATATCATCAAGACAAACATCTGAAAACGTTTGAACATGCTCAAGTTAAAAATGTAGCATCCAGAGTGTTAACATGATTTCCTTTCAATTTAGCCTAGTGACCTAGTTTCTGACCCAATATGACCCATATTCTAACTTGTCCAAGATCTAATAGAGATAAATGTTCTGATATACTTTCATGAAGATCTGATGCAAAACGTAGCCTGTAGAGTGTTAACAAGGCAATTGTTGACGACGGACAGACGCAGGACAAAATGTGATCACAATTGCTCACATTGAGCACTTCGTGCACAAGTGAGCTGAAAAGTAAAAGTGTAACAATAAAGCTCAAATCTTAACTTTAATTGTTGTAGATATTGTGAAAGAAAATATTTTACACACAAAGCTTTGAAAAATAACCTAATATTTATGATAATATGGCACAAGAGAAGCATTTATTAACCCATTTTCACATACAAGGAATTTGAAGGTGATTACTAAAATCTTAGTTGGAAAATAAAAAATATTCATAATGAGAAATGTATGTGTTCATTTCATTGGACACATCAGAAGTAGTCTGTAAGTGGTTAAGGATTAATCCTTTTCGACATGTAGATGCTTTCTGCCACCTCTGCACATTTTTGTAAAACATTGTGACAAAATGACATATTGTTCATGATGAACAATTTCCCCCTTTATCACAATTTGTTTACTCTATCAAATAATTACACTTTCCTATTAATACATTTTCCAAAATAAAACCAAAATGTTTTCAAAGTGGTTTGCTGCAGATTTGTTCCAGGTTGGAAAGGGTTAAGTAAAGAGAAAGTACTATATATGGTATATATGTACATGTATAATTAATAAGAGGACCATAATGGTCCTATATTGCTCACCTGATTTAATCAAACTTAAAAAGTTTCCAGTGTTTTTTCCCCTATATGAGTTTATGAAAAACAAGTGACCCCCAGCGAGGGCTCATTTTTGACCTTAGTGCTATAATTTGAACAATCTTGGTAGAGGTCCACTAGATGATGCTACATACCAAATATCTTTTAGACAAGAACACTTTTAAAGTTTTTTCCCTATCTATGTAAAACAAGTGACCAGAGGGAGGGGTCATTTTTTACCCCATGGCTATAATTTGAACAATCTTGGTAGAGGTCCACTAGATGATGCTACATACCAAATATCACAGGCCAGGGCCCTCTACTTTTAGACAAGAAGATTTTTAAAGTTTTTCCCCTAAATAGGTATATGTAAAACAAGTGACCCCCGGAGAGAGGTCATTTTTGACCCCAGGGCTATTATTTGAACAGGCTTGGTAGAGGTTCACTAGATGATGCTACATACCAAATATCTTTTAGACAAGAAGACTTTTTAAGTTTTTTCCCTATATGAGTCAATGTAAAACAAGTGACCCCAGGGCTATAATTTGAACAATCTAGGTAGAAGTCCACTAGATGTAATGATGCTACATACCAAATATCAAAAGCATGGGGCCTTCTAGTTTGAGACAAGAAGATTTTTAAAGTTTTTCCCCGATCTATGTCAAACAAGTGACCCCCGGGGAGGTCATTTTTGACCCCAGGGCTATTATTTGAACAATCTTGGTAGAGGTCTACTTGATGATGCTACATACCAAATATCAAAGGCCTGGGGCCTCTACTTTTAGACAAGAAGATTTTTTAAGTTTTTTCTCTATATGAGTCTATGTAAAACAATAGACCCCAGGGGAGGAGTCATTTTGAGCCCAGGGCTATAATTTAAACAATCTTGGTAGAAGTCCACTAGATGATGCTACATACTTAATATCAAAGGCCTGGGCCCTCTACTTTTAGACAAGAAGATTTTTTAAGTTTTTCCCCTTTATGAGTCTATGTAAAACAAGTGACCCCCGGGATGGGGTCATTTTTTACCCCAGGGCTATAGTTTGAACAATCTTAGTGGAGCTCCACTAGCTGATGCTACATACCAAATATCAAAGGCCTGGGCCCTCTACTCTTAGACAAGAAGATTTTTAAAGTTTTTTCCCTATATGAGTCTATGAAAAAGCAAGTGACCCCCCGGAAAGGGCTATAATTTGAACAATCTTGGTAGAGCTTCACTAGATGATGCTACATACCAAATATCAAAGGCATGGGCTTTCAGACAAGAAGATTTTTTAAGTTTTGGTTAATTTCCCCTTTTTTTGTAGCCGTGGCAACCAAAGTTCTGCATGGAATAGAATTCTTTGAACAAGTTTGAAAGAGATCCACCCAAGGAACATTCCTGTAAAATTATTTTGAATTTGGTTAATTGGTTTAGGAGGAGAAGTCGTTTGTAGGAAAACGTAAACGGACGGACGACGGACGGTGAGCGATCACAAAAGCTCACCTTGCACTTCATGCATAGGTGGGCTAAAAATACTGAAAATCTCAATTAATTTAATAGAGATGAAAACATTGTGGCAAAAGGAGAAATTGCCAATTTTGAGCAATTTCTCCATTTGCAATAATGTTTTCAAAATTTGTCTGCTGCAGAGGCGTCAGAAAGCATCTACATGTAGAAAATGTTTAACCCTTTACCACTAACAGACTACTTCTGATGTAGCGTCTGTATGGTAAAGGATACCTAAGAAAGAATCTAAAAATAATTTACATGTACAAAATTTACTTTAAGGTAAAATTAAAATGCTCTAAAATTGTAATGCTTGGCTGTGGAAGAGTAGCAGACAACTTCTTGAATAATTGTAGGGAAGGAGAAATTTCTCCTATTAGAAAAAATTCTTCCATCCTTAAAAAGTTTTCTATGGACAGATATTATATTAGGAGATGCATTCCAATTTCTTCTCGAAAATTGTTGGAAAAGGAGAACATGCTGATAATGATAAATTTATTCCTATCCAAAAATATTTTCTTTATCAGGCATAACATCAAATTATCATTTGTCACAATATAAAATGTTTTTTCCCAAAGCTATATGTTCAAGCATGTATAAGTGTTTAACCCTGTCCCACATGCAGATGACTTAAAATGATGAAGTTATAACTTTAAATAACATTGTTGTTAAATCAGAAAATCCTGACAAGTAATTTCTCTTTTTGTCATAATGTTTTCTATTGTATACAATTATTACATGGCCTTTGATAGATGTTGCACAGGTTTTTGCAGAGTTGGTTTCAAATAGGTCTGCTGTAGTCTGATTTATGTGAGAAAATGCTAAATATGCTACAATTTTTTTAAGAATTTGCTTATTTTTCAGTTTATTTGCTTCATGTGTTAAATTAATGATAACAGCTATGATTGGATTTATTTCATATGATTATGAGTCCATGAATAAAAAACGAAACACTTTCAGTGTTAATCAGAATTATCTTATCTAAAGTGTCCTCTTCAATCATTGATTCTCCGAATACTGCTGTCCTTAAAAGATTAGTATTTATTCTTTCCAATGACTATTATGCCAAGCTCTGTTTTCATAGTTTTTTAATCACAAATTTACCAGCACTACATGAATATGCTCTGACAGTAGCTGTCAGATCCATCAAGTTTCTATTGTCTCTGCTTATGAAAGTTGTTTCCTTCCCTTCATGAAACCTAGAATGTTAGCACAAAAATCACCGGCTATAGTTAAACAACTCACAGCCATGATTTTATCACCCAGCAAAAACTAATTTAGAAATTTCTGAATTCTTAGTAATGTGTATATAAGTGGTCACTAAACGAGGTCCAATGTAGCCAGTGTAGGACAGGTTTGACTCATTATCGCATTCCATGATGGGAATTAACGCCTCTTCATCTTTTTCTGTATCGAGCTGTACAGGGACATTGAGTTCAATTGCCCGTCTTACAAGAGGTCTTCTTGCTGGTGTCTACTATTTAAAATAACCCATATCAGGGACAGGAAATTGGTTTTTCTTGCTTGGTCGAACACAAATTAAGTGGCCTGAATATACCTGAAATATAAATAAAAAACATAGCTAGAAACAAATGTTTGTCATTTTGGCACAAGTATAATAAGTTTTCTATGTGATTACACAATGTTGAATCATATCTTACATAATCAGAAAAATATTAATATCTAACCATTGAAATACCACACTCATTGTGAAGTTGGGAACAATTCACAAGCCCCTTGATGGATTTTAATACATAAAGAATGTGACATGAGAGAAATTGTTGATTTACCCATCATATACTCAATTGTTGAAGATAAGTTTCAAATGTAAATAGATATATTACTAATAGACAATTTATAAAAAAGCTTGACAATAACACGGGTCTCCATCTCTCAATAGCAATACACCAGTATTTACACTAGGATTTTGTTAACTCATGGATCAACCAGTTTAATAATAGCTTTTAATAGCACATGACCTAGTGTTCGGTTAGTTAGTTTAATATGAATACAGCCATGGACTTTGTCTACAAACACTTTTCATTTGGTTTTTGCTTCTTAATACATGTACTGCTGTAGACTCACGCAATAGCTAATTTAGCTATTTTGAACATTTGGTTAGTGGAATCTAGATTACTACCGCCTGTTCACGGACATTGACAAGGTACTTACTCGATGTTTTAATAAGCTTCTGGTGCATTTACCTTAAAAATTTACGAAGGCTTTAACCGTTTCCCTCATGTAGACGCTTTCTGACGCAGACAACTTTTGAAATCATAGTGGCAAATGGAGCAATTTCTCCATTTGTCACAATGACTTAAACTCTATTCAATATTCATACTATCATTTTGAGATTTTCCATCTTTCGGACTTGATAACTTCAAAGTCGTCTGCTGCAGCTTTATTGTATGTGGGAAAGGGTAAATTATAAACAAAATAAACAACAGGCTAGGTATGCATTGTGAGCAATGACCATATATGCATGTATCTGATTCTAAAAAATCTCAAGGCTTTAGTTTATGGATATTTAAACCAGTACTAACCAGAATTATTTTTTCCTTTTTGTTGTTGACTTGTTTATACAAATGGATCCAATTAAACAAAGGGACACAACTTTGGTTAACTATAACAAGTCGGATTCGCTACACTCTATATTTGCCACAGTACCACGACTTAATTAAAATGTATCCCACTATATCTTATTGCATAATTCCCAACTGTAATGTAAATATAGTGGTCCAGGTTGTAAAAATAATCAGATGGTTGAAAATGAGAATGTGTTTGAATAGTTGTCAGTTCGAAGAATTTGTTCTCCGACAATCATGATTGAAGATTTTCGCGAAGACTGCCGACATCTCTACAATATAATGTTAGGCCTACTTACCAACACTTTAGACGATACATTGGAGTTGTTTCTATTTAAATATTTAACCAGATACGTCTCAAGTCGTCATTATTCGGGATACAGTAAAATGTAAGGCTTCAAACGGCAATTGTTCGTTGTGTCTGTAAAGCGCTTTACTGTAAATGGCGTGGGTCTAGATCACATTGATTAGTACGGTACTAGTCGGCTATTTTGACAAACTGGAACAAAATATTTCATTCTCAGTTCCACGCATTTTTCGCTTTTTCTTAAAATTGTTAGTTTACACGAAATTACGCAGTTCTTTTATTACTTTAAACATCGATTTAGAATTAATAATGATAGACTAGACGACAATATTTTCAAACTATGTTTATACGTCGGACCGGCCGCATTTCAAACATATCCAAAATGGCGGCCCCCATTGAATTTTTTCAGTTTCATTTCAGAAACCTTCATGGGTATTGAAAAAAAAAAAAAAAAAAAATCTCACACCTGTTACCTATAAGCGAAAAAAACCATTCATGGTTTTTTTTCGTATTACATATCGACAATGGTATAATGTAATGTTATGAATATAACAACAACTGGGGGCCACACTTCTAGCTGTTTTATGCTTTATTACATATCTACTTTGGTATTATGTAATGTTATAAATAAAAGAGAACTGGGACCACACTTCTAGCTGTATTAGGCCTAATTACATATGGCATTTGGTATTATGTAATGTTATAAATATAACAACAACAGGGGCCATACTTCTAGCTGTATTATGCCTCATAACATATAGACTTTGGTATTATGTAATGTTATAAATATAACAACAACTCTGTTTTAGGGCCTTTTTATATATCGACTTTGGTATTATGTAATGTTATCAATATAACAACAACAGGGGCCGCACTTCTAGCTGTTTTAGGGCCTTATTATATATCGACTTTGGTATTATGTAATGTTATAAATATAACAACAACTCTGTTTTAGGGCCTTATTATATATCGACTTTGGTATCATGTAATGTTATCAATATAACAAAAACTGGGGCCACACTTCTAGCTGGTTTAGGCATTATTACATATCGACTTTGGTATATGTAATTTGATCAATATAACAAGAACTGGGGCCACACTTCTAGCTGTTTTAGGCCTTATTACATTTCGACTTTAGTTGTATGTAATGTTATCAATATAACAACAACAGGTGCCACATTTCTAGCTGTTTACATATCGACTTTGGTATTATGTTATGTTATAAATATAACAAGACCTTGGGCCATACTTCTAGCTGTTTTAAGCCTTGTTACATATCGTCTTTTGTATTATGTAATGTTATAAATATAACAAGAACTGGAGCCACACTTCTAGCTGTATTGTCAGAATATGCTTTTACGTATACGTAATATAATATATGTATATATATGCGGTGAGTGAAGACTGGCTAGACTTGCAGATGGAATAAGTCTCCAATAGGCCCGATATATAATATATAGGCGGTAAGTGAAGACTGGCGAGACTGTACGCTTGCAGATGGGATAAGTTTCCAATAGGCCCGATATATAATATATAGGCGGTAAGTGAAGACTGGCGAGAATGTGCGCTTGCAGATGGGATAAGTCTCCAATAGGCCCGATATATAATATATAGGCGGTAAGTGAAGACTGGCGAGACTATGCGCTTGCAGATGGGATAAGTCTCCAATAGGCCAGATATATAATATATAGACGGTAAGTGAAGACTGGCGAGAATGTGCGCTTGTAGATGGGATAAGTCTCCAATAGGCCCGATATATAATATATAGGCGGTAAGTGAAGACTGGCGAGACTGTGCACTTGCAGATGGGATAAGTCTCCAATAGGCCCGATATATAATATATAGGCGGTAAGTGAAGACTGGCGAGAATGTGCGCTTGTAGATGGGATAAGTCTCCAATAGGCCCGACGCGTTTCAAATGTACGGCTAGAATCAAAACAAGAGTATTTCGATGTTATATATCCGTTTTTGTTCAAAATAATTTCAAAAGTTGTCGGGTATGGCAGCCACGGTCTGATCCCTTGTGTGTACCGTAAGAGACGGCTAAACCGATCTGAGTGATTGGAGTCAATGCAACTCTTGAGCACCAGCAGTAGGGGTTGTATTGGTTTCATAAGATATGTATTTTATCTCGATGTAAATATAGGGTGATGGACCAATTTCATATAGCATGTCCGCTGTGATAACTCATAAGCTGCTGAATGCGGCGTTAAACCAAAAGACAAAAATTAAAATGTGTCTTCTTGTAGAGGCGTCAAAACGTTTTCAACTCTTTGTAATAATCACACTTTCATTTATAGTGATTTTCACATTTTTACCAATATATTTTCAAAGTAGTCTGCTTAAGATTTGTCATATATGGGAAAGGGTTGGATAACGATTAATACCTTTGCCAGGGACCAAAAGGATCTCTTGGGCTCTACCCGAGTTAGATCCCATTTAACTATTTTCGAGAGTAGACTCGTTATATATTAGCGTGTCATTTCAGTTACATACTCAAGTCGAAGACGCTCCAATCACATTAAATTCAGACCACTATACTTCGCTGTACGTATATTGGATCTGACAACACTGCATACAAGGTTGTTTCGAATTGACCCTATGCACATAATATTCATGAGCAGGTGCTAGTATTATTGTCCAATTAAATCGCACGATACAACCAACTTTCTGTCCTATACAATCCGAACACTCGACAATCACCGGTTCTCGATCTCGTTTATTTACATTGATGATGATGGTTGATGACGTTGTTTTCCCTAGTTATCTCCACTGTTTTATACAAAACGGTTGTGTTAGCGACAATTTGATTGGCTGATTGGCTGATGCAAATGTGAATATGAAATGACCTGTATGTCATTAGATCTATATACGAGCTAGCGATGTTAAAGTCTGGTTTTAATTGGATTGTTTGTTTGTAAGTTTTTTGGGGGGTTAACGCCGTTTTCAACATCATTTCAGTTATATCATGACAGTTCTTTCCTTCATGATTTCTAGGTAAACAAACCAGAACTAGGCCTACCAGTACCAGAAATGTGCCTTTCACAAGGACACTCCACCGTGACCGTCGTGTCGCGACTTGGGATCGGTTTCAAATCTCCGACGATAACTTCTCGACAACGGCGGTTTCCTTTTAGAATGAGATTGGGGCCAACCCAAAAAGAATGTATGACATGCTCGCTGTTTCGGATATTCAAAGAACTGGAACTGGACATATATAAGGCCTAAATCGAGATTAGCCGGAGCGTTCCAATTGACGTCTAAGTTACGGGTATTGCTCCGATTTCCGTTCATGGGATGCAATGAAATATTGTCCATTTTAATCACGGGATAATATCCGAAATAATAGGTCCATTGTCGAACACCTTAAATCTTGCCCTCATCTGATAAAACTGCAACGGACAACTTTGAGAACACCTAGGCAAACTATCTTGATTTAAATGTACTTGAAAACATTGTAGCAAAATAAGAATGCTAATAATCATGTGCAATATTTTCTCTTTTCCATAATGTTTTCAGAAGATTTCTTCAGCAGATGCGTCAAAATGAGACTGGATTTGGATACGGATCAAGATAGTCAATAACCAAAATAGCGCATGTTTGCAACATAGACTAAGGGTAATAAATGTAGGGTGATTATTGTTTGTCCTATTGCATTGTTATTTCCCTTATATACTGGTAGGTTGCAAAGATGATCACGATCGTCATTTTTTAATTCGTTTTTTTATATATTTTATGCTGCTTTCAACAATATTTTATTTACATCACGGCGTTTCCTGAGTTAGCTACTTTTTCTATTGGTCTAGTTATCCTGACACCAGTGATTCAGTCGTAATGCTTACCAACAATCCTGACTCCAGCGCGTCAGTCGTAATGCTTACCCAACAATCCTGACACAAGCGAGTCAGTCGTAACGTTTACGAACAATCCTGACATCAGCGATTCAGTCGTAATGGTTACCAAAAATCCTGACTCCAGCGATTCAGTTGTAATGCTTACCAACAATCCTGACACCAGCGAGTAAGTCGTAATGCTTACCAACAATCCTGACACCAGCGATGCAGTCGTATTACTTACGAACAATCCTGATACCAGCGAGTCAGTCGTAATGCTTACCAACAATCCTGACACCAGCGAGTCAGTTGTAATGCTTACCAACAATCCTGACACCAGCGAGTCAGTTGTAATGCTTACCAACACTCCTGACACCAGCGAGGCAATCGTAAGGCTTACCAACAATCCTGACACCAGCGATTCAGTCGTAATGCTTACCAACAATCCTGACACCAGCGATTCAGTCGTAAACCTTACCAACAATCCTGACACCAGCGATTCAGTCGTAATGCTTACGAACAATCCTGACACCAGCGAGTCAGTCGTAATGCTTACCAATAATCCTGACACTAGCGGTGAGTCAGTTGTAATGCTTACCAACAATCCTGACACCAGCGAGTCAGTCGCAATGCTTACCAACAATCCTGACACCGGCGTGTCTGTCGTAATGCTTACCAACCATGCTGATACCAACGATTCAGTCGTAATGCTTACCAACAATCCTGACACCAGCGAGTTAGTCGTAAAGCTTAACAAAAATCCTGATACCAGCGAGTCAGGCGTAAAGCTTACCCTACAATCCTGACACCAGCGAGTCAGTCGTAATGATTTTACCCCACAATCCTGACACTAGCGAGTCAGTCGTAACCCTAACCAACAATCCTGACACCAGCGAGTCAGTCGTAATGCTTTTACCCCATAATCCTGTCATCAGCGAGTCAGTTGTAATGCTTTTACCCCACAATCCTGACACCAGGGAGTCAGTCATAATGCTTGACCAACAATCCTGACACCAGCAAGTCAGTCGTAATGCTTGACCAACAATCCTAACACCAGCAAGTCAGTCGTAATGCTTACCAACAATCCTGACACCAGCGAGTCAGTCGTAATGCTTTTACCCAACAATCTTGACACCAGCGAGTCAGTCGTAATGCTTTTACCCAAGAATCCTGACACCAGCGAGTTATTCGTAATGCTTGACCAACAATCCTGACACCAGCAAGTCAGTCGTAATGCTTATCAACAGTCCTGACATCAGCAAGTCAGTCGTAATGCTTACCAACAATCTTGACACTAACGAGTCAGTTGTAATGCTTACCTATCAAGCCTGACACCAGCGAGTCAGTCGTAATGCTTTTACCCAACAATCCTGACACCAGCGATTCGGTCGTAATGCTTATCAACAATCCTGACACAAGCGAGTCAGTCGTAATGCTTATTACCAATCCTGACACCTGCGATTCAGTCATAATGCTTTTACCCAACAATCCTGACACCAGCGAGTCAGTCGTAATGCTTTTACCCAACACTCCTGACACCAGCGAGTCAGTTGTAATGCTTTTACCCCACAATCCTGACACCAGTGAGTCAGTCGTAATGCTTGACAAACAATCCTGACACCAGCAAGTCAGTCGTAATGCTTACCAACAATTCTGACAACAGCGAGTCAGTCGTAATGCTTATTACCAATCCTGACACCTGCGATTCCGTCATAATGCTTTTACCCAACAATCCTGACACCAGCGAGTCAGTCGTAATGCTTTTACCCAACAATCCTGACACCAGCAAGTCAGTCGTAATGCTCTACCCAACAATCCTGATACCAGCGAGTCAATGTTTTTACCCAACAATCCTGACACCACTGTGTTCATGAACTTGTTGTATTATAAAGATGACATTACTTCGAAACAATGATGAATTAAAACGACGAGGATTTTGGAAGAATTCGACTAGAGAGCTCTAGATAAGGGTAATGTGCCATGTCTTTAAATCCGTAAAGGTTTTGATTGACCAATAAGAAAACTATCAAGACTCAATGACCCGAAAACTCGAACTCAGAATATACAACTTTCGTAGGATTGCATATGAGTTGATTAGGATAGCTGCAGTTTCCAGACGAAAAGCTATAAACTCCAAAACACCTTTAATTACTGTTCGTTTTATTCTCCATATCTCAATTATTGTTCAGAGTATTCCATACGTTTGTTTTATTTGGGTTACTCGCCGGTTTCAACTACTGTTCTGAGTATTCCATACGTTTGTTTTATTTGGGTTTCTCGCAGTTTTCAACTATTGTTCTGAGTATTCCATACGTTTGTTTTATTTGGGTTACTCGCCGTTTTCACTACTATATTTCTGAGTTTTCCACACGTTTGTTTACTTGCCGTTTACAACTATTTTTCTGAGTATTCCATACGTTTGTTTTATTTGGGTTACTCGCCGTTTTCAACTATTGTTCTGAGTATTCCATACGTTTGTTTGATTTGGGTTACTCGCCGTTTTCAACTATTGTTCTGTGTATTCCATACGTTTGTTTTATTTGGGTTACTCGCCGTTTTCAACTATATTTCTGAGTTTTCCACACGTTTGTTTTATTTGGGTTACTCGCCGTTTTCAACTATATTTCTGAGTTTTCCACACGTTTGTTTACTTGCCGTTTTCAACTATTTTTCTGAGTATTCCATACGTTTGTTTTATTTGGGTTACTCGCCGTTTTCATATATTGTTCTGAGTATTCCATACGTTTGTTTTATTTGGGTTACACGCCGTGTTCAACTATTGTTCTGAGTATTCCATACGTTTGTTTTATTTGGGTTACTCGCCGTTTTGAACTATTGTTCTGAGTATTCCTTACGTTTGTTTTATTTGGGTTACTCGCCGTTTTCAACTATTGTTCTGTGTATTCTATACGCTTGTTTTATTTGGATTACTCGCCGTTTTCATCTATTGTTCTGAGTATTCCATACGTTTGTTTTATTTGGGATACTCGCTGTTTTCAACTATTGTTCTGAGTATTACATACGTTTGTTTTATTTGGGTTACTCGCCGTTTTCAACTATTGTTCTGAGTATTCCATACGTTTGTTTTATTCTGGTTACTCGCCGTTTTCAACTATTGTTCTTAGTATTCTAACGTTTGTTTTAGTTGGGTTACTCGCCGTTTTCAACTATTGTTCTGAGTTTTCCATACGTTTGTTTTATTTGGGTTACTCGCCCTTTCAACTGTTGTTCTGAGTATTCAATACGTTTGTTTTATTTGAGTTACTCGCCGTTTTCAACTATTGTTCTGAGGTTTCCATACGTTTGTTTTATTTGGGTTACTCGCCTTTTCAACTGTTGTTCTTAGTATTCAATAAGTTTGTTTTATTTGGGTTACTCGCCGTTTTCAACGACATTTTGGTTATATTACACGGCGACAGATCACTTATTCGTGATTCATAGATAAGTAAACCAGTTCTAGGCTAGAAAGGGTGCTTTGCATAAGGGGACTCCACCTTGGTCGCCACGAGCGGGGGTTCGAAACCGGGACGCATTAAACAATGTTGAAAAGTGGCCTAAATCCCTGAAAAAGACATTAAAAAAGACTTTCAATAACATGCATCACATGTAAACAAGTATCATTTACACGTAAAAACGATACTTAAGCCTGTAATTGTTACATAAAGCAGTTGTATCGCAAGTATTGTAGGCTTTACTTTTGTTCTCAAGTAGGCCTATATCCGGCTCTTTATCATCTTAGCATTTTTGCTCAATCTTGAAAGTGGGGATATTTGCGACTGACGCCGCTATCTTTATTTTCGATCCTCACTTTTTATCCCGCTATATTCGACTTTAAAAGTACAATTACGAACACCATATTGCAAGAGTATAACCCTTTCCCGTTCGACGTTGAAAACATATTGGTGAAAACTCGCCATACATAAGAGTTTGAGTGTTAAGTAGAGATGAAAACATTGTGACAAAGGGGAATATTGCAAATTATGAACACTTTTCTACTTTTGTCGTAACGTCTTTAAAAGTTGTCTGTCGCAGAAGCATTAGATAGTGTCTGTGTGTAGGAAAGGGTTACATTTCATTTGCGAACATTGTCCACAAGATCAGTGTGGATCGTCATGCATTCAAATATGTGTCTTGATCCTTCAATACCCATTTATGTATATATAGCAAATATTTGTTCATAAATCTATACGAGCTTGTTAAAAAAGTCAAATGTTACAATGACCGTTGCTGGAATTAAGCAGGATAAGGGTTAAAAGTCGCGTTATTTCACGTTAGAAAAAAGGCCGCGTTACACCTCAATTTACAAATGAATCTTATATGTATTATAACAAGTACTTGAGTGATTGATTGATTGACAGGGTTACACGCCCTTTTCAACACTGTTGCAGTAATATCATGACGGCCAGATCGCATACCTGGATTTCTCAAAACGGTACTATACACAATATTATTTCCCATTGGTGGAAGACGAATGACGCTTGCCGCATTGAATTGTGTCAATCGTCAGCAAGATGAAAACTAGAACAGAGGTGTGTATTCAGGGATGTTAGTCGTAACACACCGAGAGCTAGCTACTCAGAAACTAGTAATCTGATTGGTTAATTCGGCAAGGACATGTCTTGGTTCTCGGTGTGTTATGGCAATCGGATTAGGCCCCTGAATTATCGTAACACCTTCCAACTTCGTGATCTATCTTAGTTCCTCACGTCATTATTTTCGTCCTTTTCTCTCATGACTTTGTATAAGCAGTCAATTGAGAAGTGTGTTACTATTTGTTGATGTCTAAAGATTCATTTAGTATTTGATAAGGTAATTTATTTTAGTGCTTATGATCACGAACTTAGAAGACCCGTAGATACAATCTCGTATGAGCACCCAGACCTGCTGCTTCGCTGTTTTAAAAAGACAGATCCATGCCAGGACATGGTTTCAATTAAAAGATAAAATGTATTTTCCCCACAATTATTTCTCTCTTATTATTAAAGCAAATCTAAGGTTGTGGGTACTCAAAAGAATAGTCCCACTGAGACGATTATTTTGAGTACCCACGACATAGGGTTACAGGGTCAAATAAGGATTTTAAAGCATAGAAAACGCCCCTTATCTAGAGCTTTATGTTAAAGTCGTGATTTGAACTTCAGCAACTTTAAACTTACTCGTATTTCCACTGGCAATGTCCTCAAAGTAGTACCAGTTTCCAAACCTAAATATACACATGTGCGACTTTCAACCTTGAGATTTAGATGTTCCGTAATTGGGAGGATATTTATCCCTTTCCAATAAACAAAAATTCTATAGCAGACTTATCAAAAACACCTAGTCTGAACTATGGAATGTTATAATTATAGAACAGAGTTGAAAATATTTGGGCAAAAGGAAAAATCTACTCATCATGAGCAATTTCGTCTTTTGTTTACAAGATTCGTCTATTGCAGATGTATCAGAATGCATCTACACGTGGGAAAGACCTGTCTTAAGCGGAGAGTCAAAGTGTGGCTGCTGAACACAGGTGGCTGCTAAATTCAAGTAAAATAAAGAGGAAAATGTTGATTTGGTAAATCTTTAAATGGCTATTTAATACAAGTTGGCTGCTTGCAATGTAATAGAGGTGACTGCGTACACAAGTTTTATTGTAATATAAACTACAACACCGAAACTGAGTTATGATAAAAACAAAAGCTTCATTCGATTAATAATATGTAAAAAGATTAGAAAGATATAAAAGTAAAAGAAATATCATATGTAAGTATACTTCATTCGTTTAATTACAAACGTTCGCTGCTTGCTATGTGTGATAGATATAAGAAAACGTCATAAGATATCAGCATGTTATAATTCACTTTTTTCTTGTCTTCATGTAAACATTTCTACTTTCATTCTGACCACGTGATTCGAAACCGACTTTCGGGGAAGTTGGTTTAAAGAATATTTTATAATTATTAGTAATTACAAAGACATGTACGTACAGTGGAACCTGTGTATATATATCACCCATGGGAACACAACCTGTGTATAAATATCACCCATGGAAACACAACCTGTCTATAAATGTCATCCATGGAAACACAACCTGGGTATAAATAACACCCATGGGAACACAACGTGTGTATATATATCACCCATGGGAACACAACCTGTCTATAAATATCAACCATGGAAACACAACCTGGGTTTAAATATCACCCATGGGAACACAACCTGGGTATAAATATCACCCATGGGAACACAATTAAACTGTGTATAAATATCACCCATGGAAAAACAACCTGGGTATAAATATCACCCATGGGAACACAACCTGTGTATAAATATCACCCATGGGAACACAACCTGTTTATAAATATCACCCATTGGAACACAACCTGTGTATAAATATCAACCATGGAAACACAACCTGTGTATACATATCACCCATGGGAACACAACCTGTATATAAATATCACCCATGGAAACACAACCTGGGTATAAATATCACCCATGAGAAGACAACCTGTGTATAAATATCACTCATGGGAACATAACCTATGTATAAATATCACCCATGGGAACACAACAAGATGGTCTTTGACCACAGGTGGTCTCTAATTGCCGTGTCATTTTTGCAGAAAATGGGTTATTCGGAAACTAAAATTGTGCTTGCTGTAGCCAGGGAATAAAATGTGGTGTTTAGCACAGGTTTGACAGTATGTATATAATTCGTATACTGTAATACCAGACGTTACACTGTGTATGCGAACAATCTAGATAGGTTTGACAGTATGTATACAATTCGTATACCGTAATACCCGAAGTAACACTGTGTATGCGAACAATTTAGACAGGTTTGAGAGTATGTATATTATTCGTAGACCGTAATACCCGACGTTATACTGTGTATGCGAACAATCTAGACAGGTTTGACAGTATGTATATAATTCGTATACTGTAATACCCGAAGTTACACTGTGTATGCGAACAATCTAGATAGGTTTGACAGTATGTATACAATTCGTATACCGGTTTGAGAGTATGTATATTCTTCGTAGACCGTAATACCCGACGTTATACTGTGTATGCGAACAATCTAAACAGGTTTGACAGTATGTATATAATTCGTAGATCGTTATACCCGACGTTACACTGTGTATGCAAACAATCTAGACAGGTTTGACAGTATGTATACAATTCGTAGATCGTAATACCCGACGTTACACTGTGTATGCAAACAATCTAGACAGGTTTGACAGTATGTAAACAATTCGTAGACCGTAATACCCGACGTTACACTGTGTATGCGAACAATCTAGACAGGTTTGGCAGTATGTATATAATTCGTAGACCGTAATAACTGACGTTACACTGTGTATGCGAACAATCTAGACAGATTTGACAGTTTGTATATAATTCGTAGACCGTAATACCCGACGTTATACTGTGTATGCGAACAATAAAGACAGGTTTGAGAGTATGTATACACTTCCTAGATCATAATATCCGACATTACACTGTGTATACAAACAATCTAGACAGGTTTAACAGTATGTATACAATTCGTATACAGTATTACCAAAAGTTACACTGTGTATGCGAACAGTCTAGACAGGTTTGACATTATGTATACAATTCGTATACCGTATTACCAAAAGTAACACTGTGTATGCAAACAATCTAGACAGGTTTAACAGTATGTATACAATTCGTATACCGTATTACCAAAAGTTACACTGTGTATGCAAACAATCTAGACAGGTTTAACAGTATGTATACAATTCGTATACCGTATTACCAAAAGTTACACTGTGTATGCAAACAATCTAGACAGGTTTAACAGTATGTATACAATTCGTATACCGTAATACCAAAAGTTACACTGTGTATGGGATCAGTCTAGACAGGTTTGACAGTATATATACAATTCGTATTCCGTAATACCTGAAGTTACACTGTGTATGCAAACAATCTAGACAGGTTTAACAGTATGTATACAATTCGTATACCATAATACCAAAAGTTGCACTGTGTATGCGAACACTCTGGACAGGTTTGACAGTATGTATACAATTCGTATACTGTAATACCCGACGTGACACTGTGTATGCGAACAATCTAGACAGGTTTGACAGTATGTATACAATTCGTATACCGTAATACCTGAAGTTACGATGTGTATGAGAACAATCTAGACAGGTTTGACAGTATGTATACAATTTGTATACCGTAATACCTGAAGTTACGATGTGTATGAGAACAATCTAGACAGGTTTGACAGTATGTATATAATTCGTATACTGTAATACCCGAAGTTACACTGTGTATGCGAACAATCTAAACAGGTTTGACAGTATGTATATAATTCGTATACCGTAATAACCGACGTTACACTGTGTATGCGAACAATCTAGACCGGTTTGACAGTATGTATATAATTCGTAAAGTTACACTGTGCATGAGAACAATCTAGACAGGTTTGACAGTATGTGTACAATTCGTATACCGTAATACCCGACGTGACACTGGGTATGCGAACAATCTAGACAGGTTTGACAGTATGTGTACAATTCGTATATAGTATTACCCGAAGTTACACTGTGTATGAGAACAATCTAGACAGGTTTGACAGTATGTATATCATTCGTATACCGTAATACCTGAAGTTACGATGTGTATGAGAACAATCTAGACAGGTTTGACAGTATGTTTACAATTTGTATACCGTAATACCCGAATTTACACTGTGTATGTGAACAATCTAGACAGGTTTGAGAGTATGTATACACTTCCTAGATCATAATATCCGACATTACACTGTGTATACAAACAATCGAGACAGGTTTAACAGTATGTATACACTTCGTATACAGTATTACCAAAAGTTACACTGTGTATGCGAACAGTCTAGACAGGTTTGACAGTATGTATACAATTCGTATACCGTATTACCAAAAGTAACACTGTGTAGGCAAACAATCTAGACAGGTTTAACAGTATGTATACAATTCGTATACCGTATTACCAAAAGTTACACTGTGTATGCAAACAATCTAGACAGGTTGAACAGTATGTATACAATTCGTATACCGTATTACCAAAAGTTACACTGTGTATGCAAACAATCTAGACAGGTTTAACAGTATGTATACGATTCGTATTCCGTAATACCTGAAGTTACACTGTGTATGCAAACAATCTAGACAGGTTTAACAGTATGTATACAATTCGTATACCGTAATACCTGAAGTTGCACTGTGTATGCGAACACTCTGGACAGGTTTGACAGTATGTATACAATTCGTATACTGTAATACCTGAAGTTACGATGTGTATGAGAACAATCTAGACAGGTTTGACAGTATGTATACAATTTGTATACCGTAATACCTGAAGTTACGATGTGTATGAGAACAATCTAGACAGGTTTGACAGTATGTATATAATTCGTATACTGTAATTCCCGACGTTACACTGTGTATGCGAACAATCTAGAGAGGTTTGACAGTATGTGTACAATTCGTATACCGTACTACCCGACGTGACACTGTGTATGCAACAATCTAGAGAGGTTTGACAGTATGTATACTATTCGTATACCGTAATACCCGAAGTTACACTGTGTATGCGAACAATCTAGACAGGTTTGACAGTATGTATATAATTCGTATACCGTAATAACCGACGTTACACTGTGTATGCGAACAATCTAGACAGGTTTGACAGTATGTATATAATTCGTAAAGTTACACTGTGCATGAGAACAATCTAGACAGGTTTGACAGTATGTGTACAATTCGTATACCGTAATACCCGACGTGACACTGTGTATGCGAACAATCTAGACAGGTTTGACAGTATGTGTACAATTCGTATATAGTAATACCCGAAGTTACACTGTGTATGAGAACAATCTAGACAGGTTTGACAGTATGTATATCATTCGTATACCGTAATACCTGAAGTTACGATGTGTATGAGAACAATCTAGACAGGTTTGACAGTATGTTTACAATTTGTATACCGTAATACCCGAAGTTACACTGTGTATGTGAACAATCTAGACAGGTATGACGGTATGTATACAATTCGTATACCGTAATACCCGAAGTTACACTGTGTATGAGAACAATCTAGACAGGTTTGACAGTATGTGTACAATTCGTATACCGTAATACCCGACATTACACTGTGTATGCGAACAATCTAGACAGGTTTGACAGTATGTATACAATTCGTATACCGTAATACCTGAAGTTACGATGTGTATGCGAACAATCTAGACCAAGTTAGTCTTGAACATTAGTACAGTTTAATCTTACTCTACAATGCTTGCTTTTCATATATCAGTCAGTAGGAAATACTTCTCAATGAATGCGTTTGTTCTTGATAAAACTGAATAGTGATGAAATCTGTCGCATGTATACATTGTGTTAAGGATAAATGGTCAATTTATCCGTTTCCCACATACAACAAACCTGCAGCAGATGAATTTGAAAAACATCTCGACAAAATATGGAAAAGCGCTATAAGTTGGAATTCACTTATTAATAAGAGTACATCATGCGTCATTTCCCTTTTTGCCACAATGATTTCAGAAGTCGTCTGCTGCATATGCGTCAAAATACGTCTGAATGAGGTAAAGGGTAACACTACGATTTAAAAACGATCAAATACCAGCTTTGTTTCACTTGACAAGAGACTTGGCATTTGACAGTAAAATTGATAGTTTTGATTAATTCGTTTTAAAAAGAGAAAGAATATGAAAACACTTCGTCCGATATATAGTGATTTTTATACTTAAAAGAAAGGGTTTACGGCAAGATAATTAAACCATTATATACAAAAAAACATCCTTTATGCATCTGCGACCAGTTTAAGATCGCACAGGCTGATCTGCTTCATTACTTTTCGTCAACCAATGAGCCTCTGACAAATGATGCCTATCACGACCAGATAACGCGGGCCCAGTAAGCCACATTTTATATATTTTTATGACTTTCAAATGACTGTTTTTCATGATTTACTGCCCAAAAGGATTTTACCCATTTAGTTCTTTCTTTGCTGCCACTATAAGCAATATTTGAAGTTCAGCCCCTTTAACGTTGCCAGATGCTTGGGAAGTAGGGGTATGAAAACCAGGAATCATTTTGGTTGGTGAACTTGCCGAAGTGATTTGATTGAAAAGTTGAAATCAATCGCACACATACTGGAGGAAGTATCAATCTTTCTAACAACTATAAAATCGTGATTGATGAAGGCCTGGCTGCAAGATTCAAAGAAAACAAGAGTATTTGAATGAACGAACTACCTATAGAATAAATGCACTCACGAATCGACGTATTACATGATAATATTGACCGTATTGTTACCCTTGTTTAAACGTATTAAATGTATTAACATATAACGTTAAACATGCATTAACTGTTTATCATTCATCTAACCATGTGTATTTCATAGAACAAATACTAATGTTAATGAGCACTTGTATACGTCATGCATCTTGACATAAAGGATCGCCTCTGTGGTGTAGTGGTAGATCGTCCACCTTGTGTGCGAGGGGCTGCGGGTTCGATCCCCGGCTTAGTCATACCAAACACTTTATATAATGATAATAATGGCTGCTGTCCTTGGCGCTCAGGGTTGCTGGGTTAGCGTAAGAACTGACTGTCTGGTGTCAGAATAATTGGACTAGTTGTACTGATAACTTACTCAGGAAACGTCGTGATATAACTGGAAAATTGTTGAAAGCGGCGTAAAACGCCAAACAATCAATCAACCAATGGACCTATATTGTCGATTTATACGATAGATCAAACGAACAAGTAATCAAATGGACGATCTAGTTATTGGCATTTTATAAAGCTTCACGACTTATATGCAACATGAATTATACGTAAATAATATTCATTTTATATATGAGATTAAATGAATAACGAATGACTTGAATAATGATCGACTCTACGGACAATAAACAAGTCCCAGATAACAAACAGTATGTAAAGACAACATCGAAACAAATGGAACATACATTTTCCACTTTCTTGAGACACACATTTTTGTTTTCGGAAATCGGAAATGAATGCTTTACTATTACATCTTTTACTTCGATTTAAAGCATAGTCTTAATAAGATTATTGGAAATATTAGGAAGAAGTCACATGTCGAACCTATCAATAATAATGTTTGAAATAGTCCAAGAAAGATAATCGTAGAATGATGTTCGATTTCATCCCTTTAAAATCCAACCGGTTGATATATTAATTACTATTTGAGCCGTCACGCGAGAAAATCAATTGTATGACCTCTGTGTAATGTTTTGACCCAGATCAGCCTGCGCAGTCCACGCAGACTGACCCGGGTCGACACATCCCGTCTCAGGTGGATAGAGGTATAGAATAATGATTCCTGAAACAGAAAATTCACCGGAGGCGAAAAGTATCTGTCCGGGTTAGCTTGCGCGACATGCTTATGCTGATACGAGTTGATACTTTACGCAGAGTATACAATGTTTTTTTGTTTTTTTGCGGGACGGCTTATTTCAAGTAGTACCCTTTGACTGCTGGAATGGATGTTGTAAAGCCTGTTCCATCAGTACGGAGCCAGGCCAGCCTACGTATCCGCGCCGTCTGATCAGGCTCAATAATAATCACTATTCAACTGAACATTTTTGTTTTGATCTTTCTAGAACGGGCAATGGCTTATTCCGAATATCAGTGAGAACAAATGCTCAATATATTTTCAAATGATAATCTCTGCCCTGTCGTCAAGAATCGTTTACATCTATATCTATGAGGTACATGATTAACATGACTATACATATGTTAGTCTGTATTTGTTAAATAATAAATATATAGCAATATACATGTACATGCATATAGTATTGGCCTAAATACAAGAAATACGTCGTGTATCTATTTTAAACATTTACTCACATGAACACACATGTTGATCCCTCTGCAGCAGACGTCTTCAGAAAGCAGTCTGTCAGGAGAAGAAATTGCTGTCACTGTTCCACTATATTTAGTAAGTATATTTTCGATTATAGAGATTTTGTTATACGTTTGGCAATAATATTGTCATGTTGTCTGCTGCAGATTTGCTTAACGTGGGAAAGGGCTTTAAGACTGTGTTCTATTATTCATTTCAAATTTCAGATGTAAAACGATAACCGAGAAAAATGGCTTTGAGACCAGAGGAAAAAAATATATATTGTTCTGCATTTCAACGCAGTTTAATTGGATATAACGTGTACATAATTCGTCTGTATGTAGGAAATGCACTTTTTCTGTAAGACATCTGGCGATTCAAGTCTTTAAGGTTTCAAAGTTTATCATACTATCAGCACTTATGTGATATGAGGTGATACAACATACATAAATAGTAAAAGTAGGGTTTATTATAGTGCCTCCTTTATTGAAGGGTTCAGCCATGTCTAACGTATGACATATTTCAGGACGTTTTCCTTCCCGAACCATATTCCTTTTTAACCAGGCACCAGACATTCAGTACCGTTATATAACTAGGTAGCGGCTCACCATCCATTATTAGAAGAAACACCATTATCTCCAATTGGATTCCAACCTTCGGTCATACGCTCCCGCAGATAATACCTTAAACAGAAGTATATAGGGATATGAAATACCAGGCTGTCTGCAATATATATCAAAACGCATGTGGGGAAAACCACACACAAACCCCTAATTATTATTCTTGGCCATTTCAAACTGTGATATTAGGCAATATAACGTGTTGTCAAATGTGGTATAACGTTATTGAAAATATATCAAAAGTGAAATAAAGCGTTGGTTCATTGAAGTGACACGAATGTTGAAAGGGTCAGGCTTACCAGATACCCAAGCACGTTTACTTCCCGAATCCAGTATCTTTTTTGCCAGGCACCAGACATTCGGTCCCGAGGCAGATGTCTAAACCGATACGCTGCCGAGTTATGGAATAGTAGACTGTATGCAAACGATATATAAATATATATTGTTTTTAAAAAGTAGGTGAAAAAACTACACACAGGCCCCCTGGTCCTGCTGGCATTATGATGTTCATAATTTACTTCTAATGTTTGAAGATGTGTTATATTGTGCTACATTGTAGCGTAAAAAGTTCTCTTCGCATTCATTCGCATTAGTCTATTTATAGATCAAGGAAATATTTCCTAAAATAGAAAATGACGACACGGATTTTCCACTGTATTTTACGTTCAATGTTTAATTTGGAATGTTGTACACAACTGGACATGTTTTCTTATTGTTTAATGAATGGTCATCCGAATCACCAAATTAACAATGGAAAGCAACACGATTTTGTTAGAGCGTGGATGCGATTCAAAGAAACAGATTGTGTTAATGAATACAAACAATGAAGACATTGAGCGACAAGTTTCTTTTTACACCCGGAAGTTAATATAAGATTTGACATTTTTCTATCATGTTGTGGACGGGAAAAGAATATACAAAATAGGGATTATATAGAATTGTGTAATTGTATGTTATGTCCCTCACATGCCATTGTACATAGTGTTGTAATGCATTCTTACATGATGAGTTGTCCCTTTCCTTTCGGAAGACTTTAACGCTGCTCTCAACGGTATTTCACTTTCATCACGATATTTTCGTGGATAATTGCCAATGCGTACAATTCGTCAGGAAATATAAAAAACCGAAAGTGTTTGAAGTTGGCAGATCATTAGACGTAATACATTAGACATGCAAACATATCGAATGTCTAATTAAGTAATTAGCCATTAGACATTCGATGAGACATTCAAAAAAGCGAATTAGACATTCGTGTTTTCATGTACAATGGCCTTCGACGAATTTGGAACATATATCTTGAAATTTGCGAATGTTGAATCGATTGTCTAATGTCTAACTGACCAATTAGACATTCGTTGTTTGCATGTACTATGACCTCCGACGTTTTTGGTACATACATTTCGTAATTTGCGAATGTATAATCGAATGTCAAATGTCTAACTGACCAATTAGACATTCCTGGTTTGCATGTACAATGACCTCTAACAAGTTTTGGTTATAGGTCTTGTAATTGGCAGTTTTCTTTTTCCAAATTATTTGGCGATAAACACTCGGCTAAAATCGATTCGTTGGTTGATTTCTTTTTGAAAACAGTGTTTTGCTGGCTGTTGCATTTAGGTAAGAACAACGCCACCAGACACTCTCATTAACAGCAGACCTAATATATAGATATGAAAACTGCATAATTCATGTCGTCGCAGATTGACTTATGCGTCAGCCAATCAAGTGTTCGCCTTCAAAACAGTTCGGTATCAACAGACGAGATGAACGATAATAAATAAACGCGAGTGTAGACAGGCGGTGATGTCCGAGTACTCCGAGTGTATAGTTATGATATTGAATGCAGAACCGACCGTCCGTTGTATCGTGCGATTTTACTGAACTGATAAACGAGCACCTGTTCATGAATATTTAAATGTAAAGGGTCAATTCAAGATTACCATTGATACGGTGTCTTCAGATCCAATTAATCAGATTTCAATGTGATTGACTTACATGGTGCTAAACTAGCTGCTTCTTACCCAGTTCCCATAGAAAAGTCGAAGTATTTGACTATCCGTTGATGAAATCACTTTATGGTTGGTAACCCCCATGTAGTAGTGAGCTAGATAAATTGATCACCATAAAATATTACGGAAAACAAATGTATAATAACTTGAAGGTATGTCTTTGTCTTTTTGTAGTTTTTATTGAAAAAGATGACATGTCATGAAAGACAGGCAGCAGACGATTATGGTAGCATCTAGGCTAAACTATGATAGATTTCAATAATTAAAAGCTTAGCTTCCCTTAGATACGAATCTAAAATGTATACGCAGAGGTCTGAATGGAATTTGTTTGGTAAGGTATTGACGACAAGGTCTTGGTTCATGGTATTGGGTGTGATGTATTTATAAGTCTGAACGACTCTCGTGTATTACCGAGTATTACGACAACGTTTTGACTAATGGTATTGGGTGGGATGCATTTATAAATTTAAACAACCCTCGTGTATTACCGAGTATTACGACAAGGCATTGACTCATGGTATTGGGTGTGATGCATTTATAAGTCTGAACGACTCTCGTGTATTACCGAGTATTACGACAACGTTTTGACTAATGGTATTGGGTGTGATGCATTTATAAATTTAAACAACCCTCGTGTATTACCGAGTATTACGACAACGTTTTGACTTATGGTATTGGGTGTGATGCATTTATAAATTTAAACAACCCTCGTGTATTACCGAGTATTACGACAAGGCATTGACTCATGATATTGGGTGTGATGCATTTATAAGTCTGAACGACTCTCGTGTATTACCGAGTATTACGACAACATTTTGACTAATGGTATTGGGTGTGATGCATTTATAAATTTAAACAACCCTCGTGTATTACCGAGTATTACGACAAGGTCTTGGTTCATGGTATTGGGTGTGATGTATTTATAAGTCTGAACGACTCTCGTGTATTACCGAGTATTACGACAAGGCATTGACTCGTGGTATTAGGTGTGATGCATTTATAAGTCTGAACAACCCTCGTGTATTACCGAGTATTACGACAAGGTCTGGGCTCATGGTATTGGGTGTGATGTATTTATAAGTCTGAACAACCCTCGTGTATTACCGAGTATTACGACAAGGCATTGACTCACGGTATTGGGTGTGATGTATTTATAAGTCTTAACAACCCTCGTGTATTACCGAGTATTACAGCAAGGTATTGGCTCATGGTATTGGGTGTGATGTATTTATAAGTCTGAACAACCCTGGTGTATTACCGAGTATTACGACAAGGTCTTGGCTCATGGTATTGGGTGTGATGTATTTATCAATTTGAACAACCCTCATGTATTACCAGTGTGTCGAAGCCCGATAACTCTGTCGGTAACGACAATTGATAGATTCATGGTTATGTATTCGTACCACGGCCCATTTTTTCTGATTATTGATTACATGTACAAGATGCATTCCTTTTTCCACCAATCGGCTAAATAGTATAAGGAAAAGTCACCAGTTGCCAGGGAGGAATGTTGTTTGGAGAACTGGTGCAAAGAAGGCCGGAAATCACTTTAGGTGAACTGTCCGTCTTAATATAACTACTTTACCGTTGAAAATGACATCAGACTCCTATCAATAGATGTAAATAACCTGTTAAAATGCAGCAAATGACTTACAATGTCAACCAGTATGTATAACTGTAGTATCAATATATCCTGTGGATATAGGTAACCCAGCCTCATGCTTAAACACATTGTCTTCATTAAATCGGTCAGCAAATCCAACAATCCACCAACCGTACTTGCTGGAACAGATATAACCAGAGTATCTATATAATACTCATGATATACAAAATATATGTGTTTTATATTATATACGTTTATTTGAAACCATTTCTAACAAGGTGTTTTGGAATTAATAATGGTGGTCTATACAAGGGAAATAACTGGTCCTGATTTGCTAAATTTCCCTATCTCAGTTCTCTACCTTAATCTCTTAACCCTTTCCCACTTATGGACGCATTTACAGCAGACGACTTTTGAAAATATTGAGGCAAAAGTATAAATTGCTCATAATGATCAATACCTCCTTTTGCCACAATATTGTCCAACCTATACAATAAGCATACTTTCATTTATAGATAGTTTCCATTCTTTTATACTAAGAGGCTTTCAAATGCGTCTGCTGCAAAAACGATATTCGGTACACTTGTGGGATAACGCCACAGTGGTAAGACACAACATTTGTTCGTCAATCAAACGTAAAGTAGTCAGTATCCAAAGTCAGGTTTTCACAAAGTTTGCTATGTTATGTTGGCTATAATGTACTTCTGCTGTCATGTTTATGCCACTACCGTGTTTAAAAAGTAAGTGTAAATAATAACTAAACATTAGATTATTCTTTAATACAGTCATTTTCTATATGTTATGTATGACAAGATACGACCAGGCTCATTAATGTTGACGACTCAACATCTTTATCTTGATGTTTATAGAATGGGCAATGGATTATTTCAAATATTGTTAAAAAAGATGCATTTTCAATTGATATCTTCTGCCATGTCGTCAAACATCGTTTACATCTGTGTTTATGAGAAACAGGGTTAACATGACAATACATGTGTTAGTATGTCTTTGTTTATTTGTAATACATATACATCAATACACATGTACATGTATAAAGTATTGGCCTGGAAAAAAGAAATTCATGTATTTATTTTTAACCCTTTTCTCACACGAACAAATATTTTGACCCTCTCTGCAGCAGACGACCTCAGTAAATCGTTTGTCAGAAAACAAATTGCTGTCGCGATGTTTTTAACTATATACAATAATTAAACTTTCATTTATAGAGGATTGTTATATGTTTGGCAACAACATTGTCTGCTGCATATTTACTGTATGTGGGAAAGTGCTATAAGACTGTGTTCTCATGATTAATCATTTCACATGAAAATAAAACCGAAAGAAATGGCTTTTCGACCAGATAAAAAACACATATTGTTCTGCATTTCGACTCAGTTAAATTTGATATTACGTTGTCAGCACTCGTCTGTATGAGGTAAATTGTCATTTTCTGTAAGAAGGTCTGGTGCCGTTTATCCATGTCTGACGTATGAGACAATTTCCCGAACCCAATCCTTTTTAACCAGGCACCAGTCATTCGGTACCGTTATATATAACTACATAACGGCTCAACAACAGGTCATCTCGATAGAAACCCCATTTTCACCAATGGAACTCGAACATTCGACCATCCTTTCCCGCAGCTAATATCTTAACTTAGAGGGCTGACGGGATAATGAATACCAGTCTGGCTGCTATATATTCAAAAACAATGTGACGGGAAACCCCTACACAAACCCCTAATTTTTATTGTTGGCACCTTTAAACTGTGCTACTAGGTATTATAAAGTGTTGTTAAGTGTAGTATAACGTGTATCATATATGAAAAGTAAAAGTAAACTGTTTGTTTATTTTAGGGTCACCAATATTGAAAGGTTCAAGCTTGTCCGATTTATCAGATAACCGAGCGCGATTACTTGGCGCTAATGAGCATTACAATTGACCCTCTGGTGCTAGGATAAAGAGACAAGACGTATTGGTATCTTAACGTGATATACCTGAACAGATTTTTAAAAGCGTAAAGAGTACTTTGGTTTTGCCGGGCACCACACCTTCGGTACCATTATATAACTACCGGATAGTTTGCCAACTGACCATTGTCGCCTACAGGATTCGAACATTCGATCTTCCGCTCCCGGAGCTGATGCCTTAACCAATTTTCTGTCGAGATATGAAATATCAGGCTTTAAGTAAGACGAATATTAATATGCTAATATATATATTTTAAAAAAGGGAGGGGAAAAACCCAACATAGCTCTTCTTCTGCTGGCATTATGATGTTCATAGCTAACTTTTCAGGTGTGACCGCCTCTATGGTGTAGTGGTTTAGCGTCCATCTAGAAGTCGCGGGCTCGATCCACGACCTAGTTATTCCAAATATTTTAAATATTGAGGCAATGTCTGCCCTCCGTTGCGCTAAGTGTGAAGGGATCAGCATTCCGACTGACTGGCTGGTGTCAGGATAATGGACCAGTCGAACTTGTAATTTACCAAGGAAACGCCTTAATATAACTGATACAATTATGAAAGCGGCATAAAACACCAAACAATAACTAAGCTTTAAAGATGATCATATTGTCCTGAATTGTCAAGTGATAAGTACTCTTCGTTATAACACGCACTGGTCTATTTATAGATCCAGGTTAATCCTGAAATAGATAATGATGCAACGGATTTTCCACTTTATATCATGTTTAATATTTAATTTGGAATGTTTTACAAAACTGGACATATTTTCTTCTTTTTGCTTAATGAATGGCCAGCTGAATCATCAGAACATCACTTTAAATCACGATTGCGTTAGTTTGTTTATAAATGCGATTCAAGGAAACATATTATGTTAACGAAAACAAACAATGCAGAAATTGAGTTACAAGTTTCTTTTAATATCCGGAAGTTTAGTTTAAGGTAAGACATTTTATCAAGTTGTGGATGTGGAAAGAATATATAAAATAGGGATTATATAGACATTTGTTCTGGTATGTTATGTCCCTCGAATGTTATGCAAGTCATTGTGGATTTGTAATGCACTCTCATGATTAGGTGTTCCTGCTATTACACCGCTCTCGGCGTTTGCGTTGTCGGTATGACCAACATTACAACTGGAGTTCTCCATATGCAATGTAGGATCCCCTACCTCATATGTGAGTATACTCGAATTTCACCCAGTTACACAGCTGTTATTGGTAAATGGTAACTTGCCAAGGAAATGTGATGATATAAAGGGACAATTGTTGAAAGCGGCTTAAAACACACAAACAACAGACACCTCATAACTGAAGCTTGTAAAATTATATTGTATGACCTAATTTAATATAGACAAAGTTGAGCAAGAGTGTTTGTGACTCTGGGACAAATACCAAGGATATTTGTTATCATTTAATGACCTGTTGAAAATCAATGGTGCACGTCACCATTGATAGAATAGTTCTTCTTTACGAAGAAGTCGTTTTTATTTACAGGTCAGAGTTCTGCAAAATGGATGAAAAGTATCATAATGTGTCACGCCGTCTTTATGACATTCTAGATTGGATCGGTGCTTCTGAAGAGATGAGAGGGAAATACAGAGAAAGAGCAATAACTTTGGAAATAATAAGAACCATGCTACAACACTTTAGCTACACCAATCGATTTACCTTTTACGTGTTTGGAAGTCAATGTGAGGGTACAACAACACGAGGGCTGAATGCAGACGTAGACAATTTAAAATGTCGTGATACACCTGTTGTAGAGAGGATCTCTGATGCACCACAACACGGGGTATCGTACCTCATAGTGACTGATGAAACCACCAAACCCGGGTACGTTAAACTACAGTGTGTCTGGAACAGGATTCAAGTTTATAGTATATTCACCATCACTGGTGAACATGTAGAAACCGACCAAAACCGCAGGTTATGTTTACGACACTTGGTTCAAAAGGATGGAGTGTTAAGGAATAACGGTCCTGCCGTGACACATATCGATGAAGAATGGACAATACATAACGACTCAGTTGATGCATACCGATGTCAGCACATACCAAGCTTTGCTAAGTCCTGGTTAAGAAGGCTTATCAACTGCAATCGGCTAAATGATACACACATAAAAACGCTGGAAGAATCCGGGTTTTTCTTCGTCTGGAAAAATCATCCATCAAGTCAAAATGGACCAATCGAATTGAGGATGTCATTTTCCCTCCAGGAACGTGAACTCATGTCTAGTCTAAACTCTACGCAGCACAAATGCTACATTTTACTTAAGATTATCAAGAGAGACATAATACAAAAACGCGTACCTGAATCGATATCGTCGTATCACTGTAAAACATTTTGTTATATACCGTTGAAAATACACCCTGTCGATTCTGGAGCCGTAGAAACCTTCTAGAAGGCACGCTTATGTGTATCAAACTGCTGTTACACTGGGTCAAAGAACAATACTGTCCAAATTACTTTGTTCCGGATGAGAACATGTTTGACAAACTTGAGTACAGAACTCTAAGACGGGTACAGACTGTCCTAGAGGACATGGTACAACATTGGTGTACATTTCTATGGTCATTGACATGCGATGACATCGGAAACGTGTTGCACGATGTGTTGTTGGGATGCAAACCAAGTATAATGGAAGCAAAACATATCAATGTATCTCGACACACAATATTAATGTACATAAATATCAACGTAACGTTAACGGGTTTAATATCTCGCGCGCTTAAGCAATGCAAAATTATATCAGCTCTTCACTTAATGTCCAAATTACACTCAATGCAAAAACAATTACTACAGACGGGGTGCGATAGGTATCATACTGAACATGAAACAAGACTCGCAATACACTTCGTTCTTCCCTATATACATGTACGCCTACAAATAGCACAATGTGTAGCGAGTACCATACTAACAACCACTGACACGAATCGTTCGAAAATGTTGTTTGATACATTTCAGTATTACATAGAAGAAAGTAATGACTGTGGCGTTATCTCCGCGTATGTGATGGCTGCATCCTACTGTTTGCAAAGGGGCAGATATGAAGCCTGTGAACAGATTCTACATACATGCGAAACGTCTTTGAAATCATATGTTATATCAGAGTGTCAATGTGATCAACACAAGAAGATATATAGGAATGGGGCATTTCATGAGCTCGCACGAATGCATAGTTCACAAGACATTCCATACAGAGAGTTGGCGAGAACGTGTACAGCTGTTTGTTTAACCTTTCTACCTCAACAGGCCAACATTGTACCTCCAGCTTTACATTACGAGATGTATCGTTCGGTACATACACCGGCTGATTCTAGGGATAAACAGGCGACTTTCTGGTTTGACTGGATGGTTGTGGATTCCAAAGTGTATATATACTTCCTCCAGTATATCTTATTTTCAAAAATAAACAAGCCCGTCTATAAACAAGATGCTGTCGACAACTTATTACAAGTCATACGCACAGACACAAACATTGGACACATGGAAACAGCCTGCAACCTTTTGGGATGGATATATAAACAAGAAGATAAAATAAAACAAGCTATGGAGTGTTTTCTAAATTCCTGGAGAATTAGACCGATTCATAACGCTGCTATGTGGCACGTGCTAGATATTATTCATTCAATTAATGCAGACAGTCACATACTGTAAATGTTTTACAATAGACAAGAATAAATACGATACCGCTGATCTAAACTTCCATTGATCTGGAACGTCTTTCACTAAAACAGAAACAGAAAATATCAATAGAACTTCAAATATTGACCTTGTATGGCGTGGTATATCATAAGAACTACAACGTTTGACCATATTTGATGTGGTATATCCTCAAAACCGCAACTGTCGACCTTATATGGCATGATTTATCCATAGAACTGCAAGTGTTGAATTTATATGGTGTGGTATATCATTAGTTCTGCAATTGGCGACATCATAATGGTGTGGTATATTATTAAAACTGCAATTGATAACCGTATATAATTTGCAGAAATGTCTGTTATGAAATAATTAAGATTTTGGTTAGATATTTATTTGGGTATGTAAGGGACATTGATTATTATAAGTAATTTCTCTAGTTTATTCAAAATATTTTATCACGCATGAAGGCTTAGTCGCCTGTTCCAACACTTCTTCAAAAAAGGTAACTGGTTAAAGTAGAGATCGACCACAATAACTACTTTAATTTAGTATGATGTTTGATGTTTGAAAATACAAATAGATAAGAATTAGTTGCCTGTTCGAACACTTCTTCAAGGTAACTGGTTAAAGAAGAGAACGATCACAATAACTACTTTGATGTTTGATGTTTGATGCTTGAATACAAAGTAAACTGAGAGACGTTTAGTAGGCTTTGTTATAACAGTTGTATCGGATATATACACCACTAGACGGTGACAAGGGACGTTACTAATTTTAGCTTCGATAAATAGTATGATGATCTGGATCGTCGCTGATCCTAAATATAGTCTTACATGTATCTTGATCAATTAAGTTAGCAAGTCTGTCATGATTAAATGAAACAAGTAAAGTCCAACCGGTGTTTAAAAACCACCCATCGGAGAAGAACAATATGGTCGTTGTTAACAGGTGGTCTTTAAATACATGGTCATTTAAGCAGACAATAAGTAATTTGGAAATTTAAAGTGTGGTTGAGATAGACAATGAATTGCTATACAAAGGTGTCTTTAGCACAGGTTTAAATGTATACATGTATATAGAATTACAATACAAATGGACATTATTGCAGGGTCCTTCGCTTAATTTGATTTAATACATCCTTGGTATTATTACACGATAAGCCTCACCAGATCCTTCATTATCCACCTTGCTTTAGCAAAGGCCTTTGGCAGCGAAAGAGTTAAAAGTACAGATAGAATGCCTTACACTAATATAAGTATTGTTCATTGTAACTACTCTCATAGTTGCGTCGCCTACGTTGGCATGGTTATACATATACATATGTATCGCTTCTTCCTTGTCTGTCAGTCACGCACCATGCTAAATGTGGTTACTTTGTAATTTTCACGATAGTGAACATATTATTACGATACACTTAATGTTAATGCCTGAGTCAAAATACAGATACAATTGATTGTGAAACGACTTAATTATAGTTTATTTTTTTATAAATGTGTTGTAAGTTTTTAAATGTTATTTCATGTTTAATTATTGTAATGTTACGATAAATAATAATTAAATCCCCTTTTTCCCACATGTATACGCTTCTGAAGCAGAAGAGTGTTGCAAACATTGAGATAAAAGAAGAAATGGCCCTTGATTAGCAATTTTCAATTTTTTCAAATATTTTGAAGTTTATGATTAAAAAAACTTTGTGTACATAGCAACTATCACTAATTATATGTGTTAACGTGCCACAGGGTGGGTTATCTTTCTAATCACCTGAACGCAAGGCTCAGGGTGATCGTTTCTGATTAATTCTACCCGTCTGTGTCCGATTCCCCTTTGAAGAACATTCACAACTTCGTAGAAAATAGCAGTGTAATTTATGATTTTGTTTATTTGGCTCCCTTTTTTCTTAAATGCCTCGCATTTGTTTAATAGTTCATGAACTTCAATAACTATTCTTAAACACGTATAAATTAACTCGACAGCGGGGGATTTTTGAAACATCTATTCAAATAAATCTATATTGAAATTTCTATGAATTATAGTATTTTATCAAATAGAGTTTAAACCATTGCAGCAAAAGAAGAAATTACTCATCATGAGACATTTCTCCCTCTACCATATTGTTTTAAACAGACGACTGCTGCATATGTGTCAATAAAAGTCCGTATATGGAATAAGCCAAACGAGTATATTTCGTCCAAAGATTGTTTCGCTCTATGCGCAACCGTTTTTTCCTTTATTTTGCACGATTGTTAGTTCCAATGGCTGAAAGCCTTTCGAACTTATGTCTTGGCGAATTGTCCGTCGTGTGTTCGTGCGTGCGTGGATGGATGCGTGGTGGATCTATACTGGTCCTCTTGGGCATTTGTTGTATTTGTTTTAGTAATTGGTTGATAGGCTACACATGTAGTTCCTCGAACGGTAGAGTGTTAAAATAATATATTAAGTAAATAATAAATCTTATTTCAAATGAAAAACAAATGGAAATTGAAATGTTTCGATCATTGGACCTGTAAATCGGACATCAAACACTTAACCCTTTTCCACATCTGAAAAATCGAGTTGAAAGCAACTTGGACACATTTGGATATTTTTTTAAATTGAAAGCATTATGAATTATATAGTTGGAAACGTCATGACACAAATCTAAATTGTTCACCATGAGACATTTCTCCCTTTGCCGCAATGTTTCCGAAATTCGCGCATTGAAGATAAACAAAAGTGGAAAAGGAGTAATGTAGAAGTGTTAGCTGTTTATACGTATTGTCTTGTAACGTCATCTAATCTATTGCGAAACTATGGATTCAACATTACTGATAACATATTATTTGACAATATTTACTTGATCCTCAGACGTAGATGTATTACATGTAAAGCCGTATCTAAACTGTATGTCAACTAACCCAGGTTCAGATACGTCATAATACTATATAATACGGATATTAAATATGTACACAAAGGTCATGATCAGGTAAACATTGTCAAATACTACTATACTTGATGGACGTACTGAACTGATAAGTAGATTTGTTATGATATTTAACTTTTTATGTAACATTGTTATTTTATATGTTTGATTGATTGATTGATTGATTGGGGTTTAACGCCGTTTTTAACAATTTCTCAGTCATATCACGGCGGCCAGTTCACCTACTCATATGTATCCTGGTTTTCGCACACCAGTACTCTACACAACAATCTTCCCAAGCAATTATATGTTCGATGTATGGGTTTTAAAAAATCAACAACAATGGTATGTTGCTGTATTTAATGTTATGCTAGATTCATTTATGAAAGCCTTGTGACTTCGAACAACATATCAATTACATCAATAACAGTTTATAATGGAAAATCTCATTACCAAAACTGCAACTATAAGTGTGATCCATATACGACAAGGAAGTACGATCTAAAAATCAAGCACAGTTCCCATGTTTGCATGTTAAAGGACGAGAACATGCAGTGTCTTACATGTTTACACCTGTGTTGATTTACGGTAAACTGTACACCGACTGTCGTGTAAAAAGGACACACACAAACAACATCAACAGAAATTATTGAATGTGTTTTGAGATGTAAATAAATTATTGATTATACGTTCAAGATATTACGACATAAACATGAAGTCAAGAGTTACCTCCCGTTTTATTAAACTGGCCTACGGACATAAAACTTGCGTCCTCCTACAGAGCCGGAGATGGGAATTCGATCCTCGTTCGGTTCATACCGAATGATTTAGAAACGGTAATAATATGGTTGAACTACATGGGTTCTCTCCGATTTGGATCATTTCTATCCAATTATTGTGTTACTTATATACTGGGTCACATAAATTACTTTTAAAAATAGTAGTAACGACTTTCCGTCCAAGACGCTAATGAGCGTGTTGTTAGCATTACTACTGTGGCAGGACGAATTGACCAGAAGTACTGGTAACTTAACGTGATATACCTGAACAGTTTACAGAAGCGTAACACACCATACAAACAAACAAACAATAATTGTTTTACTTAAATGACTTCTTTTGATTTTAAGGCATCCGATCTGTAATGCTTTCGGTAAAGTTCCACTTTCATCGTGATCAATCGTAACCTTCCGATACGTATTTTTGGCTGTCGGAAATTGTTCCGTAGTAGGTAAATATAGTAACGACAAGTTATTTCCCCGCGTGCCGTGTCGTCACATCGGAAATCTAACATGGAAGAACGAGGAAAAATAAAAGTGATCGGCGGGGTAGATTTGCCAAAAAATAAGTTACCAGACAAACGGGATTTAATGTTGTTATTGATCATAACTACATGTGTATTGTATGGGTAACGTTTCTGAAGAAAACGCATGCACAAAAACTAAGTGTGACACATAAACATTTTTATAAGACCCTGAAAAATGACAGTTGGAAGGAAGGACGAAGACTAGTGGAATTTAATGGGTTGCTGTCTAGTATTTAAGCTTTCAAAAGAAACTATATCAAAGATTGTTAAAATATGACGTTGCTGTTTACTTGCTGTAACTATTGATACAATAGTTCGATCTTTGACAGATACCTTGGTAAAAGAAAAGTTTCATATTTTCATGTAATTACTACTTTTAACAATGTATTGTACTTTGATATACATTTTAAGTGGGAAATATTGATGATGCTCAGACAATAGAATTATCAATAGGTTGTTTTATGTTTTTGTTTTTATAAAGGGGCATTGTTTTGGAGTGGATGGGGTACCATTAACATTTATTAAGCATTCTATTTGAGATATGATTAAGCATAATCTTTATTGTTGTATGCAGTGCTATTGTTTCAGCAAAAGTATGTGCCTAAATACAACATTTAACAAGTGAATTATTCCTGTTAACTGATGATAGATGTTGAAAAGACAATCTACGGGCATATGTTGCTGCCTATTTTGCTGCTGTTATGAAAAGAACATGACGATTCACGTTTTTTTTTATATTTAATTATATCTTAAATATAACAATGTAGTAAATAATGATATCCAATATTAATGGATTACTGTTATAGTAATAATGCTAGAACATTTTTAATTACGAAGTTGCAGATTTTTTTTAAAAAAAAGCAGATTTCAAAAGGGCTGTAGGTTAATTTATTTTCATTGGTGTTTATTTTAATCAGCAATGTTCTTTTGAATTAAAGTGACCTTTAAACATCATTGTTAAGACTTGTATTGAAAGCAACTTTAATGTGTCTAGTTGTCGTACATGTTTTGCCTTCTCAAGGTGTGAGGCATTGAACGGCAACAAAATAAATAATTTACATTAAAGACGGTAAATTCTTCTTAAATTTCAGGAAAAACATCTCTCAATGGATGATGATATGAAGGTAAACAAATTTGGGCGACATTGCAATATTGACCAATACAGATCTAAAACCTTAAAAGCAAATCATCATAGATTCCACAAATGTTTTCTTTCATTATTTGTACCATATTCTTCAAAGCGACAGACGGAAAATAGGTCTTATGACCAGACATCTCATTTTGCTGACTTGGGTTAATCCAGACGATAAGTGGCAATTGGCGCCATTTTGACATCGACCGGAAATTGGCATTTCCAACGCAAGTGCGCATTGTGAAGAATTCGATGACACCGGCAGTTTTCGGTAAGTACAAACTATGAGACATTCTTGCTCCGTGCATACCAATTAGAATGTCCGTTGTCGCTGTTCACTGTTGCAGTTGGGAGCTGTCTTGGAACGAACCCGTCCGTATTCCTCGGATGAGCGATATACGAGCGTTGCCGTATTATTGTGACCCGCAGTTCCTTACAATTAATTACGTAGTCAGGATTTACGCCGTACCGTGACAGTACAAAATGTCTGTACTCGTTACTGTACGGTAAATCGACCTGTTTATGGGCGTTGCTCTCACTTTTGAGACCTATGCCGTTCCATACCATGTGTTTGTACGTTAAGGGATTTCGAAACACTTTCACTCGCCTGCATTTGCCGTACAGTGTATCCCATATGTCGTTAAGTGTTGATTTTGGGTGAGCATCTACCAAATACACATCTAGGTCCTTCGGTTCAATGTTATATATAACCATGACAAGAGAAAGTTGATGCAACGCATCAATGTCGCCGGAAATCCATACTGCAGTTATGCATAACACTTACATTATAGTAGTTTGAAAAAACCAGTCATCGACTGAGGGGCATATTGGAACATCACAGTTGGGGTCAAGTGAAAATGTATCATAACTTATGATACATTTTCACTTGACCCCACCACTGATTAACTTGCATTTTTGTGTGAACGAAGTGCATGTCCTTCATTGAAATATAATTAAAGCCTTTCATTGTTTATGATCAATATCCATTCTACGGTAGGTTGACCATACACACAGCCAACTAATTATTGATCATAAACAGTTATGGAAATGAGTAATCTTACCAATCATTAGTCATAGTATGTATACAGTGCTTTCATTAAGGAATAATTATAAGATTTGTGAATTCCACATACACTTTTCAAGATGGTGTCAGAATATTTGAATTTTATTATTTATCAATATATCAAAATACAGGCAATTTAGGATTTGCATGCAATAGCACGTCATTTTACCTTTCCCCTATTAAAGTCAACATTGAACACATTTGCTGCAATCTACTTTTAATCTACTGCTTGGCATCCTAATTATATCATACTTTGACAAATGTTAAAATGTAGTCCAATATTTATAAATTAAACCACCCTCGAAATATAATATCAGCTAAACAGTTAAATTTCATTGAAATTGTTGTATAATTTCAAACTTATTTTCATACATAAACTGAACCCTACATGTTAATTTATTGTAATTCTTTCTTTCCCTTTTTATAATGAAAATAACAAACTACTTAGTTATATTTGATGAGCGCCCTTGTGTCAATGATGCATAAGCATATGCAGATAGCAAGCAAAATATCTCTAGGGAATATAATGACACATTTAACATTGTCAAGGACGAAATAATTTTGTACGAAAGACCCGATTCGTTAACCAATTCTTTTTAGCAGAGTTGTCGTTCTTTACACTATCTTTATAGTATTCAAAGTATTTTTTCTATTAAAACCAGTTTTATCTCCGTTTGTTCTTTTCTTCTTTTTCTCCTACATTCGGCCCTTGTACTCGTTTCGTGACGTATAAGAAATCAATTTTTCGAGCGACATTTTTTGTCTGTATAACTCGTCAATGTCATGGAAGCGCCTTTCTAAGTTTACATTTTAGTTCCGGTTACTTCCAATTATATTTTGGGAATATGAAACTAGGTCACAAACAGTTTTAGCTTAGAAACAGTTCATATTATAGATTCATGTAAACATGAAGCACCTTTGGATGAGGAGGAAGTACTTCTGGTAGCTATGGATTTGATGGTAAGGGGGAAGGAGGCATCGTAGCCGTCGCAGAGTGAGGAACAGGAAGAGATTCTTGGTTCGACCATGGTTGTTGAGGAGACGTCTGTATGGGCTGTATGAACACCTAATGCAAGAACTGTATCGAGAAGATGTGAATATATTTACCAACTTCTTGCGTGTCACTCGGGAGATGTTCATGGAACTAGTAGAACGCGTTGGTCCTCGTGCTGAAAAGGACACCTTATAGAGAAAAGCCCTAAAGCCTGGGCTTCGACTAGCTATAACACTGCGTTATATGGCCACTGGAGACTCTTACCGATCACTTCAATATGGTTTTTAGAGTGGCTGCTATTACCATCTCCACGATTGTCTACGAAAATAGTTGACGCTGCATACAAGTGTATGTATGTTGACATTGGGGCAAATGGTAGTTGCTCAGATGGTGGTGTCTTCAAGGACTGCGACATCTATCAGGCACTCGACCAAGGCACTGCAGGTCTTCCATAACCACAACCTCTTCCAAACGAGGATCAACCGCTGCAATTCGCAATTATAGGAGATGATGCCTTCGCTCTAAGTTGGCGATTTTGGTGGTGGTTCAGAGGTTTCAGCTGGCTCATCTTGTCACTGGGTACCGGGTTGATGTTCATCCATGGTTGGTGGTGAAGGATGTGTCCCTTTCGAAGGTTTTGATTGGAGGAGCTTCCGTTTCGGCCGCCTGAGGTTTGGCATGGCTGTAGAATGAGCTTTCACTTTCAGGGGTTTTTCCACGATCTCACTCAGTCACGTGATGGGCTCTTCCGGTCGTATGACAAACGTATAGACTTCGTGTTCAGGCGTATGGGAGTCGTATGAAAGGCGTATGAAAGTCGTGTTGAATCGTTTTAAAACGTATGAAAGTCGTATGAGTTTCTTCCTACGCTCCCCAACACAACTGATTGCGACTGAACACGATCTTCATACGACTGAACACGATCTTCATACGATTGAACACGACTGTCATACGACTGTCATACGACCTTCATACGACTTAAAACGACATTTCAGCTCGGCTTAAATCGTGTTATAAATTTATAACACGATTTAAGCCGAGCTGCGACGTCCATACGACCACGCGCGACCGACCACGACTTAAAACGAATGAACACGAATGAGTGCGCGACCTTCATACGTTCTAACACGATTTAAGGAAAAACGTTAAATCGTGTTCATTCGTGTTCAGATTCGTGAATGTGAGATAGGGGCTTTAAAATAAAGAAACTGAAAATACTTAAAACATCGGAAAATTTATTTCATTTTAAGATGTGTCATAGCTTAGTGTTATTAAACAAACGCAATTGTAATATGTTCAAGACATTTAAATTTGTTTTTTTCTAATAATATCTCGTCCTCCCATGTCATTTCCGAAAACCTATTAAAAATATAAATCTTGTAGTATAACTTGAAGGTATGCCTATGGATTTGTTGTAGTTTTTGGTAGACTTGCAAGGCTATCATAGTAACAATGGAGATCTTAAAGTCACGTGATGTAAATGACTGAGAACACCCTTTCTATCATGTTACTTAGCTAAAAATGATAGTTAAAAAACTTCTGGATTGAATTACGAAAGCAAACATAAACAAAAGTCAAATAACTAAAATAAATATCACTTATTCTAGGTAATAAAATAAAATACATGTCTCTTAATGTGTAAATATCATATTTAAGTGTTAAAAAGAATAAGGATATCACTAGGCCTCAACCCAGTCTGAATACGACCGCCTAAACAAAATACCCTGTGTTCTGTCTAGTAACAGAAATAGTAAATTTCCTTCTGACAAAGTAGATTTGTTTGTGAAATTGAAACATCATGTTTTTCCACTTGCAGAGGCATTTGCTGCATACAACCTTTGAACACATTGTTGCAAAAGGATTTATAAAGAGCAATATCTCCGTTTGGAATAATGCTATAAGGCTATTCTTGAATATTCAGAAAAATAAACCTGAAATATCAACCCACATACAGACCTTTTGTGACCTTTAATGATACAAATATAATGTGGTATAATGTTATCATTCGATAACAACTATAATTATATTGATTGATTGTTAAACATGGCAATCAGACGGTATAAGAAAAAGAGGGAAATGTCGTATTGATTGTTGAAAGTCGTATAAACCAGGTGTTATCTAAACAGGGGAACATTGAAGGTTAAGCTTCAAAAAACATCTCGTCCTTAATCTTTATCCAGTGGACACAAAACAAGGAATATTCTTTTGGCGGTCCTTTTCTGAATTGTGTTCAAAGAAATGTGTAGAACTCTTGTTTGTGCGGTATCGTAGAAAGGGAGTAAAATGGCTTATATTTAAAATTCTTGTCCGATTCCAGTTATTTAGTAGAAATGTTCCTTCAGAGACATTCCACGAAAATTGTTCAGGCAATATCAGTTGGATGAAAAAAAAAGAACGAGGTGGCATCAGAAAAGGGCAATTTGACAACATTTTAATACTCTATTCTTATGAAAATGCTAGTCCTATTTGTTCCCTCATCGACCCTTTTCATAATGCTTGAAGCTATATTGATTGATTGAAAGACAAAGTTACCAGAAAAAAGAAAATTTATCTTTAAGCTTCAAATGATATCTCATCTTAATCCACTGGGAAATATCAACAAAACTTCACAAAAATGTACCTTTGGTGGTCCACTTTCAATTTTTTTCAAATATATGAATAATAAAATATTTGTTTATTTGTTGCTGCGGCAGCAGGAAGGGAGTTAAATGCCTAAACTATAAAATTCGTCTTCACTGAATCCGCTTGTCAAGTTCCAAGATAATTTTGTACAAATGTTCCTTGAGTGACCGCGTAACATATTGGCTTAAACTGTACTGATTGGTTGAAAAACATGGCAGCCAGAAAAGGGGCAAAATGACAAAACATAAATGTTCTATTCAAGTTTTTGTCTGATTTCAGGATACATTCATAGTTTGTGCAAGCCATATTGATTGGTTAGAAAAGATAGCTACCATGCTGCATCAGAATAGGGATAAAATGAACTTTTAGCTTTAAACACAATCTCCTCCCAAACAATTGGCCTGATTTCAACCAAACTCCACATAAATGATACTTTGGTGGTTCTCTTACAAACTGTGTGAATATTTAATATCATAACCCATATCCTTTATTCATGAGTTTCATTTACAAGGTCTGCTCCTAGCAGCTTCATTCACGCTCTTGATTAAGTGTTCCCCGTGTTAGAAATTACGCATATCATTTCTAATGCTACATAGCTATCACTCAGGTGATCGATTCAGGGCCAAGCTTGCCCTTTGTCTTGGAGATGCAAACATTAATATATTGTATTAATAGATTATATACTCTGAATGCATCAGTGGGTTCAGTACAGTCATTAAATAGGAAGTCACTGGAATGACTAGAAGTTGGACATTCTGATCAATGGACGGGCTCTTTGAAAGAAGAACTTGAATATAATTAGCAATATCACTGACTGCAAGAATGTTGTCTACTCTTTTTTATAATGAATTTCATAAACTGACGATTGTACTAGTTTTGCCTTGTTTTCAAAGGTATCTGCTGCAGATTAGATGTATGCTGGAAAGTGGTTAAAGCCAATGTAATGTGTGTAGCCTTTATCTCATCATCGAATGGTCAGAAGTCCCTCTACATCTTCACATCGGATGTGTAATAACGTTCCAATGTTTAGTTTCTTTATTAACCAGAAATGTGATCCACAAGGATGTCGTAATTTGATGGAATTTCAAAAATAAACATGGAAAAAAAGCACGTTGTGAAAGGCAGACACAACATTTTGAAAACGTACATATTAAACAGTACGCCGACCGTGCGTTCCTTTCATTTTAAAACTCTTTATTTTCCAATACATATCATCTATGCAGAACACTTTGAATAATATATTAATGATTTTTTATTTATTTGGACGGAAAATTTAGAGAATATGTAAAAGGTTAACCCCCATAGCCTACTATACGTTAAATTACTTTTTAGAATAAGATACATTTTATTTTAACTATGCATCGTCATACACACACTACATATCGTCAAAAAAGCATTACTATTCATCGTCATGCACATCATACATATCATCATGAACGTCATCATACCAACTATCATACACGCAATGATATTCATCGTCATACACATCATACACATCCTCATGAACATCATCATGGACATCATCATGAACATCATCATACCAAATATATACACACAATGCTATTCAGCTTCAACACACAACACCTATCGTCATACACACAGTGCTATTCGTCGTCAAGCACATCATACACATCATCATGAACATCATCATACCCAATAGCATACACACACAGATATTAATTGTCATACATATATTGCTATAAATCGTCATACACATCATACACATTATACACATCATCATAACCAATATCATACACACAATGCTATGCATCGTCATACACGCATTGCCGTACATCGTCATACAATCATTGCTATATGTTGCGTCATACACATCACCATGAACATCATCATACCCAATATCGTACATCAAATACTATTCATCGTTATACACGCATACCTATCATCATACACACATTGCTATTCATTGGCATAGAGATCATTCACATCAACATGGACATCATCATACCTAATATCATAAACAAAACGCTATTCAACGTCAAACACACAATACCTATCGTCATACACACACTGCTATTCAACGTCAAACACACAATACCTATCGCCATACACGTAATGCTATTCATCATCATACACATCGTTAAAATTAGCATGAATATCATCATACCCAATAGCATACACACAATGCTATTCATTGCCAAACACACAACACCTATCGTCATACATGCATTGTTATACATCGTCATACACATCATACACATCATCATGAACAACATATGCATCATCATGCTCGTACTGTTTACAAATCATAATTTAATCCCATTTGATTAAAATTGCTTTTAATATGATCATTGTAGTCTAATATGAACATCTCGCAGAGATGCCAACAAATAAAAAAGGTTTTATCATATCGGTATGTGCTCGTTATATTTCTTTATTATATGGACTGTTGCTGGTTACATTCTTATAACAACAACATCATATATAAATTTTTTTTTTATCTGAGACAGTGTAATGCCCTGCCCTGGGTATGAATAGCACACATGACGAATTTCTATGTCAGAAGTAACATTTAAATAAAAATGTACGCAAAATCAAAAATTCAATTAATGTTCAGAAATAACTACAACATGATTTCCTACAATAAACTCGCGATAACAGGAGCTCGAAAGGGACACACAAATTGCTTCGTAGTTATTAAGTACTTAACTATTTATTGAGAAAAGCGAGCATGCGATAAAATCACTTCAAGAAAAATGTAATGCGGCAGTTTCCGAATCTCGTTTGAGTTATCAGAACTGCTGTTACACTGTTACACTGTTGTGATGGTCTGATCCATTCATGGAACTGGTTTGAATGAAACGAAATATACGACATATCAAGTTATCGACTTGTCGCGTATCAACTGTGTATATAAGCAACACATGGACCAAACAAAAATAAGAATACATTCTCACTCGATCTTAGTCCAAGTTACATTACATAAATTATTGAAAAATAAATCAAGGTTAACCTGTTTCCAAATACAGACTTAATTTGACGCGTCAGAAGGTTATTAAAACATAATGCGACACATTTGCGAACAATGTTTAACCCGGTCAGACTGCGCGGGTGCGTATGCTTGTCTAGATCCACACAATTGTCAAATGCCTTATGGTCAAATTCGCAGAGCGACAGTCATATTTAGATGGAATACCTGCAAAGTTTAATGGATGAGCGAACGGATGTGTCTTCTCTTTAAACATTAAAACCACTTTTTATCAAATGAAGGAACCGTGTCAATCCATTTCTGATTGCGATAGTCCGAATGATGTAATCAAGTATCTGCGGTGAGTTGTTTTCTAAAACAGATAATGTATAATTCAAGTAATCACACATGATACAGGAAGCAAAGTTTCTACATATTATATGTCAGCGATCGGATCTCTATTTAAAGATCTGTGAATAAGAGATTCGCACCAATTCGATGACATTTTTTTCGAGATCAATCCAGTCTGAAATGGGTTCTTTACTTTTTGTAAATTAGTATTTTAGTAGTCAACAATCTTTTTTCTCAAAAAGAATATGTTTCTGAAGAGCAGACATATTTCTACACTTGTCATAAGTTAGTTGTTGGTTGCGATAGCTCATTGGTAACGTAAGGCCATTCTTTCTCGAGATGATTTGACAAAAATAATTGAACTTCCCTAACTGTGTCCTTCAACGTTCTCATTTAAGCGATATGTAAAGGAGATCCTTGAGCAAAGTTCGGATTTAAGAGATAAGTCGTAAAACAATAATGCAATATGCAGACCACTTAAAGCACTTAATCTACAACGGAAGACGGAAGCTTTGAAATATCATTTTTTATTCGAAATCTCACTTTTTTCAATCTTCAACGGAAAACAGAGGTTTTGAAATATCAAAGACCTTCGTACAGGTTGGTTACTGTTTTGAATGATATGCCTTGCCATTACATATTTCGATTCCATACCCGTCGCCTATCTGTACCATAAAAAAAGAAGCATGTGGACATCCCCGTCTACTGTTGTATATTGAAGACAGTGAATCTGACGCCAGATGAATTGAAGTGTTAACACATGCCATATTATGAATCGGGGCCTTTAAGCAGTCCACTTCATGGAAACGCGGAAAATAATAGTAAACGCTCAAGTATAATGTTAACAACATCAATGGAAAAGATGATTGCAAAACTTATCAACATATCAACGTTCAATGAGATGACCCTTCAACTATAATATTAGATAACCATTTCCCACATACGACAAGTCAGCATCAGATGACCCTTCAACAATAATATTAGATAACTATTTCCCACATACGACAAGTCAGCATCAGATGACCCTTCAACTATAATATTAGATAACCATTTCCCACATACGACAAGTTAGCATCAGATGACCCCTCAACTATACTATTAGATAACCATTTCCCACATACGACAAGTTAGCATCAGATGACCCTTCAACTATAATATTAGATAACCATTTCCCACATACGACAAGTTAGCATCAGATGACCCACCCTTCAACTATAATATTAGATAACCATTTCCCACATACGACAAGTTAGCATCAGATGACCCTTCAACTATAATATTAGATAACCATTTCCCACATACGACAAGTCAGCATCAGATGACCCTTCAACTATAATATTAGATAACCATTTCACACATACGACAAGACAGCATCAGATGACCCTTCAACTATAATATTAGATAACCATTTCCCACATACGACAAGACAGCATCAGATGACTCATAGAAACAAACATATGGATCTACTCTATAAATGAAACTATAAGTATTGAACATTATAATGCAAAATGAAAAATTGTTCATTATGATCAACATCTCTCTTACCCACTGTCATAACAACAAAAGTAGTTTTCAGATACGTCAAGAAACAAACAAACATCTTGGTAATATCGATACCGTATCCCGCTTGTTGCGAATACAGTGGTCCGAAGGATCCTAGAGATCAGGGCCTGTCAAAATTTCAAAGTCGTCTGCTGCAGAATTGTTGTATGTGGGAACGGGGTTATGGGAAAATCGTTCACTGTATCGCTGAAAGGGATTTGGCCTGCAGAGGTGCGAAGACCAGTGAACACATACTAACCATTTCCCACATGCAGATGTTTTATGCCACTTTCCACACATATTAAGTCATGCAACAGCTCGCTTCCCAGATCAAAACTACTGCAATGCACACAAAACGAACTTTGAAAGCATGGAGGGCAATTACTCCGTTTGCCACAATGTGTTCATTTATATTACATAGCTGGGTTGACTAACCCAAAACAATGATTGAAAGCATGGCGGGAAATTGCTCCTTTTCCCACAATGTGTTCAGTCCTATTGCATAGCTGGGTTGATTCACCCAGGGATCACGAGTTCGTGAACTTACGGGGTGGTATGGTTGGAATGATGTTGAAAACGACTTAAAACTCCAACAATACAAACAAAACAACCTTTGAAAGGAAGGTGGACAATTCCTCCTTTTGCCACAATGTGTTCAGTTATATTGCATAGCTGGGTTGACTCACCCAAAACGACCAGAGCAGAGCGGGCAATTGCTCCCTTTGTCAAAGTATTTTTAGTCGTATAGCATAGCAGGGTTGATTCAACCAGGACGCATGTGTATGTAAACAATGAGGGTGATTAAACATATATGACGTTAAAAAACGTCCCCAAAAACATCAACATCGCAGTCAAAAACGACATTTGAAAGCATGATGAGCAATGGCTCCTCTTCCCACTCTGTTTTCAGTCCTATTGCGTAGTTGGATAGAATCACCCACGAAGCATGAGTATGTGAACAGTGAGGGTGATTGGACATACATGCTGTAGGAAACAGCTTAAAACCCCGTACAATGCAATCAAAACGACCTTTGAAAACATTATGAGCATTGGCTCTTCCTACCACACTGTTTTCACTCCTATTGCGTAGTAGCTGGATTGATTCGCCCAGGAAGCATGAGTGTGTGAGCAGTGGGGGTTATTTGACATAGATGCAATTGAAAACGGCCCACAAAACCCAGGAAGCGTGAGTGTGTGAGCAGTGAGGGTTATTTGACATAGATGCAATTGAAAGCGGCCCACAAACCCCAACAACGCAATCAAATCGACGGCTCGTCTTTCCACACTGTTTTCAGTCCTATTGCATAGTTTAGTTGATTCAATTATCACACTTATTTAGTAATGCAACAACTCGATTCCAAGATTAAAACCCCTACAATGTAAACAAATCGACATTTGAAAGCATGGCGGGCAATTGCTTCTTTGGTCACAATGTGTTCAGTTCTATTGCTTATTTTGGTTGATTTCTCCAGGGATCACTAGTGTGTGACATGACTGACAGGAATGGTGTTGAAAACCATGCAATCAAAACGTCCTTTGAAAACTTGATGAGCAATGGCTATTTTTACCACAATATTTTCGAAAATTCATTAATAGAGATTTTATGCATGTGAGAACGGGGTTATGGAACACTGGCTCTATATACCACCGAAAGAGATTTGTCCTGCATAGGTGCGAAGACCAGTGAACATATACTAACCCTTTCTTACATGCAGATGTTTTATGCCACTTTCCACACTTACTTAGTCATGCAACAACTCGCTTCCAAGATCAAACCCCAACAAAACGCTCTTTGAAAGCATGGCGGGAGATTGTTCATATTGTCAAAATGTGTTCCGTTCTATTGCGTAGCTGGGTTGATTCAACCAGGGAGTGTGTGAAGTGACGGGGTGGTATGACTTGAATAATGTTGAAATACCGTCTAATACTCCAACAATACAAACAAAACGACCTTTGAATGCAGGGCGGGCAATTGCTCCCTTTGTCACAGTGTTCTCAGTTCTATTGAGTAGCTGTTTGGAACAGTGAGCTTAATTTGACATATACATCGTAAAACGTAAAAACCCCTACAATACAAACAAAACGACCTTTGAAAACATGATGAACAATGGCTCATCTTCCCACACTGTTTGCAGCCCTGTCGCATAGCTGGTTTGATTCACCTAGGAAGCAAGAGTATGTGAACGGTGAACTGTGAGGTTGATTGGACATAGCAATTAAAACGACATGTTGAAAACATGATGATCAATGACTCCTTTTACCACAATGTTTTCAGTCCTATTTCATAGTTGGGTTGATTCACCCAGGACGCATGACTATGTGAACTGTGAGGGTGATTGTACATACATGCTCTTTAAAACGGCATAAAACCCCGTACAATGTACTAAAATGATCTTTTAAAACATGATAAGCAATGGTTCCTCTTACCAAACTGTTTTAAGTCATATCGCGAAGCTAGTTTGATTCACCCAGGAAGCATGAGTGTGTGAGCAGTGAGGGTGATAGGACGTAAATGCTGTTGAAAACCGCCTAAAACTCCGTAGAATGCGCTCAAAACGACCTTTGAAAAGCATGATGAGCAATGGCTCCTCTAACCACACTGTTTTCTGTCCCGTACAATCAAAACTATGTATATCTTTGAACATAATTTAGAACAGGACCGCCAAAAGACATTCATGTGACGTTGGTTTTATATGTGTCCAGAGATAAGGATGAGATGTCATTTGAAGCTCAAAGGTCAATTTCTCCTTTGCAGACGCCTGGTTTCTATGACTCTATGAATAAGACTTAAAAGAGGGTCATTGAATGAATAGTTCTGTTAAATTATCTTGAAATCAGACAAGCACTTTCATAAAAATGTACATGTTTTAAATATGTGTCATTTTGCCCCTATTCTGATTCCGGCTGATTGTCGTGTTTTTATTGGAAGAGAGTCACCCAATGAACATTTCTACCACAAATTGTTTGTATCAGACAAGTGAATTCAAAGAAAAATATTTTCAGAAATTGGGCATTTTACGATAAACTAAATGTGGTCAAAATACAGTAACAATTTATTGTAAAAAGATGATATTATAAACACCTACTGGTCCTTAATATTAAGATGTAGGGTAACCATAACGACCGAGGAACGCCGCATGCGCTATATGCATCTTTCCAATCTATTTACAAATTTGTTAATCGTGTAGAATAATGTTTCATTCTATAAATAGATAACCACTTAATTAGTCGCGGCTGAATTGATTTTGAAAAATGATACTATTATTTTTAAGAAATGTGTTGTAGATTTTTAAATTTCATTTTTATGTTTAATTCTTAAAGTGTAAAGTAACCCCCTTTTCCCACATGTAGACGCCCCTTCAGGAGATGAGAGTTGCAAAAAATGAGGAAAAAAAAGAAATGGCTTTTGATTAGCAATTTCTCAATGTTTTGATGTTTATTGTAAAAATACACTGTCTGTACATATCAACTGTCCATGATGTGTTAATGTGCTGCAGGGTGGGGTTATCTTTCTAATCACCTGAACGGAAGGCTTAGGCTGATCTATTTTAAATAATTATCCCTGTCTGTCTGTCTCCATTGGAAGAACATTCATAACTGCGTAGAAAATAGTATGTCAACCATCATGATGTGTGATATATTGGAACAGTCCACTTTTATTATGAAACCAGAAAAAAGAAATATCTTTAAAAAAAGATAAACGGCGATCAATATGAGAAAACACTAAGAAATTGAACATGCGCATATTATTTGATATTTTGTCTTACTTATTAGAATGACAGAAAACAGTAACGTTGAATATGTAATATTTGTTTTATACATGTTTTAGTTCATATATATACTTTGGTTTTGATAAGAATGAGAGAGAGAAATAAAAGGCTTGTCTCTGCCGGGAAGCGAACCACAGACCTTTCACATGAAAATGCAAGTCAACATCAATTACACTAGCGCGACATGCCAATAGTTTAGACCGAGAATTCATCACATGACTGGAGATGACGCGATGCTCGCAAGAGGTGTATTATGTTACACAGTATAAGTTTCAATTGACGATAAATAACTGAAAATTTATCATGTTTCAAAAGTAATTAATAATTTGCTCTTGAATACTATATTTCGAACGTTTTCACTGATTTGTTTCACTGAAATTTATTTCTTAAGGAAAACAATTAAAGGTTAGTATTTTAAAACTTCACCTTATTAGTGCCCCTCCCTGGATCGCCAACTTAACTATGAACCAATCAAAACGTTTCATTCCTTTATTTCTTCGACATTATTCATTAAATACAACATTTGATTGGTCTACAATCTAGATCATTAGATCATCTAGGTCAAAACTGAGGTTAGACAGATTTCGCTCAAAAATATCCTGTATGGAATGCATTTGCTATCAGTTTCTACCTACTTAAACAGAAATTTATTGTCTAACCTTGACTGACACTAGTCTAAAAATCTTGCACATTTTATTTCTACTACCGGTAATGAATTAATTATAATCAGGGCCAGTCGATTTTAGTTTTAATGAGTGGTCCCCCCACACTTATGAACATGTTTATGATTGGAATTTTATAAGTTTCAAAACCATTGGAAACTGACACAAAATCATGAGTATTATTTCCTCACGAAACAACTGAAACTCATTTTATTTTAATCTTATTTAATTAAGTTCCACTCGTCAGGTTATTTGAATTGATCCAAAAAGTAACTTTAAGGAAGTCCATTCACTTTAGGTGTCAACGAAGAGTGATTACATAAGCACATGTGTCGTTTAGGAATTTGAAGAAACAGGGCGGCATATTCTTTGATCGTTCCCAGTTCAATGTGACCACTAAAAAGGTCAATTATGGACCATGTTTTAATTTTTATGACTTTGTTTTTCTACAAGATTAATTAATTCAGGAATAATTGTGGATCTAAAAAAAAGTTCCTTTTATGCAGTCCGAGTTGGAGGTGAACATTTTGATACGGAGTTCTTGAATAAATATTGAGTAAGCGTAATTTTCATTGAGTTCCGTTACCCATTGATTTAGCAACTCTACCAAAAAGCGCAAGATAAGTAGTAAGAAAACTGTTTAATTTTATGCATTATTTTAACATTATCAAATCTGTTAATCCTGGCGTTAAATGTTTTTTATATGTTGACGATTTCTGATTGTTACAGATAAAAAAATATGCATACAATTGTAAGACAATTGCAACAAGTTTTAAATAATTTGCAAAAGTGGTCAAACGAAAATGTCTTTAAATTTTCTAAAAGCAAGACCAAATGTATGCACTTTTGTCAACTTCGTAAACACCACATATATCCTTATTTAACACTAGATGGCGCGCTCATATTGAGGTTGTGTCTGAATTTAAATTATTTGGTCTATTATTCGACCCGAAACTGACTTTTATTCTTCATATTAAATATCTTAAAAATAAATGCCAAAAAGCTTTAAATCTGTTACGCGTTGTGTCCCATATGGACTGGAGAGCTGACCGTAAAGTCCTCTTGAGACTTTACCGGTCATTAATACGATATAAATTAGACTATGCGTGCATTGTCTATGGCTTTGCACGAAAGTCATACATTGCAACACTTCATACCATTCACCATCAGGGTTTACGACTAGCCCTGGGCGCTTTTCGAACCTCACCCGTCAAAAGTCTCCATGTAGAATACTAATGAACCATCCTTATCTTTACGCCGACAAAAACTAGCTATGCAGTATTAAGGAATTATTTTTTAAAGAATGAACGGGTAATACCGCCTTTTGGTATCCGTTACGGTTCAGAAGTTGCTAAGCTTGATATTGATCTTGACGACATCGCTAAGCAAGAGATTACAAATGCTCCACCTTGGACTCTAAATAGTCCATCATTCAATTATGACCTTGCGACCGATAAAAAAGCCTGCACAGATCCTATTGTTTTTAAATCCAAGTATATGGAAATTAAAAATACACATTACAACTTTGAGTGTATTTATACAGATGGTTCTAAGGATGGCAAAAGGGCTGCAGTCGCCGCACTTCCTGATGGCGATTTGATAACATTTCGGTTGCTAGATACTTCTGTATTTTCTGCCGAGTTAAAGGCAATTCATTTGACTTTGGACCATATTGAATCAGAATGTTATTGGCGATATATTATTTGTACTGACTCATTGTCTGCTATGCAGGCACTTAAGAATGACAAAATAAAGAACCCTATTATTGTTAACCTCTTGTCTAAGCTATCGCGTATTTGTGAATCAGCACAATTAGTATTCTGTTGAATCCCCAGTCATATGGGCATTCACGGCAATGAAACTGTTGATCCGGCTGCAAAATCTGCTCTTTCACAAGATATATTACGTTTTAAATTACCTTATTTTGATTTTAAACCTTTACTCATTGTTTTAATTCACGATTATTGGCAAGATGACTGGAATGATCAGGTTAATAATAAACTCAACTCAGTTAAACCTGTGCTTGGTGAGTGGTTGCCAGCTTTGAGATGCTGTCGCCGAGAAGAAATTGTTCTTGCTCGTTTCCGCATTGGAAACACATGGTTAACTTATGCATACCTACTGAAAGGTGAGGAAGCACCTCAATGTATTCCATGTTTTACACAACTTTCAGTACAGCACATTCTTCTGGAATGTGTTGATTTCGCCTTAATACGGGATAGATTTTTCAAGGCTCAAAGTATGCGTCAGCTCTTTGAGTCTGTCAAACCTGAACTTTGATTTGATTTTCTTAAGGAAATTGATATTTTTAATAAGATATGATTACTTCTTAATTGTGCTTTTGCAGATATTGTTTATCTAAATGTATTACATAGTCATATTTTGCTTGTTTGCTTATATCCTATTTTACATTGACTTGCATGTTGTTTTATATTAGTGTTAAGTATCGCATACATCATGTCAGATTGTTTTGTCTGATAAACTCGTTGTTTATGTTTCAATTTAATTATTTCATCATTTATAGATAGTGAATTATAAAGCGCCCAGAATGACGACGGGCCCTAAAACCCCATTCATTCATTCATTCATTCATTCATTCCTAACGCTAATCACTCGGCCACGACGGATTCTTCAGAGACATGGTACTCAGGTAAGCATTACATGGTATAGGGTAAATGGACACAGTAAAGGACAGAAGTAGCTGACCTCCTCGATAGCCTGGTGTTCAAAGACAAAAGTTCAAAAGACATCTGCCCAAAATACATTCCATACACTATTAATACAATAATAACACGGTTATGTCACGGGAATCTATCTAGAAAAACTTAGCATCTATATTAACACAGTTACTTCCCTTGATCTGTTATTTGAGCTAGAAAACGGCGTTCATAGCAACGTAATTTACGAAGTGTTTCATATTGATTAAGTGATTAAAAGAGCATAGGAATAATTTACAGTTGTTCCATCATGGTACCAATTAAATCAATAGTCAGATCGAATATTGTTATAATTATTTAAATACAAAGAAAGCATGGTAATCGCAGACTAAATTAATTTTCATTATCGCAACAATGCGCAAAATACGATTCTCTCTTGGTGTTGTATTGTGTCTACAAATCTCTATTTGCGTTTATGTTTATAAGGTATATATAATTAAATATATCTCTAAACGTTTAGCAGAGTCTTAAAATCTGTATAATGAAAACATCTACTTGAACTATTTAAAGCTTCAATCCAATTTTGGTAAAAACAATCAATAATTCAATTCTTAAACATTCTGATGAAAATATCGTGGAATATCCATGTATATCCAAATCTATATTTAAATAACGTGTTTTTACATTTGTAACCACGCAAAATTCAGCTTCATACTATATAGATGTCAATGAGTGTTCATAATTGTTAACACCATCGTTCAATGATTGTAATATTGCCATCTAAATCTTATCTGTTTTTATAGAACTCATTTTGTCATTTATTTGCCTATTTGCCTGCTGTTTTATAGGTGTAATATCTTAAAAACATGTTGTCTCTATTAACTCATAGGAGTACTCTATTGGACTTATTGCACCCACGCAATCCAAACGACGCCTGCGATGCTCTCGAGTTAGTTGTTCGCTCGACGTGCCCACAGTCACAGCCAGCGCATTCAATTCCTTAACATGCTAAGGCTGCTTCGGTCACAAAAAGGTATCAATTACCCATGTGAGTCAGACAATTAGTCATATCCAGATGCCGTGACCTAATAAGCAGACGATCTGATCTCTGTCGGCAGTAACCCGTCCTTCCTCTTGCAGACGTCTGACAATACGTTTTAAGTTAAAAACATTAACCCCGAATAGTCGTACAACCTGTTATTACCTTCCTATAGCAACGTTTATTTCTGGATCCTCCGAACGAGAATCGGCATTGAGGGATAACCATGTGGTGCGGCGAGAAGGTTTGACAAAGCCATGCTTAATGATATCTGGTAGTTGACCGACGTACACAAGTAGTAAACTAGTACGTCTGGCATGAACCAACACTGGTGACTAGTTTGGTCACCTGCCCTTTTACTTTGCTATACCATATATATTACTTAGTAAATATACAATTGATATTTTCGTAAACGTTACAGTGGACCAATACAACATGTTTTTAGGAAATAATGAAGAAGCAAACTACTTTCGGTTGACTCTATAGCCTTTGACCCAAAGGTCATCGCCAGTATTGGTATATTCCTGACCGTATAATGAAATGGTAGGGGCAGGTAACTCTTGACTAGCATAAGTGTTGTACACGTACTACTTACATTCCTTCCTCACATTCCATCCGCTTAGTGCCCTGACAAGTCTGACAGTATGTTTCGCATACAATGACCAACACAATAGTCTACCATAGTGTCATTATTGTTGGCCAATTCTTGCACAAGAAATTCAAACTTCTCAACCATGCCTTTCTTTTTTTTCTCAGATATCTTCTGAAATAACCTGGATATAAAACACCAACTCACTATGTAATAACTCATAGGTCTTAGTCCAGTGAACACATATGAACCGGTAAATCATTAGCTAGTTACCTCCATGTCTGGAGTATATCGTAATTGCGTATAAAGAAAAAAGTAAACATACAATTGATTTCCGTAAAATTTACAGCTGACCAAGACAAATTGATGATTGATATCAATATATAAATATTGACGCAATCTTCTTTAAGATGTATACTTCCTACACCATGTCCAATGTGAATGCCATTTTTGGGGTATGCCTGACTCTATAGTGTAATAGTTACCTCGCACAAAGATAAAACTATAACCGCGGATGTCTCGAATCTAGACTCAGTTAAAACAGGATTTCACAATTATTACAGTTCGATTCAAGGGTTTAACTCTTTCCCAAATACATCAATTTTGCAGAAGGCCATATTGAAAGGATCTTAATGAAAGTATGGTAAATCTCTATTCAGAAAATTGTTATTATTAAATAGAATTAAAAATATCATGGGAGTGGTAGGAATCCGCCTGAGTCAGATGTCCAAAAAATGCGTACAAATGCAAGTGGGAAAGGTTTCATTTAACATTTAAATGTCTCGTAACGATAGCTCTAAACAACAGGCTAGTAACCGTTTTATAACGTAAGGAAACACCGCTCGAGACTACAAAATACACATAAATGAACTCTGCGTTAAAAAAAAGACTTCTGATTGGTCAATTCCGAGAGAAATGTGCTTCCGACCAGTAAGATAATCGAATGCAAGATCTGAGTACACAGTATTTTTCTTAAAATTGGTCGTGATTTCGAAGTAAATTAAATTCATATTCATATATTATCTGCTATTAAAAAGATTAAAAGCCAAATATATAGTGCGATATAATTTAGACGTTTACCATCTAAAGTTTTAACGTAACCATCTAAATCCGAAAAAAATAAAACGTATTACAATTACAATAAAATCAATGACAATACTGATCAATGAGGTCTACATATCTTGTAACAGCTTTAAAACCACGTCAGGTCAAATAGAGGATCATATCGGGTCGTATTATTGGATAACAAAACGTTCGAAAATACTCAGTGACGACTCAGATCTGTGCCACCGTGCCGTCTGATTAAAAATTCCCTATTAACCATCTAGTCATTAATACATCCATCCCATATGCACATGCAGAACACCTTCTTTCAATTTACTCGGCAAAGTTATGAATCGTAAAGGAAATTGACACTATACTTGTATTATGATGTTAAAATCATGATTGGCAAATCCTCTAAAGGTCGCTTATAATATGCGTAGGCTATTTTATATCCTAACTCTCGTAGTATGGCAATTATATATGAACATCGTTGTATGATGTCAAACCTATTTGCCACTGGTAGAAGTAAATAGCTGACCCTTGCATGTCACTTTGTTTGCAATGTGTTTTACGTACAATTTTAAGTAATATCACGGCGTTTCCTGCTTCAGCTACTGACATCCTGACATCAGCATGACAGTCGCCAACATGGGAAAAACATTACTTCCATTTAAAACAATGGTTTAACATACATGCTATAAGGCCCTAAGTAGCAAAACATCGCTCAAATACAATTTGAATTTTCCAAATGTTAAAGCCTTCCTTGTAAGGCGAAGGGCATACTTCATTATTTTTAAAATTGACCTTTGGCATGCAATGATTGAAGATTGTACCTGTATACACGTGTCATATTCCAAAATATTCTAGTACAATATATCCGCCTCCAATATATGTTATAAACAAGTATAACTTGATATAAGAAAAGAAACTACCACGAAAGAATGGATTTGTTTTGGTTGGTTTTTTACTCCGCTTTCAACAATTTGTCAGTTATATTTTGGCGTTTTCTGGGTAAATTACGAGTACTACGGGTCATTTATCCTAACACCAGCGATTTAGTCGTAACCATACAACTATAAGCGCCCAGCAAGGAAAGCCGTTACTACGAAATTACTAATGAACCTTTTCAAATCGGGCCAGTAACTTTATTATTTGAAAGTTTCTACTAAATACATACAAGTTAAACACATCTATGTTTTGCACGGATTAGAATAACTTGATATTTCTTGGTAGAGGGTCATCCAAGGTACAGTTGTGCCAAATTATTTTCAAATTGAGCCTATGCTTTTAGACAAGAATATATTTTTAAAGCTTTTACTATAAGTGAAACCGCCTCGTAGTGGCCATGTTTGATACATATCCGAAATAATATGATAGAAGGTACCCCTGGAAACATTTGTGCCAAATCATTTTATAGACGAGTCAGTCCTTTAGAACAAGAACATTTTTAAAGTTTAGGCATTTCCGAGGACGACATAATGAATATTCCTGTGAAATTATAATGAAACTTGTCCTTTGATTAAGAAGCAACAGTTTTTTGTAGGGACATGTGAACGTATCACAGTAGCTCACCTCGAACTAAATGCTAAAGTGGGGCTAAAACCCAAGACAAATGATGATATTTGTTTTCAAATATTGCAATCATAAGATAGTTGGTTTCTTCTACTAGGGTACATATTAGATTTTCCGAGCTTATTTGCTATAAATTATAATCTTAACTTGAGTCACGAATTTGTATTAAACTTGATAGCAAGCAGGGCAGCCCCTGGACAATTTCTTTCTTTCGGTAACACATTCGCAAAATTGAAAAGAAGGCGCCAAAATAAAAAAGGTGGAGCAAAAGTTTGAGCTAATTTTGAAGCAAATTCAATGGAAAAGGGTTTTAAAACCCCCAAGTAAAATCAAAAACATTGTTTCTTCTTTTATTTCATTTACAAATAGCACAATTGTATGTAGTATACTAAAGTTACTATCATAACAAGTTTTGCTTTGCAGCAAAGTTAACAAAGGCTGCGTCAAGAACACCAAAGTTATGTAAATTGTATTACGTTTTGTTTCGTGCGAGTATATATAATGTTTTATATTGCAGATATCTTAATACTTATAAGACTGAAACGGAGTGTCATACAATTTTCGTCGTGAGTTAGTCTTTAAGCTGTCCAAACAACCCTCAGCGCAATATATGGAAAATCCATTACTACCATTTCAAAGTATTTGATATGTCCCTGTCAGGGGATCGAGCACGCAACTGCCGGTATCCGAGTTGGACGCTTTACCTCCTTACAGAAAAAAAATATGCTCCAGAGTATTTCTTTATGAGAGGTTTCATTTGTATAAATACACAACAGCCTGCAAACACATGACAAACACAGGGCATTCGAACATGATATGATCTTAGCTGTGAACTAAATGTAAAATAAGTATGATCATTTCAGTTTTAATTGATGAGTATATAAGTTTAAAGAGAGGACTATGTCACTCCAGTGTCACGACATTATATATGGGCCACTCCATGAGAAAACCGGTGATAGTGACAGCATTTTCGATTTTGGGATTTTTACATGTAAATATAGTCCAACATGTCTAGTTTTGTTATATATATACTGAACAAAAAAAGAAACTTCCGCTAAGTTTGCTTGAGTTTAGCTGGATGAAAACAAATATGGGGAGTCATTGTTATATATGCTTTTAAAGAGTGTTCATGATGCATCGTTTCGTGCAAATGTGATGGCCAAAGGTTAACAGAAAATGGGGGGAAATTTGACCAAGTGAGGTCGGTGTTAAAAACAAAAATAACACTCAATAACGGATATGACCACCTCTTGAGTACGATGTAAACAAAATCTGGATTCATCCGAAAAAAGAACGGTATTCCAGTGTCGTCGTATCCAACGAGTGTGTAAACGTGTCAAATTAAGACGATTTACACGATGACGTTGTGTTAAAACGAACCCGACGTAAAAACGTCGTCCGTGTAAACCGTTCCCCCGCAGACGATAACGAACAGTTTGACCACTGATTCGGTTATTATGAAGTCCAGGTGTGTTAGCAGCAGTAGCAGTGGCAGTTTGGAATCGATTGCGCAAATGAGTGTTCATTATATAGCGGTCTTGACCACGTGTTGTAACACGCGGACGTCGACTACGTGGCAAGTCGTCGATGCGTCCTGTCGTTCGAAATCGTGCGCGAATATTTCGTATCGCTCGACTAGAACTCCCAACATGCCTTGCAACGTCTTCTGTCGACATGCCAGCATCAATCATGCCAATCACACGTTCGCGTAAATTATTGGGTATTCTTGGCATGAAATTTTTTATTTTTTTTACAAATTTTGGAGCGTTTTCGTTCACTTGACAACAATGTCAGTAAGACAAGCAAAACAAATTGACCGAATACCACACGGGACATGTTGAACAAATTATGCACGTGCAAATCGAGTTTCACGTTGTCGACGTTAACAGTGCAAATAACATCGATAAAATTCATGAATCCTAATAACACAGGTCAAGGCTAATATTACATGTCTACTAACTTTACACAATTATTTCTTTAACACAACAAACACTATGTGTAGAAATCGGAAGTTTCTTTTTTTGTTCAGTATATGTGTGAACTTCGTATGACGAATATTGACGCCGTAAAGCAGTACTACATCAAATGGTGCTGCAATTTAAAGCACGGCGTTTTTGAACAAGATGTTAGGGTCGTGCTGAAATACAAGTACATGTATGAAATACTGCTGGAGTCTTATTTCCTTTGCTACACGATCATTAATTCTATGCATCCACATGATTATTTGAAATCCGCCGGGTGCATCGATTGCTTACAAATCAGGAAAATATATTCAATCTAGATATACTATATCGAAGGAAATGAATTGCATGCATTTACATTCGGCTTTTCTGATAGTAATTGTTTAGCGAGGTATTATTTCAAATGTATCCGATTTAACCTGTGTGGTTTGTGATTATAGCAATCTCGTAAAGATCTGAGATCACTGTCCGAGTTCCTGTCGGCATTACCAATTCTCAATTGACTATAGTCAAACCCACTCTTTAGTACTCTTGGTTGTTTGGATAGTACTACGAAAGCTCCGGTCTATCTGTGTTGTATAACTTAAGTGTTGAATGACTTTTAACAAATAACAAAAACAAACTTGCATCACAATCGAAGTATGCCTTGTTATATAACCAAATTTAATCTAACAAATGATGATATGTGTTATCATGTTCTCATTTTCTCTTATTTATATTCAGATATGCAATATTCTGTTTTAATTTGTTATAATAAAAAAAAAGTTGTTTCATCATAAAGGGCATAGTATCAATATCAATAGTTGTCTACCTCTCTCTATCATAAGGTAATGGTTCGAGCATCTAAAATTTACTATATATCCTGCGTAAGATAAAAGATAAAAATGAATCTAAATATAGCTCTGAGTTTCAGTTATAACAAATTGAAATATTTGTAATGTTATCCTTTTCCCGCATTGTGTTATCTATATGCAAATTGTGTAATTATCAGTCTTTAATCCGTTGTTTGAAATGCTTAATTAATTGAGCATCGTTACCTATGTCTTGTAAAATCCATACATACCCAAATCCATGCATAAACGGGAGATTTCTGATTACAGGTTGCCCATATATTTTCACCTGCCTCATCGAGGCATTTAGACATCATGTAGCAGTGCTTCGGGTACCTATGGTTTTCCATGCGAGTTACGTTTAGCCAGTAGTTAATACAATAATGAATGTAAAATGTACAAATACGTAGACGTCCACATTCTCCTAAAAAAATGGTTCCGATGTATTTCTTGCTAGATTACAATACTGATTACAAAATTGTATACGAACTCTTTCAACTTTATCAGAATGTTTATAAACAGAAAATTGAGACCCGTAGCATAGAATAGGCTAAACAGTTGTATCAAATTATTTGAAACTCTTCCATACACACGCTGAAATCGAAATACATAAATAATTATTTCATCGCTTGTTGTGACAATGTTTCTAATGTTTTTTTCTCCAGGAAATTGTAGAAGTGATATAAAGACCCAGATATTCATAGAACGGTATAGTCTCTATTTGTTTATCTTTGTAGTACCATGTGACATTCTATTAAGTATTCCACCATTAGGGAAGACAACGACTTTAGATTTATCTAGATTAAGAATGATATTTGTGGATGTACAGAATTGATCGATGATATCGATTTGCCTTTGTAGTGCACGGACAGTGTAGTACAAAGTTGCAACGTAGTCTGCAAACATAAGGGCGTATAACTCTTCAACATATTCAGAGACAAAAACACTACGCTCATATTTGGATCTACGCAACAAAACAAGGTCATTGATAAAAAGAGAATAAGATCATATTTGGATCTACGCAACAAAACAAGGTCATTGATAAAAAGAGAATAAGATGTTTACCCGTTTTACCACTAAAATAGCTTGTAAGTTTATCATTAACTTTTACACTTTGTACAAGTTGTGAGTACATTGAAAACCATTGGGAAAAAGTCCCTTGATATTGTTTCTTGCAAAGCATCCCACAATTTTCTATGTTGAATACTATTGAATGAAGTCAATGAATAAACAATAAAATCTTCCTGTATATTTTGATCAATACTTCTGTATTAATGACATTAGAATAAAATTGTTATCCGTAGTTGAATATCCCAACCTAAACAGAGCTTGCGTTTCATCAATAATGTTATACTCTTCACACCATAAGGTTAACCTTCTAGATAAGATGTACAAACACTTTACTCGGAGTATCAATTAAGGAGATACCTCGATAATTATTAGGATCTGTTACTTTTCTTTTTGTGTGTACAGGTGTTTTAATACTATTACCCCAAACTTGTGGGAAATTACCTGATTCAAATATATTAATAAACAACTTATTAAGATAAGTCAGTACAAGTGTGCATTTGTACATTTCTATACAGATTCCGTCTGGACCTGGTGCTCGGTTGCTTTGTACATGAGTAATGCTAAGACAGAAACTTTGGTACCATTACTTGTACTATCCAGTACATCAGTATTCAAAAGTAAATTAAAATGGTCGTACCAGTCAGTGTTGGAAATATAATTATTAGAGATATATTAAACTTTATTACAATTTTTCAGCATTGACCAGTATTTCTGATTGTCATTTCCGGAATCAATAAGTTTAGTTCTCTTACTTTTGCAATAAATTTGTTTACACTGTTTACATACATGTAGCGCCTTAAATTTGTTACGTTTGATTTTGTAGTGAATGAGATCGGCCCTAGAGTTGGATCTCCTGAATTAGTAAAGAGCTTTATGCTTATCATGTTTACATAGTGTACATTGACCATTCCACTATGGGTTTTTTCCACCATGGGTTATTCCAATGTGTATAGCTCGGATCTGATGTTCTACATCTCATTACATCACCAGCACATTTAAAAGTATCTACACAATCTGTCAAGAATGAGGAACTCTGAGAATCAGGACGGTTATTACATTTGTTTTGAAAGGATATTCCAAACTGACATCTCATGTTCATTATATTATCATTAATAGGTTCATCGGCTTTATATGATGATAATATACAACATATCGGAAAATGGACAGAATGGTCATTATCAAGAACCCTAACATCAGAAATATGATCAAACAAAGAGCAGGATACAAGCATAAATATATAAATAGATAACAACATGTTCAGGTGTGTTTTTGTCAAATAAAACATTCAGATATGCAATATTCTGTATTCATGACAGCTGGGATAAAAAGATAATGACACAAGTCGATGTGTCATGCGATAACAAACCGTCCTTCAGAGGTTTTCAATCAATACCGATTTCATTTATATTTCATACTTAAGTTGGCTTTTAACATTTCATTCAAACTTACTCTCATGAAGAATGTTAAACTGCATGGACAAGAGCGATCCTGACCAGACTGAACAAATGCATAAGCTTATCAGGATTTCATTAGTCATACATTCATGAAGATAATATTACCATATATATATAATATAGCATAACTCTACATGAATGCCCTATGGCATTTACCATGTAGCATCTTGATTTGGATGCAGAACACCAGGCCGATCTTTCATGTTTGATAAGTGTACTTTCAACGATACTTCTGTTAATACGGTGACAACATGTAGTTTTTACTATGATTTTTTCTAGCAATATTCAACCCATTATTCATTCTAGCCTGTGTGTAAACGTAAAGGGTATTTTTTCTTCTTTTCAATACAATGTAATGCTGCCATGCAGCGGTGGTGTACACTATTTTACATGATGCCAACATAATGAAAGATCGGCCACAGTTAATCTTGTTTCAATACTTGAAAAATAGCAGTTGTGTGCGGTCATTAAAATATGTAAATATTCCTTCCGAATTTGAATATTTTTTATATAAAATAAATAAACCGTAAAAGGATAATATGAGACGAGCGTCAGGCATCCGCAGGCGGTGCTCTTGTTTTTAGTTTAGTCTACGACCCGATTCATCAAAGTTCAGAAAACGTTTCTGGCGATGTTTTTGCCTATTTAAAATATTGAGATTTTTTAATAAATGGGTAATCTTTAAAAAATCAATGATGATTTATTTTAATTACTACATATTACAGTATCATTCTAGAAACTGTTAAAACAACGTTTACGCAACTATGCAATAGGCAGGGCCGTAACGTGACCCATTCTATTATTTGTAAATGCAGCATGTCATCGATTGGCAATTTTGGTCATTCTTATTTAATAGATGACAAGGTGTCATCAGTTCCCATAGAGTAATTAAGTTGTCCCTACTTCCTTCGGTTATGAATACTTCGCTGTTTTCACGATATCATCCGATTTCTACAATTCATTGGATTTGTTCTCGGGTTTTCATGTATCGTTCCAGATGAACGATTCATACCGACTGGTTTTCGCCCTTTGCTCTTGGGGAACTAATTTGACCATTTTCTTTTGTTTATTTTTCAGTTTTTTACTGGCATGTTCAAAGCGATTAAAGTGACATTACAAACAAACAAAACAGACTTAATAATTCTTGCTATATGTTGACTATACATGTAAACTTTTATAATGCTCAATCTTGATCATAAATATCTTTAATTTCTTTTAAATTACTTCGTATGTTTTGTTTATATTCTCCCGTGTTTGCTAGCATACTTCTGCTAAACTGGAAGGAGAATATAATTCCCCTCCTCCTTCCAAAGCTTGTGTCAGACTTAACTTATAACTAGAGGCAATAAACCTTAATGTATGTTAATATATAAGCAACCATTTTGTTTTATTATCTAATTGATCTAGTTAGAGGATTTAAAACAGTTTATTGGTAAAAAAAAACCTTGAGAAACTTCAGCTTGTATGATACATTATAGTTGCAGTGAATGTTAAGCAAACTGTAAACCAAATGGTTTCAGGACTAAACTTGTCATTTCACGACTAAACTTCACATGCAGAATATCACATAGATCCTAGCATATAAAACCTTTAATCCTTACGTCAATATTGACCCTTTCTGCTCTTGGTAACCTTTTTATATAGGCTATGGTAGCCAGCTGAGCAATATAGGCACATCTTGGCCTTCTTGTTTAAAATAAAGGGACATTTGGCCTTCTTCTTCGCAATATTTACATCCTGACTGTTTTCACAGGTTATTTAAATGTACTGAACTGCATCTGCTTCCTTTAAGTCATGCTTCAAAATCATGCGCGGCGTCTTTGATGCTTTGCATCAAAATTCTTCTTGTATACTATAGGAATTAAATGACATGTTTTTCAACGATGACTTCTGTTACTGGTTATACTATCACTTTATGGTTATGCAACTGAGTGACGCATGTAAATCCTCGGCCCCCAACCCCCCCCCCCCCCCCCCCCCCACCACCTTCCCCCCAAACAAAACCAACAACAACAAAACACCATAAAAACAAATATATGAGGTATGCATGATATTTCTAACTTATGTGTGTGAGAAAAGACTGGTCTATGCAATCATGTAATTGGATTCAAATGTAAACTTCTCGAAAGTATTGATAACTATATCTTCATACTGGGATTGATCTAGATCTACACTGGTTCAATATTTCACGAACGTTTTTTTGTTAACTGATCAAATAATTGAATATCGAAACTGAATTTGTGTTAAATTGGCTTTTAATGTATTGCACCTTATGTATTTTCCCTTTATACATAATCCATGTACCTTTGTGTAAGTCTACGAAAATTGAAACCAGACAGTTTACGGCTTTTACGAATGAAACACGCATCTTAAACGGAGTATACATATTATATATCTTCTATTATAAATGCAGATTGGTGTAGTACATGCAGAATGAAACACATATACTTCCAGGTCAGCCTCCTGCAAGTGCAACACCCGTTGAAAAATCATTTCATGAGCAATCTCTCCATAACGCAATATAGTACTTATACCACTGTTTAACTGGAGTCGGTATGTTATGAACATACTAGATTGAGCTGTTTTCTAGTGTCTAAGATGTTTTCGACAAGTGAAGATTAAGATCTACCCGCACATACATGAGCCAGGTATATACTGTTGTCCGAAATATAACAGAGGATTATATTACCTATACACTAGATGCGGATTGAATTGTATGGATTTGCAAGGTGATCTGTTTCTTTAAGGTTTCATGAAGGTTTGGTTTTCGTTAAGAAACGCTCAGTTATACATCTATTATTGAATAATAATGACACAAAACAATTTGTTTTGTATCCGCAATTTTGACCGATTCACACGGTTTTATTGTATAGACTTTTGTTTTTCTATGACTATAAGTTCAAAACCTCATTGAGGGCTTCATATAATTCAATTTACTTTTCGCAGATGCAGATAATCTTTTTTCATACAGTCTTGTATAACATCATAGCAGCGTTAAAATATATTCAGTAGGTATTTTAATTGAAAGTTGATGGCAGTGAATAGGTATACACACACATCTCACATAGTTACCCCCCTACCAAGAAAAAGAACGAAAATGCGTATGTTGTTGTTGTTGGTTGGCGTTGTTTACCCTCGCACTTGGCGAGCAGCTCTCGTTGTGACTACTATTATTGTTTTCGGACTATTGGTTTGCAGACTATCGAATATTTAATTCATTTTTTTTCCTTTATTGGCTTTTTTCCTTATGGGGGATTGGCGGGGGCAAAGAGGATAAATGTTATACTATTGTTTACTATATAGTACAACATGCACATATATATTGTTTTATTTAACTATTGTTTAATATATAATACAGCATGCACATATCTATTATATATATAACTATTGTTTAATTTATGATAAAACATGCACATATCTATTATTTATATGCCTATAGATTATAACTAATTTCCTTTAAAGCATTGTTACATTGTTGCTAAACTTAGCAAGAGTAACATGTAGTTAAACGGTTGAAATTCAACAGAGCTTGTCTGGGCATTCCCATTTCGGGGATGAAGCTGTCCAAGATTACACCTGTAAATTACCACCCCGTTTCTTTTCCATATGGGTTGATACCAGTGGCCGAAATCTCAATATAACCCTGGGTCTATTTACATTGAGCTCTGTGATTGTTTGAATTTTTGAAAAAATAATGTACATCTGGGGGGCAAGGATCCTCGTACTATTCGAAATTGGACCTCCGAACAGAGGAGACGTTGTTGAAAATCCTTGCACACAAAACTGTCTGCTACATGTAATAACTTGGGTAAGGAGTCGGTAATGTGAAATTGGTCGATTCTGTTCTATATCAACTGTTTCATAATTAGTCTATAAATAGACCGAGCTTGCATATTTGTTAAGGAATATCCTAATTTTTTTTATGATTATAAGACCAAAATTATCGGTCTTATAATCATAAAAAATATGAATATTCCTTAACAAATATGCAACTTCGGTCTACTTATATTAGCGAACAAAAGCCGGTGTGTAGTACACCCCGGTGAGACCTTGAGGATCTCCCTCCCGGCTAAAGCTGTCTCTTAGAATTGTTATGGAATTATCTCAGCGCGTATGCGATCGACAGCCCCAGATGTTAACTCTTCAGCAGAATTTAATTATTTAAGGGCGTGGACGACTGATATTTTAAAAAATATACTATCCCTACATGAACAGTGCTAAGTAAACAATATCAACGTTTCAATAGTGTGGTGTCCAGCTCATATCGACTTCCAAGGAAATGAGATGGCGGATATGGCGACTTAGGGCGCGCTGAAGAGTTCTGTATGTGATAAAGCTTTCCACCCAAGCCCAGTATCAATCCCTGCTTCCTGTTCTAAAAGGGCAGATGGGGAGGAGCGGAGGGCACCAAGTGAAATGACTAAGGCCTAATGCTGAATATAATTTTCATTTTAATCCCTGTTTTTGCTGCACAAGTATAGACAATGGCACCATAATCCAACTTTGGGCGTATTAGGGACTTGTATAGAAGCAGGAGGGATTGTTTATTTGATCCAAATTTGGTACTCCTTAGCATTCTCATGATGTTTAAGTCCGTTTGGCATCTGGTCGTTATTTCTTTTATATGCGGCAGGAAGTTGAATTTTCTATCCAGAGTTATTCCCAAAAACCTGACTATCTTTTGAAATGTTAATGTTATGCCATCTGTTTCCGAATAATATCCCTACTGTTTTTGATTGTGAAATTTTGAAACCCTACTTCTGGGATCATCGCCATATAGAGTCCAGCCCTACTTGTGCCTTTTTTTGTAGGGTTTTGACACGGACTCCTCTTAGCCATCCGCCCGAATCATCGGCAAATTGGCTAATTACCACCCCTGACCCCCTTATTGCATATAGGAGATAATTAATTAAGAGTTAGAAGAGTAACGGGGATATTATGGCTCCTTGTGGAATACCTCTCGTCAGCGTCTCACTGTCCGAGATGACATCCCCGACTTTAACCCTTATCTTTATATCCAGCAAAAAGGAACTTATGTAGCTAAAGCATCGCCCTGTGACACCGTGTTTTTGCAATTAATATAAGATGCCTGAGTGTCATAGTAAGTCAAATGCGGCCTCCAGGTTTAAACAGAATGGCTAAAACATACTGGCCCCTGTTTTTAGCATAAAAGACATCATGCTGTAGCCGAGCAAGCTTATCTAGAGTGCTGCGACCGTTCCGAAAGCCGGATTGGAAGGGTTTATTACCTTTTCAGATTCTAAGTATATTTCTAAACGGGTCTTCACCATCCCTTCTAGCATTTCCCCGGGATGTGAGGTGAAACTGATCGGTCTATAGGATTTAGGATCATTTGGATCTTTATATTTTTTTGGTATAGGTATTACACAGGCGACTTTCCAATCTTTGGAATATTCCACCTCTCTCATACATTATTGAAGAATGAGAGCCAGAGCTGTAGGGCTGGCTCGGGCATATGTTTGAACATAGCGTATGTAAGTTTGTCTAGCAACGCGGCGGAATTTGTCCTGCTTCTAATGCAGTCTTTTAATTCTTGTAAAGAGAAGTCAAGGTCGATTGGATTGTTCGCATTAATCAGTGGAGGGGAATTAATTTGTTTATGTTGGATTCGTTCAAAATACTTTTGTTTGGCTAATACTTCTGGGTTGATGTTCCCTTCACTAGAGACTTTGGCATAGTGTTTGAAAAATAGGTTGGCTTTGTCAAGGGAAGTAATTGCGTCTGTATTGTTTCCCTTTAGGACGGGAGTTGGTCTGATTGAATTAACCTTAATTCTGCGAAATTTATTCCAAAAGTCTAAAGAATTGTTTAGTTCAATAATACAGTTTTCGCAGAAATCGTTCCAATTATTATTTTAAGAATGACATCTTTAAAGGCGTATGTGTCAGTGGTAAGTATTATAAGTCAGCATCATAAACATATTCTCAACTCTTAAGCATAAATGGATCATTGAAAGGGGAAATATTCACAAATCACGAAAAATTATAATTAATTATACTTTAATTTGTTTTAATCAAAACAACACCTGGTTCGTCAGTGGGGAATACATGACAGTTGGGATAAATAGATAACAACATGTTCATGTGTATTTTGCTCAAATCAAACATTCAGATCTGCAACAGTCTGCTTAATGATAGCTGGGATAACTAGATAACGACAAAATCAATGTCAATTTCATTTATATTTCATACTTAAGTTGGCTTTTAACATTTCTTTCAAACGTACTCTCAGGAAGAATGTACAACTGAATGGACAAGGGCAATCCTGACCAGGCTGAGCAAATGTATAAGCTTATCAGTATTTCATTAGTAGAACATTCATGAATATGATATTACCATATTTATATAATTATATAGCATAACTTTACTTTAATTTTCTACGTTATATACCATATTTCATTTTGTTTGGATGCAGAACAGATAACAACCGTCAGTCCGATCTTTCATTATCTAGAATCATTGTTGCTTCTGGAGATCAGTAGACAACAACATGGACAGCGATACCAAGATCCTTCTTGTCATCTTATACAAACCATTTTGATATAAGATCCATGATCTCAATCCATGTCACAATCTAGATAGCCACTAAATGAGCAGGATTGTATATTTAGATATCACATGACATTTGTTTTCGAAAGATGACTACTGTCACTGGTTAAACTATCACTTTACATTCAAACGTAAACTTCTCGGAAGCGTTTGTGACTAATTTTCCGGTGGTTGAAATTAAGATCAGACTAAGATATGCGGGTTGATCTAGATCTACACTCGTTAAATATGCCACTAACGTTGTTTTTTCTATCCGGTCATATAATTGAAAATCGAAACTGAAAATGTGTTAAATTTGCTTTTAATGCATTGCACCGTATGCATTTTACTTTTATACATAATCCATGTACATGAATGTAAGTCTACGAAAATTGAAACCAAATTTTTTACGTCTTTCGAGAATGAAACACGCATCATAAACTGATTATATATACATGTAATATGTATCTTCTTTTATAAATGCATATTGATATAGTACATGCAGAATGAAACAAAAATATTTCCAGATCAGCCTCCTGCAAGTGAAACACCCGTTGAGGAAATATTTCATAGTCAATCTCTCTTACAAATCACGTAAACCATAACGTAATATAGTTTAGCTGTGTACCTAATAGATTGAGCTCTTTTCTACTGTCTAGGGTGTTTTCGACAAGTGTATATTACGATCTACCCGCACATACATCAAACGTGAGTCAGGTGTATACTGTTGATCCGAATTATAACAAAGGGTTATATAACCTATACACCTAGATGCGGATTAAATTGTATGGATTTGAAAGCTGATTCTTTAACGCTCGCAAATACATACATCATTGAATAATAATGACACAAAACAAAGTATTTTGTATCCTCAATTTCAAGCGATTCACACGGTTTTATTTCATAGACTTTTGTTTTTCTATGACTACAAGTTCAAAACCTTATTGAGGGCTATGTTTTATTCAATTTACTTTTCGCAGATGCAGATAAACTTTTTTCACACAGTCTTGTATAACACCATAACAGCGTTAAACTATATTAAGCATTTATTTAGATTGAAAGGTGATGGCAATAAATAGGAATTTCACATAATCAAAAATAGAAGAAAAGAAGAATGACTGAAAATGCGTATACATTTTTAAATAGTAAAACATGTTTCAAATCTATCTCAGAAACATATTTAACTCTAAAGCATAAATAGATCATTTAGAGAGGGAATTCACAAATCTCGAAAAACTAAATAGTTCAAATAAATATTGATATACATATGTATATCTGTTTACTATAAATCTTACACTCTCGTGTTTATTGGACGTTTTGAATAATTCATACATTCTTCCAACAAATTGGGCAGATAAACCGGCTTGTAACAATATGTCGCTCTACATTTCATCCGCCGATGAACATGATGTTAATAAACCAAATCAAACTCTGTGTATACATGTTAGTTTGCATCTGCGTACACAAAAATGACGTCAATCTTTGAGTGATGATTAGGTCATTTCTTGTGCAATGTCACTATCACCGGTTTTCTCATGGAGCGGCCCATATACATACTTGCTCTCCGTATTAATCAATTATATATATCACGATTGCTCACTGAAAATACTCGGTTCCTTTCTGAGGGCATGCTGTTGTAACACTGCTGGATGTACGTTTTGTCGCAGAAGCACCCGTGCCCTCTCTAGAGAACGTTATTTAAGGATTGATTCTTATTTTTACATTTTCCTTTTTTCATTACTTTATTTTTTGCGACCTAAAAGTGTTCGCGAACAAGTCTTTAATAACAATAAGGAAATTTAACCGACAACATACGTTTGTTTAAATGAATAACTGATATTTGTAACGTCGTTTATCATTGGTTAAATGACGTATCTCTAATCCAATCGGAGTGCAATATTGAACTAAACAATGACGTCATAATCCCTACAGAGGTCATGAAAGGCCGATCGGTTCATGCAAAATGAACACAACTGTTATTTTACAGAAAATAAAATGCGAATGTAAATATTACTAATTATAATATGCCTGTACATTTTCCGGTGGAAATACATACAGATTGACATTATTGATTAAAATTCCGTATCTTCACGCGGTGAAAATACAAGATTGTGACGTCAGACAGTGCGCTACGTAGTAAAATATGCAGACAACCAGTACTATTTAAGAAAATTGTTTCTATTGTATGTATCGAAAACCTAGCGTCACATTTAATAAAACCCCGCAAGTCAAGATTATGTTGTCATTTTCTCCTACAAAACAATTGAAATTTAATTTGATGATATTATTGGGCGGGACTTACGTATTAGCATACTTTCTAGGAGCGTGGTCTAAGTATTGTAGTAAATTCACCCGCCATTTATCTTTTCATTTCAAGATTACAAAATTGTATCCCAAATAAATAATATATTGAATCTGTATATTTGATAGTTTTTTCTCTCTTCATAGATCCTAGGTATATAATAAATGGAATATTGCGTTGCAGTAGCGATAAATGAGTTCGTATTGCACGACTTGTAGCGTGGGAAGATCAATATCTTACTCGACCTCCGGTCAAGTAAGATATCGTTTTTTCCACGCTACTTGTAGTGCAATACAAACCCTTGTATCGCTCCCGCAACGTAATATTCCGTATATATCGATTACACAGCTTTTTATATCTACATTGGTCGTAACTGCCTTTTATTTCAATACTCTAAAATATCGGTTTCCCATGGAGCGACATTCTGGTGTCCACAGGTGTTCGTCGAGATAAGATATCAAAGCTGTTTTGTATGGTTTTTATGTCGTTCTTAAACTGTTTGTAGGTTTCATATAGAGACCACTACAATTCAATTCAATTCGATGCTTTATTAAAGTATAAATACATTTATATTTACAAAGCATGCACTAAGTATGACATAATTAGGATGACTATTAATAACAGAATAGTTTTCTCAAAGGGATAGTTTAGATGTTTAAATTGTTAAATAGTGATTTGAATATTATAAAACAACAATAGTATATTATTGTCACTTGTTACAAGGTGATGTTATTGTTACAAGGTGATGTTATTGTTTCTAGTAGGTTTTATCTAGAGACCATAGTATATTTTATCTAGAGACCATAGTATATTTTATCTAGAGACCATAGTAGGTTTTATCTAGAGACCAAAGTAAGTTTTATCTCGAGACCATTTTAAGTTTTATCTAGGGACCATAGTAAGTTTTGTCTAGAGACCATAGTAGGTTTTATCTAGAGACAACATAGTAAATTTTATCCAGAGACCATAGTAAGTTTTATCTAGAGACAACATAGTAGGTTTTATCCACAGATCATAGTAGGTTTTATACAGAGACAACATAGTAGGTTTAATCTAGAGACAACATAGTAGGTTGTATCTCGTGAGAACATAATAGGTTTTATCTAGAGAAAACATAGAAGGTTTTATCCAGAGACCATAGTAAGTTTTATCTAGAGACAACATAGTAGGTTTTATCCAGAGACTATAGTGGGTTTTATCTAGGGACAACATAGTAGGTTGTATCAAGAAGACCATAGTAGGTTTATCCATATACCATAGTAGGTTTTTATCCTACAATAAATGTCAATAGACATTTCAATTAATAGAAGTGTTATTATTCAAGGAAGTTAAAAACATGACAAAAGGAGAAATTGCTTACTTTGAACGAAATCTTCTTTTGACACCATGTTTTCAAAGATCTGCCTGTAGATGCGTTAAAAGTTAGAAATACCTCTCAATTTTGTTTTTCATTCACCAGCAAATCATATATGTGGAGTTTTGGTAAATTATCATAATTATGTGTAATCTATTCATTCGACAGAGTACAGGTACCTTATCCTCGTATTATATGTATCATTAATTTACAGAAAGCTCTTTATAATATAGTTACATTCAATTACAGAAGGATTTGACATATTAGGACTTTGTTTGATACAGATTCGTGTATTCTGGTGTTTGGGTAAGACTTTTTTATTAAGTGTACATGTTCAGTGAATGCCGAAAAATGCATGATTGATTCCATAAAAAAAAACGTCTAACCCCAAAACTGATATTAAGAGATCTGTATCAAGTGTGTGACAATACTGTTTGAGCCGTCCCACGAGAAAACCAAAAAAGTTGACTCTACGTAAAGTATCGACCCGGATCAGCCTAAGCATGCCGCGCAGGCTAACCCGGACAGACAATTTAAGCCTCCTGTTGATTTTCTGTTTCAGGAGTCATTACTCTATACCTCTATCCAACTGAGAAAGGATGTGTCGACCATGATAAGCCTGCGCGGCCTGTGCAGGCTGATCTGGGTTGATATATTACGCAGAGGCCATACTGTTGGTTTTCTCGGCTCATTTGGTAAAGAAATTAACATTAAATGAGCCTGTCCTTGGTTGACATTTCTACAACAGTGTAGGTTAAGATCAGCATGTACATCTGCTTTGTCTTATCACAATCTACGTAAGTTGATAGAAGTTTCTTACAAGTTTATGTAAGTAATATGTGAACAGGGTAGATCTTGATCAGACAATGTAGCTACACATGCTGATCTGGATATACACCTGTCACAAAAGTCAACTTGTACCAATGCATACCACCACATTATATATATCATATTTGACAAAAACATTATTATCTGAAAATCAAAAATAAAAGCTTTTTGTTTTACCCCAAAGCATATTGGTCTTTTTGTGTAACATTTGGTTAGTGATTGACGACTGAAACATTTTCTGCACACGTTCATGAGGGATCTGTCAATAAACAGCTCGTATTAACATTAACAGATTGTACATTATCGTTAAGACTCAGCAGCATAGAGGTAAATATGATTTACGTTATGTTTTGAACGTTTATAGTTTGAACCTTTTGCTGACAAAACTACACTCACAATTGTATGTATTTGCAATGGTGGTTACTATCTGCTTTACTAAATAGTTTTAACTTTTGGCTTTATTTCGTTCTTGTTCTTTTGAACAGAGTTGGGTGAAATTAATATTGTTTTACTCATTCTGTTCGATAATTGTTATCTTTAGTCAACCACATTGAAGTAAATAGGATTCAAATTTCTTTATAAGTTACTCCTTTGTGGCACTATATTTACTCTATTGTAAATGTAGGCATGACTGTTAAAGTTGGTCATTGACAAGGCGTTTGTAAGAGGTCGTTAAATTAACATAGAAATTGTGTTGACGAGATGATTTGATATGATGTAAGATGATGTGCGATGATTTGGTATGATGTGAGATGTAGCGTCATGGCTAACTGATATGATCTTTATTCTTAAATATGCTTTTGACAATGTTTCAGTCTAGTGTTCGATTATTTACTGACCAGAAACAAATCGTTGTAATTGGCAATACATGACTAATTAATTATACCCTCTATAGAAAATGTATCGTAAGTTACAGGCAAAACCGATTCACAACTTGAAAACAATTAAAAATTCAAGAACACCGTGATATACAGATATATATATACCTATATGCTTTACCAATATTACATTGATATTATTGTTAATAAATTGTTAATAAATTAAGTTTGTGTTCGGACAAAACACATCTGTTACAAAAGGTTAGTTTATTTTTCAATTGTGTTAGAAAATATGCCAAAAGACACATTGTTTGACAAAGCAAACATACTCTTTTATCGAGGGCTTGGCGTGAAACGGTTGTAACTAAAAACCTATTTTGAAAGCCCTGGTTTAGGGGCAATTTTGACCCCTTTGTAAACAATGCAAATTTAGGTGCCATTACTCAGAACAAGCAAAGGTGTTTGTATGTATTATTGTCTATGCATGTCTATCATCATGTATGTCTATCATCGTCTACGGTCATGGAGGAGTGCCCTTGGGCAAGGCACATGTTCTAGCCTAGTACTGGTTTGTTTACCCAGGGATCATGAATAATTAAATTGAATTGCGCGCTCGTCTGTCGAAGTATGTATGTATGTATGTATGTATGTATGTATGTGTATGTATGTATGTATGTATGTATGTATGTATGTATGTATGTATGTATGTATGTACGTACGTACGTACGTACGTATGTATGTATGTATGTATGTATGTATGTATGTATGTATGTGTGTATGTATGTATGTATGTCTTTTTGTTTATGTAGATATGTATGTCCGTCTATCTATTAGTGTAACTGTCAATCTGCCTGTTTGTCTGTTTGCAAGTGTATCCATGTGCAGTCTGTATGTGTATCGGTCTATGCGTTTGTATGTATATATGTCTATGTATGCATATCATCATGTATGTCTATCATCATGAGTGTCTATCAGTATGTATGTATGTATATCACTATTTATGTATATCTGCATGTATTATTGTGTCTCTGAATGTATGTCTATCTGAGTGTATATCTATCTGTATTTATGTCTGTATGTTTATGTTCACATGTTTATGTAGATATGTATGTCCGTCTATCTATTAGTGTAACTGTCAATCTGCCTGTTTGTCTGTTTGCAAGTGTATCCATGTGCAGTCTGTATGTGTATCGGTCTATGCGTTTGTATGTATATATGTATATGTATGCATATCATCATGTATGTCTATCATCATGAGTGTCTATCAGTATGTATGTATGTATATCACTATTTATGTATATCTGCATGTATTATTGTGTCTCTGAATGTATGTCTATCTGAGTGTATATCTATCTGTATTTATGTCTGTATGTTTATGTTCACATGTTTATGTAGATATGTATGTCCGTCTATCTATTAGTGTAACTGTCAATCTGCCTGTTTGTCTGTTTGCAAGTGTATCCATGTGCAGTCTGTATGTGTATCGGTCTATGCGTTTGTATGTATATATGGCTATGTATGCATATCATCATGTATGTCTATCATCATGAGTGTCTATCAGTATGTATGTATGTATATCACTATTTATGTATATCTGCATGTATTATTGTGTCTCTGAATGTATGTCTATCTGAGTGTATATCTATCTGTATTTATGTCTGTATGTTTATGTTCACATGCATGTCCGTCTATCTCTCCGTTTATCTGTTGGGGTAACTGTTGATATGCCTGTTTGTCTGTATGAATGTACATCCATGCGATGGTCAATCAGCATGTTTATCTGCCTTTCCGTCTATAAGTCTATATGTCTATGTATTTGTATGTATATCTGTCTATGTATGCCTAGCATCCTGTATGTCTATTATCGTGTATGTCTATGTATGTGTTTCGGCATGTATTCATGTGTTTCTGAATTTATTTATTTCTGAGTGTATCTCTATCTGTATTTATGTCTTTATGTTTGTGCGTATGTGTATGTCCGTCTTTCTCTCCGTCAACTGTCAATATGCCTGTTTGTCTGTATGCATGTACATCCATGCGGTAGGTAGGCAATCTGTGTGTTTATCTGCCTATGCGTTTATAAGTCTATCTGTCTATATATTTGTATGAAATTCATAAAAAAAATAAGCAAAAAAAAAAAAATATCTTATAAACCTTTATTGGGTGATGATTTATGATAATTAGACTGTAGTATGATTAAGCTTTAATATTTTAATTATTTAAATAAAATAATTTTTCCATGCTCGGTAGGTACCAATTAAGGAATTGCGAGAAATAACGGGAACGAATCGGATCATCTCGATTTTTAATCGGTTACGGTCGTGAGACCACGTGACATAAACCACATGTTGAGTGCCCCCTGTTGAGTCACGTGACATAACGTTTAAAATAATGGCGGGTAATCTAGGGGTAAAAAGAAAAAGGAAAACAATAAGCGATTCGGAAAAGAAACATAGGTCTGCTGAGCACGGTCGACAGAACACTTTGACGAGAGTATATCTGCTTTCGGAATTCGATAGATGGAACCTAATAAATACGCAGAGAGGCCTAAAAATCGATCGTGAAGTTGCCACATTTTTGATAGATCAGTAATATTGTAACTTAATTACTACAATGAAACAACATTATAACTAATCGTTCTGTTCTGTTCATTTGACTCAGTACTTCCCGCAACTCTCAAGCAAAGGTGCAATTCAATTTGAATCATATCATGTGTTCGCACTGAGAGACGGATGCATTTTGTAAGCAATCCGTCCAAAAATCTCACAATCTTCACTTAAGTATTTTGGAGTTTGAAATAACAAATAATATAATATCATTAATTGTTTATTATATCACAACACTATTTAAGACATTTAAATCTATTCAAATGAGTTTTCTGATATAACATAAGTTCAATTTATATAAATACGTTAAACTTTGACATTACTCAATACATAAAACTACATATTACAACAATATTTAAGAAACATTTTCTTCTTATTACCTCCATTTCTGGAGCATCCAATTACTTACGCGCCCCAAGCTTTGTCCATTTGGTATGTATGACAAGATGTTTGTTGGAGTCAATTGACTGCTTGTTCGCTGGCTGCTTAAAGGACCTTCCGTGATTTATAAACGTTTGCTACATGTCTAATCAGGGACGAGTAAATACTCGCAAAAAGCATGTAATAAAATGAAATAGGAGGTTAATGTATCACAAACTTAAAACATTGGAAACACGAATTTCTTTTAAAAATATAGTCGCCAGCGACTTATAATTACGTGACGTTTCATACTTGCAGATTCATTTTCAAGGGTGAAATAATATTATTTGAAAAGTTAACTGAAATACTTGACAAAAATGCAAATCAGTAAAACATTGAAGTAGACAAGACAGTTAATATACTATGAAAATCAAAATACATTTTATTGTAGTTTTAATATATTTTAAAGCTACTTTAAATCGTTAAAGCGAAGCACATTAATGCAACCTACCTTTATGTGTAAGGGAGTAGATTACTTTAAAGATTGAAATTGATGATAATGAAAATATAAGTGTTCATGTTATTACCCTGGATGCGTATTAATATATAAATCTACGTTTAACGACATTGTGATTTAAGATCGGCTGAATAGATAGTCTTGAAATGTTGGCAAATGGTAGACAAACGGGAGCCTAAACTATATATATTTTCGATAAAAATCTCTCGATCAAATATTAAATGAACTAAAAATAATCTTGTAACTGTTAAACTATTTTTTGCGAAACTTTCGTTTTAATTCGCATTAAGTTATATTATGAGTCATAGCAGATGTATGTAATTGATATAAGCACGTAGCTAATACTATTCCCTGCTTTCTGCCGTCAATTTGATCCGAATACCACTTCAAATCGTGATGGCGATTTCTTTAACCACACTATCATTGTCGCAAATACATGCGTTTTGACGTCAAAATCGACGTTATTATCTTAGCCGGTCACAAAGTCCCGAATCTCTTTTTGTCCACTTTGAAGTGGGTGTCTTACAGTAAGTGTAAAGAACGTCAACGTTTTTCCAGTCAAATAGATGCTCCAGCATCTACCATACCTATTCTTAAGGTATTATTTTCTACTCATAAGTAATTAAATTCAAACTGTCAAGGTATCTGTTGAACAAATTAAATGCAAAACTGTGCCTTTTAATCTATTTTCTATTAAAGAAAAAATAAACTGTTCTGTCTCTTCATTAATTTTATTTAAGTTCAAACCGTTAAAAACATACGAATAACTTACGTATAAGTAAAGAGATAAAACAAGAGGGCCATGATGGCCCTTGATCGCTCACCTGATTTTTTTCTTCACTTTAGCTATATAAGCTTCGCCCCTGGCGGCCATAGTTTCTGACCAATCAACTAGGCTTGAAGGAATCTGATAGAAGGTCACGCTAGGAACATTTCTACAAAATTATTTGAAAATCGGCCTGACACTTTTGGAGAAGAAGATTTTTTAAGTTTTCACTATAGCCATATAATGCAAAATAGCCCTGCCCACTGGCGGCCATGTTTTTTGACCAATCAACATTGCTTGAAGGAGTCGGGTTGAAGGAATCTGAAAATGGGTCACTTAAGGAACATTTCTACAACAGTATTTGAAAATCGGCCTGACACTATAGCCATATAAGGCAAAATAGCCCCGCTTTCTGGCGGCCAGGTTTTTCGACCAATCAACATGGCTTAAAGGAATCTGATAGAGGGTCATCCAAGGAATATTTCTACAAAAATATTTGAAAATCTGCCAACCAGTTTGGGAGAAGAAGACTTTTTAAGTTTTCACTATTGCCAATCAGGCCAAATAGCCCCCTCCCCCCTGGCGGCCATTTTTTCGACCAATCAACATGCCTTGAAGGAATTTAATAGAGGGTCATCCAAGGAACATTTCTACAAAATTATTTGAAAATCTGCCAACATGTTGGGAGAAGAAGAATTTAGAAGTTTTTTTCATTCCGTTGCCATAGAAACCAAAATTCTGCATGGATCCCAACATTTGAAGGAAATCTGGTGAGGTCATTGAGAGGATGCTTTCTGTGAAGTTTTATTCCTATTGACCCACTGGTTATTGAGGAGAAGAAGTTAACGCACGACGGACGACGGACGACGCACGACAGCGACGGACGCCGGAAAAAAGGCGATCACAATAACTCACCTTGAGCAAAGCTCAGGTGAGCTAAAAATCTAACAATCACTTAATCATATTCGTTTCCAAGCAGTTCATGAGCAAGATATATCAGCGCTGCGCAGAAGAAGTTCGACCAATTCCAACATTTTTTACAGAAGAGCTTACCAAACTTAGAGAAAATGAATGGAATGAAAAAACACGACAATGCAGCTTAGGATCAACTTGCACGTATGTGCAGGGTAATCCTAGGTTACACTTTTCTCAAATGTTTTAAATTTCGCATTCTTAGGGAAAATTCTGTATGTATATATTTTCTTGAACATAATTGTTTATGCATAAATAAAAAATAAATAACAAAATGAGTTTGTTTCATGTAATTTCCGATCATTAAGAATTATGTACTGTACAATTAACCGTTACATTTTCTTCTTCTACACTAGTAAGGATTCACTAAAATTAGCAGAAAATATTTGAGGGAAATAAAGAAATCAACGCTCTTGGGTAATATACTATTTTTAACTGGTCGTATGGTGCAAACGCATCAGAAAATCGTATATTAATGAACTATTTATGTCTACACAAGACAGTGGGTCAAAACATCTTAAAGACATTAAAGAAGATGGGGACTGTATCATGTATGTATAACATGTAATTAAAACACACCCGTCTCAATAAATCATGAGTCTAAAGCAAACCGTAAAGACACACCAAACGACACATACACAATCTTTTCAGTACCCATAACATACGGCTTACGGGTCAAATAACGCTACGAGAACATGCAAAACGCAGCTTATCTAGAGCTCTGCAATATTTCTCAAATAATTTCGGGGTTAACTATGGAAAATCATTTTAGTAAAACAAGGATTTCAATTTTTCTCTGCAACCAACACTTATCATAGATAAGCCCGTATATTATATTGTAAAAAAATAATGTTGTGGCAAGTACTTGTTTTACCATATTAAACCTTGAACACCACTAGAAGTACTTGCAGTAGATCTCTGTCGTTTTGCAGGTCCAGCCCTTTCATATGTGAAATCACTATCACTTTCCATGCCTGTTAAACAAAACAAAATAGTATACAGAATCATCTATATGTAACAGGAGGTTAACTTGGTGCAAAATAATGCATCCGATGATCCATATACAGGTGATCAATATAGAATGTGTATGCAGAAATGACCTTTGACAGACACTTTGCTTGTTTTATGTGCATGTGTGCAATGAATTAACTACATATTTTCCTCAAATACAGGTCAAGTAATCATGTACACATTCCAAAAATAAAGGTTTCGTAGAGCTCATACTCAATTCATTGTGAAATATTATATCACAATCATATGCTTATCATGCAATGGTGGGAACCAACATGGCAGCATAAGAGCAACTAGGATTAAAGTTTTCTGAAAATATATATTTATTGTTAACAAAATGTTACCTCACCTTCTAGTTCCGATGATTCTGAACGCTCCTGGAGCAAATAGTCAAAATGACTTCTTGGCAGTCGTGTACGTCGGGGACTCCGTCTTAGTTCATCCATCTCTTGGCTACCATTTGAGCTGCTTGACCACTGCATTACAAGATAAGCTTCGATAAAAACTCACCGATTACCATCGTTTTCAAAATACATTATTTTTCAAGACTTTTTATAAGAATAGTTCGTTTTTGAAGAGAAAATCGTCAAGAAGTTGGAAATGTTAGGAAACGCGAAATCCCATGACGCTTTAAAAACCATTAAAATTACGATCGAATACTAACTAAGTGTTGTGAAAGTCTACTTTGTCCTTTGTGTTTTAGACCATTCCTTTTGGTCAGTTGTTGGGTCCAGAAAACTCTGGTTCCCAGTTTAGAGGAACCAGGCAACCATGTGACATTTACATGGCCCACTTGGACCAAGGCAGCTAAGCAGTACAGACGTGTGTTACTTAGACTGATGACTTAGACAGACAAGACTCTTTAAGACCAAGCGAATGATAATATAATGCAGGTTATAGTGTTAGCAACGGGTGAGTGAACACAACAATGGTGTCAGAAGTGGAGCAGAACCCATGTAAGTTTGTTCCATTTTGTTGTTTTCCAAAAGAAAATTGGGGAAGGAGAGAGAGGTAGCCATTTTGGAAAACAGCATGGAAAAAGATGTTCTGCATTAAACTCTGGTGGCTAACTTAATGGATAATAATTGCATTGGAGCTGTTCAAGGTTTATTGGTCCCTGTAAAGCAATAGGCATGCAGCTTCTAGCATTTATTATGATTTTGAAAACTTGTTCGGAATTGTATTTTAGCCACCAAAAATGTTTATTCATCCGTAGCAGTGCTTGGTTTGCATGTATACATAGTGAGCGTATTACAAACAACGCCTATGTTATTGCAATGAGCATCAATAGGCAGTGTTTAAGAATACCCAGGCCGTTTAAACGCGCGAGACGGAGGGTATTTCTTTGTTCACGAATTAAGAGTCCTAATGCAAGCAAAAGAAGAGAAAGAGGGGGGAGGGGGGTATGAGTTAAGTAAAAGAGACAACTATTTCCATTCTATTGGACTGTCCTGACACACATAGTTGCTGTCATTATTTTAGGTTTAAGAGATATCCTTAATATTTCAGGTAATTCAGTGCCACTGTAAGCCCATGACACAGACGTTTCATGATACAATGCGATTACTGTGCCAAATAGTATCATGACGCTTGCGTGAATATTACAGCTACGGATGCACTGGATATTGCCAAAGCAAATGAAATAATGATGGTAATCAAAAGAAGTTGAAATTAACAATGCCATCTGTTCCAGTCTTCATTTTCCAAGTGCACTGTGACAGGGGCTCAACGCATCTACCATTAACTTGTGGATTGGTGGTCATGGGTATCCGTGTTAATATGACGGAATGGCTACGACTATTATCCACTTGTTAACTAACGGGAAATAATTCTGAGGGATTTTACAGTACTGGTACAACAACCAATTATGACAATGGAACAACGATTCAAGCATGCATCAATAGCAGGGGACTGTTCATTGCCCGCTTGGAAAAAAGACGAGCCGGCGGAGAAGACAAGGTAGAACTTGAAGGGAAGTAACTCTGGTAACTTGTCTCTGTTCACTGGGGGACAACAAGACGAGCCGGTGGCAGAAGACACAGTTCTAGGGGATGCGGACCTGGGAAAGCAGAACCCTAAGAGGATGCAGAAGAGAAGTAACTCTGGTAACTGGTCTCTGTTCACTGGGGGACAACAAGACGAGCCGGTGGCATAAGACACAGTTCTAGGGGATACGGACCTGGGAAAGCAGAACCCTAAGACGAGGTAGAAGGGAAGTAATTCTGGGAACTGGTCTCTGTTCACTGGGGGACAACAAGACGAGCCGGTGGCAGAAGACACAGTTCTAGGAGATACTGACCTGGGAATGGATTGAGGTTTATGTTTATCCTGACTATGAAGAACCACAGGTGCAGTTAGCAAGATGGCTGGAAGAATTATCACAGTACAAAATGATTCTTAGATACTGACCTGAAAAAGTGCATGGGAACGCCGACGCATTATCAAGGAAGCCTTTGTCAGATATGCTCGCACTTTTCCAGACATGTAAAGATTGATGATTATCGTGTGGTGGCTATACCTATTGTAAGCGAGTAGAGACTCAGTGGCCCACTTTTTCTCGAGAAGTGGATGATGCGATTCCATTGGTAGCTCCTAAGGCAAGGTCGTCCAAGGGAGGCTTGGTTTTGGATCAGCAATGCCCGTTGGGGGACAAAACGACGAGCCGACGGGTAGCTGAGAAAGACCCAAGATGCCCTGGAGTGTCAACGCTGGGGGACAAAACGACGAGCCGGCGTGGGGAGCATTCAAAACCGTTAGACGGATTACAGGATGACTCTACGCCCCATCGGTTGGGGTGCGCTGAGTGTCCTGGGATTTGGAGATTAAGTCCAATGGCGATCATTTCCAACTGAGATGTGGGTAACATTGACACGTTACAAAGGAGGTATAGTCCAGAGCCAGGATAAGATTAGAATGGCAAGAGAATCTTTCAGTAGAATTGTAGTACCCGTGAGAGTTCGGGGAAAAACATCTGAGTACCTGTTTGAATTCAGGGAATATCATGTTAGCCTAAAGAGAGGAGTGGTTTAAGTTGAAACAATATCCAGGGGCCATCTAAGGGATTCCACCTGGGGTCAGTGTGGTAGGATATGACACTGGCTCATGCGGAATCTCGCCTTATGGATGGGAGACTGGTAATTGTTTCATAACAGATCAACCGTCACACAAAAAGGAGTTTAGAAACATAAATGGGGTTGATTGCATCGAAGAGGCAGTACTGTCATCTACAATATCGTTTAGTGTGTGCCAGATAAACAGATTGAGTCTGCTTTGTATGTTTGTTTTAGTATTTCAAGAATGCTGTAACCGTCAGATTGTTAGACATGAGGCACAACATTGTTCCAGGGCCCGAAATGGTCTTTGAAAGAAGCTAATGTCGATGTCGAGATCTGGCGAAGTATTCACTGAGAATGTACTTTACATCAAAAGATCCAATAAGAAGGAAACTGAACATCCGGGGCGACCAATATGGACCTTCTGACACAGAAGTACAGAGATGACAGTATAGCCTACAGTAAAGAGGGCATATTAAGTACAAAAACGACTAGCCGGTTAAAAACTGACCATTTCACTTGATATGCCAGATAATCAACCCGTATAATAAATTAAATAGACCAAGAACCATGATGCGAGTAAGATACAAATTATCTGGCTTAAAACATGGGCTTGTTTTTTTTTAGGAAGTCATTAGTGTGCTTCATAGCATTTTCACGAATACAGGGATGCTATGCAGCAAAAATGGTGCAACTGCTAAGAGGGCATGGTACAACACAAGTCATCGAAATGGTACAACAACCTGGTTTGGTGATGCTGCAATGTAGGGCTGAGAGGCATTCTCCCGGGTTCGGTCTAATGATAAAACCGGGGGAGTGTTGTGAAAGTCTACTTTGTCCTTTGTGTTTTAGACCATTCCTTTTGGTCAGTTGTTGGGTCCAGAAAACTATGGTTCCCAGTTTAGAGGAACCAGCCAACCATGTGACATTTACATGGCCCACTTGGACCAAGGCAGCTAAGCAGTACATACGTGTGTTACTTAGACTGATGACTGAGACAGACAAGACTCTTTAAGACAAAGCGAATGATAATATAATGCAGGTTATAGTGTTAGCTACGGGTGAGTGAACACAACATAAGTTTCTAAAAATATTATTAGCCACATGAAACAAAGCTTTGTATAATATGAAAATGTAACAGATCTGAAACTTACCGGGCTCGCAGTCATGATTTTGAGCTTTTCAAAGTTTATTTTTTAAAATCTTTTTCAATGGACGATTTGAAGTTGTGCTAGAATTCCGCTAGAGGGCATGCAGGTACTCTTCGGCAAACATTTCCGTAAGCGATTTTACGATTCTGACCGACATCATACGATGTTTTTCCGGAATGAAAATGTACATGAACGGCTCCGTTTTTAAAACTCTTAAATCTTAGAGATAACAATAATTCGTGGGTGTTTGCTTTTGTGTATCATGTTTGTGATTAATCCAAAACCCATTCAGCTTCTTATTTTTTTCACACCCGCTACTGACTTATCCTGCGACTTTAAAAATGCACTCTTTAATCAATTAATGCATTTTATTGTAATCTACTGTGGTATTTTGTTAAGTTTTTGTTTTTCATTCTGTTACAGGATAGTAACGTGATACTCTTGTCAAATTGCAGTGTATTTAGTATAATATTAAATGAAATATTGATACCAATGTACATATGGGCGTTGGAAGGTTTGTCTAGTATAGATTAGCTCATTTATAATCATACAACTGCATGTACCAAATGTTTCATATTATTATGATCTCAAATGTTTGTTTAAATTGGTTATAATTTTCTGTTTCATTATTGATTGAAGATGTTGTTATCACATGAATAGTATATGCCTTAATATAAATAAATATGTTCAAATATTCATTATTTAATATTGTGTCTGCTGCTGATGTCATTTTTAGGATAGGGCGTTTCGCCACTATCCCAATGCTAGCCTGCTTTCCAAAAGTCGATTACGGCTGCAACCACAGTCCACTATTGAAGGAATACGCCAAAATTGAGTTTTGATTGGTTATAATCTGCTATTTCTACGATTTCATGGTTCGACCGAATCACGAAGAACCATCCGCTTGCATAAATAGTTCCAACGAAATGAAAAACACTCTGAACTAAGATTGACCTCAAAGTCAGTGGTTCTAGGAAACGCCAACCGTGTTGTGACCTCATTAATTTACAGTTGTCGACTTATATAGAGAAATGTGCAAATCACTGTAAATAAAAAATTATTGAAAGGAGTTGAAATCATTGTGGCAAAAGTAGAAATTACCTAAAATAAGCATTTTCTCTTTTTGTCACAATGTTTTTCATTGTCGTCTACTGCACATGCAAGCGTCTGTAAGCGGAACCCTTTCCGTGATAATATAACTCTCGAATATTGAAAATATTGTTGAAAATGGAGCTATTGTTGAAATTATAAATATATATTCACACAATGCTTTCAAACACGTTTCAAATTAATTCTTTTCATATTTAGACGTTTTTCTATGGACATTCTTTTACTCTTTCTCCTTTTCGGACAAATGTTGAATAACATGCCAGAGATGAATGATAACGAGCAATTTTGCCTTACAGCAAGGGGGAAATATTTAGTTTATATATAGCTTTGTGGAAAAAGAGGAAATTGGTCACGGTAAACAATTCGATAAACCGTTTCTGAAATAGCTACTTAGTTACATACAAATGTTGAAAGTATATTTGCAAACGAAAAAATTGCTGAAATGAGCAATTCCTCCTTTCCAAACAATGCTTTGAAACATGAATCAATTTTTGTTCCTATAACATAGATAACGAAAATATTTGTCTATAGTTATTATTTTAACCTTTACCCCTTTTAGACCCATTTGTCTAACCTAAACAGATGAATTATAATCAACAATTTGTATTTTTTCCACAATGTTTTCATCACTATTTAAAATAATTATTTTAATAGTTTAATGTTGTTTGCTGTATATTTAGTCTATGTTGTCAAGAGTAAGGAAGACTGTAAACAAACTTGTTATTACATAATTCGACCAAAGAGCAATGAAAGAATGGTACTAACGGTTTCACCGCTACTGGGGAATTGTTGGTAAAACAGGTCGCGTTTTGTGTTGAATATTCTCATGTGTCGCTGTATGTCGAGGGAATCCGCTGTTGTCGAGTGGTTAACGTCGCGGTATTCGAAACCGATTGTCCCGGGTTCAATCCAGGTCGCATCACTACGGTCATGGTGAAGTACACTTGGGCACGGCACACTTTCTAGCCTAGTACTGGTTTGTTTACCCGGATCATGGTTAAGTTGTTCACAAATAAACTAGAAATATAGTCTGAATATGTTTTTGTCAATTAAACTTGTACGGTCCCGTTTCAGAGATACAATTAAATTGCATATACTTTACAAATACCATATCCTAAGCTTTCCTAAGCACGGACGTGTTTTGACGCATCGACCCAGTCTTCTGTAATAAATACTTTATGAGTTGTGTCTGTCTGTAAAACTTGAGGTATAATCCGGCGTCCGGCCGGCTGTCTGCCTGAATGTGCATTCGTCCGTCCGTCATGGATTGCATTGTACCATTACCATAACTTTAGCATGCTGCGTTTGGAGTGTGCATATTTTTGTCTTTCCATGTTTTCACTTAGTATATGACTTTCGCATGTAACACATGCGTTTCAAGAAATGCCCTTGTTTCGTTAATGAGTGCTTCCCAAGCGTTGTATTTTGTCCGGAGCGACTAACTGTTTGTCCGTCCATCTGTGAGAGTACTTGTGGCGTGCGTGTTTATCCTCAAGCCCAATCACCACCTTTATAAAGGCAGTTAGACATATAGCTTTTTTTGTTTCTTTTATAACGGGTATCTTGTTTGCATATTAATGTTATTCATTCCGTAAAAGGGATGTAATTGCGGAATGAATAACATACACTTGTGGATTGCAACCCACAAGAAAACATCAAAGGAAATAACCCCACAAATACACTTCATAAGTACATCTGTCTTTGTGTTCAACCATCTGTCTGTCTGTCCGTTACGGCTTGCATTAACTTTGTTTCTGTTCCGCAGACCAGTTCAAAGTCGTCACATGTATACATTAGGATTAAGAGATCGAAACAATATTTTGAACACAAATCTGATCTGGTCTTTTAAGTGTAAAACTCATTTTTAGCTCGACTTTTCGAAGAAAAGGCTAGCTATACTACTCGCCCTGGCGTCGGCGTCGGCGTTGGTGTCACACCTTGGTTAAGGTTTTTGTACCAATCCCCATTTTTGTCAAAACCATTACAGATATTGCTTTGAAACTTACAACACTTATTCACCATCATTACCTTCATCAACAGACAAGAGTACATAACTCTGTTGAGGTTTTTGTAAGAATTATGGCCCTTTTTTTACTTAAAATTTCGTTAAGTTTTTTGTACCAATTCACTTTTTTTTCAAAACCATTACAGATATGGATTCGAAACTTACAACACTTATTCACCATCCTTACTTCTACCAACAGACAAGAGTACATAACTCTGTCAATATTTTTGTAAGAATAATGGCCCTTTTTCGACTTGGAATTTTGGTTAAGTTTTTTGTACCAATTTACTTTTTTTTCAAAACCATTACAGATATGGATTCGAAACTTACAACACTTATTCACCATCCTTACTTCTACCAACAGACAAGAGTACATAACTCTGTCAATATTTTTGTAAGAATAATGGCCCTTTTTCGACTTGGAATTTTGGTTAAGTTTTTTGTACCAATTTACTTTTTTTCAAAACCATAACAGATATTGCTTTGAAACTTACAACACTTATTCACCATCATTACTTCTATCAACAGGAGTTCATAGCTCTGTCAAGATTGTTGTAAGAATAATTGCCCTTTTTCGACTAAGAATTTTGATTAAGTTTTTTGTACCAATTTACTTATTTTCAAAACCATTACAGATATGGCTTCGAAACTTACAAAACTTGTTCACCATCATAAACTCCATCAACAGAGAAGAGTACATAACTCTGTCAAAATATGTGTAGGAGTTATGGCCCTTTTTCGACTTTTGGTTAAGATTTTTGTACCAATTTACTTTTTTCAAAACCACTACAGATATTGCTTTGAAACTTAAAAAACTATTTCACCATCATTACCTCCATCAACAGACAAGAGTACATAACTCTCACTGCATGAAAAAACGGCTTTACAAAGCAAGTAAAGACAATGTAAAGTTACTATTTACATCACCTTTAAATACCTTTACTGAAAAAAGTCAAAGTTGATAAATGTCATATTTACATCAACTTTACTTGGATGTAAAGTTGATGTAATGTCCCCCATTACAACAACTTTACAATCAAGTAAATATGAACTTTAAGTAAAGTAAATAGCACATTTAAGTTTAATTAAAGTTAACATTTACTGGAAGTAAAAAACACCTTTAATACATTAAATTCCAACTTTAATTACACTTTAATGTGATATTTACTTTCCTTAAATTTTATATTTACTTGATTGTAAAGTTGATATTTTCTGAACTTAAATATCAAATTTCAGTGTATGTAAAGTCGAAATTTAATGAACTTAAATTTAATATTTTCTGCTCTTAAAGATTACCTTTAAAATAGTAAATACTTTAAGTACAGTAAATAAGATCTTTACATTCCTTTAAAGATCGTCATTATTATCAAACCTTTTCCTTCTTTAACTAATGCAGTTAGTTAAATGCAATTTCAAGTATCTCTTGGTCTGTGTAGTAATTTTAAAGTGCAGCAGAGGCATATAGAATACGACCAATCATTGTAATTCACTCTACTTGCCATAAAAAATAACACAATTCTTTTCAATAAAATGGAACCAATACTTTTTTATTTACACAAATTATACATGATACAACAACTATAATATCAATTCAAACAGCCTAAAATATTGTTATTAAAAAGATAAGAAAATTATTGCCTTGGTTAGAGTTATCAAACTTTGTCTGAAAGGTTTTTCCAAAGATACAACATCTTTGCAGTAGGAAACTTTTAACCCTTTCCCACAAACAGACGCCACTGCAGCAGGCGACTTTTGAAAGCATTGGAGGAGAACGAAAAAATGCTCATAATTGCTACTTTTGTCACAATAATTTCGACGTAATCAAATAGTAATTATTTTTGTATACATATTTTTTTATAAAATGTTTACAGTTTTCTGCTGCATATTTGTTGTATGCAGAAAAGGGCTTAAAATCTACCCACAAATATGGAAACTATCTATAAATATAAAAATTGAATAGTTAAGAAAACATTGTGGCAACAGGAGAAAATGATCAATATGAGCATGTTAATTGTTTCTGAAATTGTCTGCTGCAGATGAAAATTTGGGAAAGGGGGATAACAGTTCCATACAAATAAGGAGAACCAAATGTCAGAGATGTTACTTTGAAAAACTAACAAAATGTTGATATTTTTTATCTGAGGACTTATAATACATATTTGGTAAGTAAGTAAATTTTGTATTTATAGAGGGTAACCCACTTGGTTACAAATACCAATCTTCCATGGGGCCCTCATTAAAAGAAATACATGTATGACACACAATACAATTAGTTGGTGACAGTGATATTAAAATGGTTATGATAAAAATGGTTGAAACAAACGTGTGTAGTAAAACATGAATATATATATATATATATATATATATGAGCCAGTCCACGACAAAACCTGTATTAGTGAAATAACGTGTGACGTTTGAAATTTCCAATTTTATGACGTCACATTTTTCGTCAACGTCGGTTTACCGTAAACAGTATTATCTTGAATTTAATTTCAAGTTAATATGTATATGTTTAAAAAAAAATGGGTAAATGCTTAGTAAATTAAAAATTATGCAATTACTTCCAGTGAAATTTTCATTAAAAATCGGGTATTTGTAACACCGAATTATAGAGAATAAAGTTACCTGTGTCATGATATAAATGTAATGTTTCTGCCATGACGATTCAGATAAAAATACCCGTTTGTTAATGACAATTTCGCTGGAATATTTTCAAAGTAATTACATCATTTTTAATTTTTTAAGAAATACATATCATTAAGATCACCCTTTCTTCTTCAAGTTACCAGAATTTCAAGAACATCTGTGGAGCCTATTTTTAGTAAATCAGAATGCCGTTTTACCGATGTCGCACGTCGGAACGCACATTGCGATTTTTAAACTGAAACGCAGTTAGTGGAATTAAAATTGATGGTATCATGAAATCTACTCCCTACTAAAAATGGATATTTTAATTTATTTCTTCCCGAATAGTTATTTTATTGCAAATGATACAGTATATAAATAGACGTAATACAGGATACAGGGTTAATCATACTGGGAAATCTGTTTATATATTATTGTCATGGGGTAATCAAAAAGAAATAACACTTTCTTAGTTATTCTTGTATTAGTTAATACATATTTCGTAATTCATACCATATGTATATTTGTTTTGCTCTACCTTATGGCGAATTAATATTTCTAAAATTGTCATTAGTTTAGTTATAAATTGTTGTCAAAGCACCGAGGTGAGGCATAGGCGGGCCACAGCATAATTTTATAAGAAAATACCAGTTTAAGCTGTGTATATTTCAAATATACACAAACAGAAGATACCGAAAATGTGCATGCGATGTAAATATACACTTTTGGCAGGGGGAGGTAACTTTTGTATTCGGAACGCCTCGGTACAGTTAAATATATAAATACATATTGGTTTAGACTAGAAAGTATGATAATAGATTATTAGCTCAGTCGGTTGAGCCGGTAAGATTAACGAATTCAGTCCTATGACATGGGTTCGATCCCACCACAATTTTCTCTTTTTTTTCATTTAGCTTTGATCTATGTGTATGTATGAATATATTTATTTAAGGTTTTATTATTTTATTTGTTTGTTTTATTTTTAGATTTCATTGTTTTCTTCATTTTTAATATTCATTATAACTATATTACATAAAGATCATCAAAAACCTTGACAAAAATAGTGTAAATAATATATCATCATCATTATCATAATCATCATCATCATCATCATCATCATCATAACTATAATGCGATTTCGACTGCATGGCTGTGTATGCTATAATACGTCGTTCTACATTTGTATGCCACATTTATACCTTCGCAGGTAAATATAAAATCACGATAATTAAGGACATTGCGCTATTAATAGTTACGTAGAAACTACATAAAATAAAAAGATGTACATGTAATCCATTACGACTCGAACTCAGGACCTTGGCATAACGAGTTCAATGCTCTTGTTAAACCGCTAACTTTGCATTCGAACTGGTGGTGTGTCAGGATTTTACTTATTATCAACACGGGCGCATATTTTTATGCTCATCCCTATTTTGGATAATAGAACAATCCATTAGGTTTCGTCATGGCTCACTGCTCGAATTGGATGTATACCTAAAATGTAATTATGTTAGCATGAATTACGGTATCAACTCGTCACTACTCATTGAATCACGAAATTTCTATATGTTGCGTTACTGATGCACAATTCTCACGATAGCATATATCGATATTGTTGAAAATATCATTCTCGCTATCTCGTAAAAATGCAAGTATTCTTTTGTTGTATTTTTAATGTATTTACTATATAAATTGCAATATAGTAGCTACTTTGAATCTTTAAAGAGAAGCAAATAAACACAACCTACCATTAATAACAAGGGGGTAGAAGAAAGGGGGTACTTACAATATTGAAATTGATGATTATAATGAAAACATGTGGTGTGCATTTTATGACCTACACTAGATGTGTATCTATCTAATATTTGTGCAGTGAACGTTCCGAAGCGCGACAGACGTTTAACTGCATTATGATTTATTAAAAATCGGCTCGATATATATTCTTAAAGTTTCGGCAAATGGTAGACGAACATGTGCCTAAAATGATATATCTTTTAGATAAATATCTCTCGGGCGAATTTTTAATAAATCAGAAATAATCTTATAACTGTTAAAATGTTTTGGAGAAACTTTACTTTTAATTCGCATTTTGTTGTCTAATTTGTCATGGCAGATGTATGGAATTGATATCAGCACGCATGAAATTCTATTCCCTACTGTCTGCAGTCTATTTTATCCGAATATCACTTCAAACGAAAAAGAATGGCGGTTTCATTAACCACACTATCATTGTCGCAATGACATACCTTTTGACGTCAACAACGACGTTATTTCAAAGGTATGATTCCACCTTAAACGCCGGTTTTTTTTTTTCGTTTTCTTATGAGAGTTGGTATGTTTATATCGTAATTAAGAGAGTATATGTAGGACTATTTGGCTAATTCTGGTATCATTATGAAGGTAAATGGTTGATATTTTAGGAAATACAAAAAACTCAAAAGATATTTTTTTGTCACTAATACAGGTTTTGTCGTGGACTGGCTCATATATATATGGCACAGTGAACACAAAAGTTGTTAACAAGTTGATATATATATAGATATATATATAATATATACATGTTTTTATATAGTGGAAAATAGTTTTTGTATTATATAACAATAATATTCTTATACACATACATGTATACTATCACAGATTAACACAAAACATGAACAAACTGTGTGTGTGTGTGTAGTGTATTTGTCTATCTCTCTCTCGCTCATTATCTCTCTCTCTCTCTCTCTCTCTCTCTCTCTCTCTCTCTCTCTCTCTCTCTCTCTCTCTCTCTCTCTCTCTCTCTCTCTCTCTCTCTCTCTTACACACAAACATACACGAACTTACAAATAATTAATACAAGAGGCCCAAGGGGGCCAATATCGCTCCACAGCCATAAGGCAAAAATTAAATCTCCAAACAGCCCTGCACCCTGGTGGCCATGTTTTTTGACCAATCAACATGGCTTGAAGGAATCTGATAGAGGGTAACCTAAGGAACATTTCGACAAAATTATTTTAAAATCAGCTCAACACTTTTATAGCAGAAGATTTGTTTAAGTTTTCACTTCGGACATATATGGCAAAACAGCCCACCTCCCTCTGGCGGCCATGTTTTTTGACCAATCAACATGGCTTGAAGGAATCTGATAGAAGGTCACCCAAGGAACATTTCTACAAAATTATTTGAACATTGGCCTAACACATTCGGAGGAGAAGATTGTTAAAGTTTTCTCTATAGCCATATAAGGCAAATCAGCCCCGCCTCTGGCAGCCATCTTTTTTGACCAATCAACATGGCTTGAAGGAATCTGATAGAGGTTCACCCAAGGAACATTTCTACAAAGTTATTTGAAAATCAGCCAGACGTTTTCGTTGGAGATGATTTTTTAAGTTTTCTCTCTAGCCATATAAGGCAAAATAGCCCCGCCCTCTGGCGGCCATGTTTTTTGATAAATCAACGTGGCTTGAAGGAATCTGATAGAGGGTGTCCCAAGGAACATTTCTACAAAATTATTTGAAAATCGGCTAGACAGTTTTGGAGGAGAAGATTTTTTAAGTTTTCACTATGGCCAAATGAGGCAAAATAACCCCGCCCTCTGGCGGCCATGTTTTTCGACCAATCAACATGGCTTGAAAGAATCTGAAAGAGGGTTACCCAAGTAACATTTCTACAAAATTATTTGAAAATCAGTACGACACTTTCTGAGAAGAAGAGTTTTTAAGTTTTCACTATTTTTTTCTTTCGGTTGCCATGGAAACCAAAGTTTTGAATGGATAAAAAAAATTGAAGGAATTTAGTAAAGGACATTGAGAGGATGCTTCCTATGAAGTTTCAACCAAATTGGCCAAGTGGTAAGGGTGGAGAAGTTGGACAATTCGCCATGACATTAGCTCGAAAGGCTTTCAGCCAGTGGAGCTAAAAATTGATATATAGCTGCAGCTATAATTAACAAGAAGATATGTAAACATTTTATCAACTTACAATGCACAACATTTTCATATTGTATGAAATTGGGAATTCATGACAGAATAATAGAAGAACACTTTTAAGGTCACCCAAAAAAACACTTCTACCAATTTTTTTTTGGAATCTGACTAGGGTATTCAGAGGATAAGAATTTAAAAGATTGGTCATTTTCCCCCCTTATTGATACCGCAGCAATAAATACATACAATTTAAATATTTGAACAATTTAAAAAGAAGAACACCAAAAGAACATTCTTGTGAAGTTTGGTTGAAATTGGTTCAATGGTTTAAGAGTTTAAATTTATAAGTTTACGACAGATTGACGCAGACAGAGAGTGATAAGAATAGTTCACCTTTTCACCTTCAGCCTTTGGCATCACAATGACATCACCCTTTCTCACAACCATGGTTAAAAAATAATAAATGTCTAGAAATTTGCATGTTTAATCTTAGCAAAGATAAGAATATTGTTTGCAAAAGATAAAACTGATACCAATACACATATTTTCATTTTCAAACACTGAAATGTTATATTTAAATATCATTATGAGAACAAGAGGCCCAAAAGGGCTAGTATCCATATCACACCACTGCCATTGGGCAAAAACTAAATCTCTTAACAGCCCCCCCGCCCCCCTGGTGGCCATGGCTTTTTTACCAATCAATATGGCTTTAAGGAATCATATGCATGTTAAGTGTCACCAGGAACATTTATGCAAAATGATTTGAATAATTTTTAAGTTTTTTTCTTTCGGTTGTCATGGAAAGCAGAATTTATCATGTATTAACAAAAACAAGAGCTGTCGGAGGACAGGACGCTTGACTATTCCACCGCATATTAAGTCACTGAGATATTAAGTCCAAAAAGGGCCATAACTTGCATTTAATGCTGTTATCGTACTTGTTTACAAAAGTGTGATAGTTGGGTAGGGATGTTTAAAGTTTCAATCGATGCATAAAGAAAATACTGAAATATAGATAATAGTTGCATGCAAAATCATAACCAGAATGTCAAAGTAAAAAAAGGACCATTACTTGCATAAATTGCAGGATAGAGTTATCTAACTTGATAATCTACATACATGTTGGTGTGATAGTGGGGTAGGATTGGAAATTTTCAATGCATGCATGAAGTTAATACAGAAAGATGGACTTAGTTGCACGTAAAATCTTAACCAAGTTGTAACGGGCGCGTTGGCGCCAGGGTGAGTAGTATAGCTCTCATATGCTTCGAAAAGACGAGCTTAAAATGCAAGTGTTTAGGAGAAGGACATTGAGAAAATGCTTCCTATGAAGTTTCGTTATAATTGGCCAAGTGATAAGACAACATTTGAAAACATTGATCATTGTTAACCCTTTTCAATATACAACTTTGAAAACATCTAGGGATATATTTACTTTATAGTCGTGTTGAAAACATTGTGGCAATAGGTGAAATTGCTGGTTATGAACAATTTCACCTTTGTCCACAATGTTTTAAACAGTCGTAACATTTTGAAATAATATAAACATCTAGCTACAAATCCAAGAAAATTGCTCTACCAATTTTGGTGGATCTTGCTCCTTAATTGAGCCTTTAGTCCGTTTTTGGAGGAGCCTTTTACTTCTGATAGGGCATATGTCAAGGTATTTTTTGTCAAGAGTCACTTTAATTTTTGACCAAGTTTCACTTTCCCAAGAATATGGATGTGAGATGAAGCCATTTTCTCCCTCTTCATCACTTGGCATCAGTTTATATGATGCCCTGGTTTTGAGCAAGTCTGTCACCAATTTGTTCTTCTCCTTGGTCCAACTTGATTTTTTGTCACAGGCCAGCAGCCTTCTCCTTACTTTCTACAATACAAATACAAATTCACGTTATTTGTGTGGAAGCCTGTGGTTAAATACAAATTTAGAGAAGTTTTTGAGGAATGACTGCCTCTGATCCAATTTTAAAATCGACTTTTAATTAATTATTTACAAAACAAAACAAGGAAGACTTGAAATATGATCAATTTGCTCTCTTATCTCTTTTTTCCTTTCATATGTGGCCTGACGCAGTTTATGAAGAACATCTTTGTTTTTCATCTTCCTTTTTGATGCCTCTTTTTTTTATAGAAAATATCTTTTCACTGCCACTGATAAGAACAAAAAATACTATACAAATATATATGATACAAAATGTAAAACTGATCATTTCAGTGCAGTTAGTGCTATTTTCAAAATGATTTCAATTCATTTTCATCAGAGGCATGAAATGATATCTCTTTCCAAGAAAGGACCAGATCTTCAATAAATTTCAAATGATGCCATCTTACAGATATACCATGAAATTCTCTAATAGTAAAATGAAAAGCAAATTCATTGAGCAGAAAAATGCCAAGGATATATCTTTTCTCGATAAAAGATTTTGTGTTTTAGCATAGAGTTTTATATTATTCCCACATACCATAAATCGGCAGCTGACAACTTTGAAAATATCTAGGTAAAAGCTATATGAATATCTAAAGATAAACCTCTTGAACATGTATAGTAAAAACATTGAGCAATTTCTTTCCATTTACCACAATGTTTTCAAATGTTGTCTTCTGCATATACCATATCATAATGTGTCTGTATATGGGAAAGGGTTAACGTTTTACATTTAATTCTCCAAAATGATACAGAACAATTGTTCTTCATTTGCATAAATAGAGTATGATTTTTTTCTTACAACTTATATTAACACGTGTTTATTACCATCTAAGACCTCTGAAGTTGCATCAGGGATGACTCCTTTCACACTCTTCTTGATGTACTCTGTCATTTCTTTGTTGATTTCATCATAATATCTGCATAATTTAAAATTATTAACGTTACAATTAGTTACAATTAATTGCACAAACTTAAACCAATTCTAGCATTGTGCTATTTGTCTTGACATGTTAATGGTGTTTTAGCCCCGCCCCCTCGCGGCCATGTTATTCGACCAATCAACATGGATTGAAGGAATCTGATAGTGGGTCATCCAAGGAATATTTCTACAGAATTATTTGAAAGTCTACCAACCAGTTTGGAAGAAGAAGAATTTTGAAGTTTTTTTCATTTCGTTGCCATGGAAACCAGAATTCTGCATGGATCCCAAAAATTTGAAGGAATTCTGGTAAGGTCATTTAGGGGATGCTTTCTTTTAAGTTTCATCCCAATTGACCCACTGGTTACTGAGGAGAAGAAGTTGACGTACGACGGACACCGGCCAAAAGGCAATCACAATAACTCACCTAACGAAATTGAGTGCCATAATGTGAAACAAATACAAATACATTGATGACAAATTATTTTCAAATCGGCCTATAGATTTTGACAAGAAGATTGTAAAAAGGTTTTCACTATATATTTACATATAAGGAAATCAAGCTATGCCCCTGGCTGCCAAATTTTTCAACAATTAATCTTAGTAGAGGGTCATCCAGGAAACATTTGTGTCTAATTATTTTTAAATTTTGGTACGATTTTTTGGAAAAAAAGATTTTTAAGATGTCATTTTCTGATACCATAGCAACCAAAGTTCTTCATATAATTGAATTCTTTAAATATCATTGAAAAAGGACCTAATGAACATTCCTGTGAAATTATTTTTAAATTAGTCCTCATAATGGCTGAGGATGAAAAGTTGTTTGTCTGAAAATTAAGACGGTCGACTACAACAGAATGTGAGTGATCAATAGCTAACCAAGCACATCCTGCTCAGCTGAGCTTAATATGAATGGAAACAACAGTAAAAACAAAACACTGATGCATTATAATTCAATTTCTTCACTTCTTACAACATTCTCTACACAATGTCAAAGTACAATGTATACATCTACGTTTTCCCTTATTTTTCTCTAAAGTTTTAAAATAATAATAATTTGAAACACTGCATTATATTATTTAAAAGTTTATACTGAACCGTTTGTCATGATCCCAACTTATGTTCATGTCCTCTGCACTACAAAACAAATCTTTCACAGCATTCTGCAAAGAAAATTAATATGACAGCTGAGTTAAATATGAATTATCTGTGTTATTATCAAAATGTAATATAATAAGAAGAGACATGGCATAGCTACAAAACCAGATTTCAACGGTAATTAAATCAAAGACTTGACGCCGGTATGCACACCTTTCTTCCAATCCTGCCGCCAAACAATGACCTCCACATTCTGTTAACCCTTTTATACACCTCTGCAGCAGTCATTTTTTAAAAAACAATCTGACAAAACGATAAATTGCTCATAATGAATAAATTTTCTTTGGGTCAGAATGTTCATAATTTTCTTTACCTGTTTACATTCATTATTATGAGATTTTCCATATTTATGTTTGCAAAATCATCTGCTGCAGAATTTTTGTATGTGGGTTAGTGTGAAGCAGAATTCAACTATGGTCTTAATGAGCAATTTTACCTTTTGTCACAATGTTTTTAACTCTATTCAAAAGTTTAATTTAAACATTCATTTAAAGCGATTTTCTACGTTTTTGTCAAGATGTTTTCAAAGTTGTCCACTGCAGATTTGCTGTATGTTGGAAAGGGTTTTAAAAGCAGGTTTAAAATATGTTGAAAACCTGGATAAAAAGATACACATCTGTGAAAGTCTACAGGTATTCAAGAACAGTGCATATGTAGCTCATATTGACAAATAATTCATGGTACCAATGAATGAATACAAAAGCATATATATACACTCTAAGTATTTGTTGACAATACCCTTACTACAATAAGGCTATTCAGCTTTTAGTTTTGGGTTAAGTAATAAACCAGATCTCTTTTCCATTTACCTGATACATGTTTATTTTAAGTTAAAAAATCTGTGGGAAAAGGCAGAAAATGCATTTTTCGCAGAATGTGACACATACCCCAAACACAAAAGTCAATTGTTGCAGACTCATCTAAAGTCATAAATATGACGGACTTGTAAAGGGTTAGATCTTTAGCAATGAATTGATACTTACTCTCATTCTGTTAGGGACATGTACCGGTTTAGACTCCGTTTCCTCTCTTCTCATATCTACACTAGCGTGAATACTTGCCAAGTCTTTTTTCATTAATGACAACTGGGAAAGAATGTCCCTTTGGTTCTGGAGGACTTCTCTCAGTTGACCATGCACACTCTTTCCTTCAATAGATTAAAACAAAAAGGATTTAAGCCTTAAAATAGTGGAGATAGCGATTACAAAAAGGTCATTCATATCAAAGTATTGTTTAATATTGTAATGATTACTTGACACTAATTTTCTGACCATAACATTTGTGTAAAGATATATATTGTTAGAAAATAAGATTCAAGTTTGTAATGAAACAGAAAAAATATAATAATTTCACACCACTGCTCTGTTGGATCCTTTTTGGGGTTGAACCCTTCTTTCCTGACACATCATCTTGGGACAAATTCTTCTGCCATGGTGTGGTGGTTGTTTCTCTCTACAAAACAAATGCATTGTTTCTGATTTACAAGAATTTGTATGTCTGCGAGTTATATATATTTCTAACATATGATCGATTAATATATCCTTTTCCTTTGAAACATTGAGCAAACAATCAATTGGCAATGAACCTCTATGACATACTTGAGATGATGCAGAGTATTTGTATCACACAATCTTTTAAGGAGATATTGGTCTTTAACAATCAAATGTCTCATTTTTTCTTCTTCAAACCTTTTCCATCAAATGGATGACAACCAATGCCTGTTACATAGTTTTTTGAAAATGTTGCTGGAAAAGGATATAATTTTATGTGATATATCATCTTTCCCAAAATGTTATTTTATATATATAATATATATATATATATATATATATATATAAGTATGGATTCTACATTAAGGCGAACTTCCGTGCTAAAAAAAACATACATTAAGGCGAACGTATCTTAAGGCGACCGTATTCAGTTCGCCTTAATGTTTGAGATGTCACAGAAGTCATTTCAGTTGTTGAAACAACAGTTCACTATAGGGAATCAAAGAACATACAATAGACTTTAAGAAACCATAACTTTGATTGTTCTTACTATATTATTATAAGATATACGGGCCATTGAAAAAAGAGGGCCTATATCTCGATGCAAAAAAAAACATCACTTGAGTGCAATTCTTTTTTAGTCTTTAATTTCTCAATAATCTGTCGATAGTTTTCTCTTATGAACAGCAACATGACGGAATACGCATATAACAACCTATATTTTTTCTTGGCAAGACTTTATATTTACTTAAGCCCGAATTAGGGATTAAAATTCTTTGAAACCTATATGTTTTCAGACATATACGCAGATTGATTTACAACATATAGGAGCGGTTATTTCGAATCAAATTGTTAACTGGAATTACTGTTTTTCATTACATGTCTTATCATTCCTGACACAAAACGAAGCAAGAACGACGATTTCAACCTATGTAGCATACACTGCTTAAAAGCAAGCTCATCATTATAGGAGATATGACTTTTCATATTGTGCAAATCCGTGCATTGAGGTTTCAATTGTCCATGGCTGGTCTTATTCAACACGAATACTAGTAATGCAACCATTTTACTAAATGCACAAATGTTTTGAAGAAAGTGTTACAATCCATTACTCGATGCAAAGGTCATTTAAACGCCTTTGCAGCAGATGACTTTTGAAAATATTGCGACAAAATGAGATATTACAAATAATGATAATGTTTTAAACATTACATGAATAAAACAATACTTGAATCGGTATTATTACAGTTGTTTGAGAACATGTAATAGGAGCAGACGACACATCAATTTTATCTGAGGGAAGCGGTACAACACTGTTGTCGCTCAACCATCAAGGCACTATCCGTGATGCACGTTTTAAAACATTTCAATCCACTATTCCAACGGTGGCTAAAAAAGTCTGCCTTATTGATCTTTACCTTCTCCTAATTAAATTTAACAAGTATATCTACTCAACCGCAGACCACCGAGCGTAGATCTATATAACATACCGAAGGACACCTTGTCCGTAGTGATTTTAATGTCACATTATATTCCACCTCCGCCACAAAATGAAGCATTATATTATATGAAGATGTTTATTTCAAATATAAATTCAATAGGCCACATGACCTGTGAGAAAAACAAAATACACAAATAAACATTACAATTGACATAGCAAGTGAAGCACATTTACCAATTTACAAGTACAAACATTCGCAAGAGGTAACATGTCGTGTCATAGACGGAGAAGGTGTTGTTCAAACGTAATATCATATCCTTATCACAACGTTATATATACACGCGTAAGAGGCAATACAATTTAATATAACACAATATAATATAATACAATACAATACAGTACAATACAATATCATATAACATAACATAATACAAAATAATATGATACAATATGTCCATTACAGGCAAGGGGCATATTGACAAAAGTTTGACACATTCACAACAATAAATGAACATTATATCAGTACATAAAATGTAAAGACAACACAAAATTTATATTTACAACTTATTTGTACATTTTACCTTACCATTACCATTATAGATGTGTTTGTAAACGAACGACTTTTATTAGTATACGCTTAAGAATATATCTGTTTCGCACTAACTGCATAGAATATCCTGCTTGTATAGAATTTCTAATGACACATTTGGGTAGAATTATACCAATTTTAGCATGAGTTTGAATACACCCAAGTAATATTCATTTATATAAATGTTAAACGTATTACGTTGAAGTTATACATCAACTATATCTATATACAAGACAAAATAAAAGTTTTTTTTTTTCGAATATGTATGAACATTGCACAAGCACTCTCTCTCTATCCCCCCCCTCTCTCTCTCTCTCTCTCTCTCTCTCTCTCTTCTCTCTCTCACACACTCTCTCTCTCTATCTCCCCTCTCTCTCTCTCTCTCACTCTTCTCTCTCTCTCACACACTCTCTCTCTCTATCTCTCTCTCTCTCTCTTCTCTCTCTCACACTCTCTCTCTCTCTCTCTCTCTCTCTCTCTCTCTCTCTCTCTCTCTCTCTCTCTCTCTCTCTCTCTCTCACTTTGTCTGAGTCCGTCCGTCCGTCCATCTCTCTATTTTTCTCTTTCAATATCTCTCCTTTCTCTCTCTCGCTCTCTCTCTCTCTCTCTTTCTCACATGTAACATTAACCCATCTGTAATGCGATCAAAGCAAGTGAACGTCAATTATTACTTTCAATTAATAGGTGTTAAAAACATGTCGACTATCTGAGTTGTTTGTATTATTATGTTATGGTTAATCACATATGCTGTCGGCTTGATGAAGCATTCATGTATCATAAATTCACATATCAATTCTACCACCCGGTGTCATATGTCCTCTCCTATTAATATCGGCGAATCTTTGATTGACGGATCTGTTTTCTGGCCGATAAGTCAGACAAGAAATAAAATGACAACTGGACGCTTGTTAATGAGAATCGCAATGTTTAATTCACAATACTCGCATTTCGTGTGGTTTTGAATATGGAAACTTATACCTAACATTGACTGGAAAGATGAGGAAGTTCAATTTTGTTTTGTCATCTATATTTGTTCACTTTCCCACTTGCAGACGCTTTCTGACGCAGCTACAGAAGACGATTTGGAAACATTGTGACAAAAGACGAAATTGTCTCAATAGTTTCAACCTTATTCAATAATTGTACTTTCGTTTATGAAGTTTCCATATGTTTGCCTATAAGTTTTCAAATTGACTACTGCTGATTTGTTGCATGTGGAATAGCCTTCCTCTCAGTGGCATAATACAACTTAGTTGTAAAGGATGTGCATGTAATGTAATTTAGAAAAAATATCAACAATCTAATCCGCGCAACAAGATCATGATCTAATCGTCTTACTACTTGTATCTAGGCGTACAAGCCTCACGAGAACGGTTATGACCAAACACTAACTATAAACGTAGTTTTTTTTTATTGTAAATTCTATTTATGTCAATATATCCGAAGGTCGATTTTGGCGTGACGTGAAACATGTACTAACAAAACCCGTCATGAGCAAGTTCTCCATATGTCAAATGTTTTCATCTCTATTCCATAAAAGATCTTTAAGACTTTGATATATGTTTCTGTATTATATGTAGACGTTTTGAATGTCGTCTGCTGCGGATTTATCATATGTTGGAAAGGGAAGTTAAATAAAAAATAAAAAAGATGAGCGCTTGTTAGCTGATCGTTTAATGATCTTATTAAGTTAACCCCTTTCCACCAAACACCAAGCAGACGACTTTTAAAACACTTTGTCAATCATTATTTTCAGCGCTATCTCCATTTTCCACAATGCGCTTTCTGACCCCTTAGCAGGAGAAGAGTTGTGAAAACAGTGTTCCCGTCCGCCACAATGTTGTCTACTTTATTCAATAGTACATAGTGCTAAAGAGAGGAATTACACTTGTTTTTCCCTCCTCTGGTCTTTTCTTAGAAGAACCATCTTTGTCATATTTTCGTCTTATCCCTCGTTTATGCGGCTCACGATTCCTCCATCTTATATTTCCCGGACCGCATAAATCCGAGAAAAACTGTCGTGTTAAGGTTAGTCCAAAATTCCCTATGCCGATGGAATCATCCCTTAGCTTCCGAAGTCACATTCTGTTTTGTATTAGCTTTATTAATAGGTTGTAAACAGATAAGTAGCTAGTACAATGATATGGCCATATTACAGGACAATGGTCTATGCATTGAAAATGAAATGTAAATATAGTTCAGAACGGCAGATATTTTAAAAATCATTTATTTTAAGTCACTCGTTTACACGATGTTTAAAGATGCACAGTTAATAGAAATGCGCTTGTTTTTCAGGAATTATCTTTATACATATTATATTGTCACGCTGATTAACCAACCTGCTTTTGAGATATAGAATAGGAGAAATTAACGGTAAACCACTCTTTAATACGGATTAATATAAAGTAGATGTTTATTACAACACATGTCAACCCTTTACCCAGACTTTCTGTAGATGACTTTCAACTGTATTTCAGTTAGATCATGGTAATGTATTGTTAAGTTACCAATACTAACGCTTTTATTTACTCTGACACGATGCAATGTATGTTTCCGCATCTATTAGCGCGTAGGATGGTAATTAATACTATTTTTAAAGTGTTTGGTATGCCGGGAAACTATTGTGCCCTTTTACCACATACAGACGCTGTCGACGCCTCTACAACATATCACTTATGAAAACGTTGTGACAAAATGTAAAATTTCTCATGTTACCACCATGTTTTCAACTTTATTCAATATCGATTCATTCATTGGGGCTTAACGCGGTTTTCAACTATTGTTCAGTATATCACGGGTGCCAGTTCACGAACTTAAGCTGCCAGTTCGACTTACAACATTCTTCCAAGGTAGCTGGCTGCTTATCAACATTGACTGTTAGCCATTGGTGAAACACGAGTGACGCTTGTCGTCAAACTACGAAAATGTTAGCGGAGCTGGTATTCGAACTCACAACCGTTGGATTGACAGCCTGCGTCGCTACCGACTGAGGTACCGGGGCTCAATAATCAAGCTTCTGTGAATTTTAATATCACGAAGTTTTGCGTAGATATTTTATATGTCGTCTGCTGCATACATGTATATCAAGTATACATATTCATTGAGCGGTGCGATCACGCACAGGTTTATGATGTAACTTAGATCTGTTAACGATAGTCGACGTATCAGATGGCAATTTTAAGATACACCAGCTTTTTGCATGATGTTTAATTTTACTATATGCATATATCTAAACGAGGTCCACTATGCACAAGTACGAACTATAACCTATAAATGAGCCGTGTTAGGGGATATTGATGCCACTTCGAACAGTAAAGTGAATGTACACCAGCAACCTGTTGCAACCTGTTATAAGTCATAAATGGCAAAAACACAACATCAACAGAAACGTTGACCCCTCGTTTAATACAAAAATAACGTTGATGCCAAATCAACAATACCCAAAGTCACCAGACACTTCTAAAAGTTTGTTTGTCTGTGTTAACAAAATGTATTTTAGTTTGTGTATTCAGACATCTCTTTCCCATGAACAGAAATCTTCTTCATGCCCCAATGTGGAACGATTTTTGGCAAAACATAAGCATATTTTCGAATATTGTGACACAGGAAGAACTATCTAAATGTTAATCCTTTGCGACACGAAGACGCATCTAACACATAGGGGTTTTTGAAAACACTGTGAGAAATTTCTCATTTTACTTCAATGGTTTGTATTCATTTACTAAATAGTACTATCATGAAAGAGATTTCGAAGTTTCTAGTCGTCTGCTTCATATTTATTTTATGTTGATGAGGATAGTATTAGCTTGTGCGTGGCCCAAGTTAAAAGATGGCTTTTTGTGAACAGTTTACATCCAGAACAAGGACCTACACTTAAAATAGCTTGTTCATTTTCTCATACACTCAATCTGAACTAGTGTACAGCGGTTGTTTTGTGCATGTTTCATTTGTTCTTGCCTGTGCAGGATTTAATTAATCGAATTACAGTAAGAAAAGCTTAACGCCGCTTTCAACAATATTCAGTCATATCACGGCGGCCAGTTCACATACTCATGTGTTTCCTAGCTTTCTCCGGGACATGTCATATGTTCGAGGCTATGATACAGGTATATATTGGTAAACGTAAATAAATATAAACCAGAAACAGACTATTTGTATATTTGAAATCCTTACTCAGAATTAAATGCTTTCATAAAAGTTTCCGTTTATTTTTTAAAATGAGCATTTTATCATATGCTTTTAACAATGCTCAATGTTGATTAATTGGGATAAAACGTCGTTTTCAACAATATTCAGTCATATCACGGCGGCCAGTTCACATACTCATGTGTTTCCTAGCTTTCTCCGGGACATGTCATATGTTCGAGGCTTATGATACAGGTATATATTGGTAAACGTAAATAAATATAAACCAGAAACAGACTATTTGTATATTTGAAATCCTTACTCAGAATTAAATGCTTTCATAAAAGTTTCCGTTTATTTTTTAAAATGAGCATTTTATCATATGCTTTTAACAATGCTCAATGTTGATTAATTGGGATAAAACGTCGTTTTCAACAATTGTTCAGTTAAATTACGGCGGCCAATTCACATATCTCAACACTGCAGACAATCATGATTAAGGACGCCCAACGTAATGGCATTTTCTAAATGTATATATATAGATCAGCACGCACATTCATGCATAGTGGTTTGGATCTACACAACACTGCCTACGCTAAAAACAAATGATATAGAACTTTAATCATATAAACTTTATGTTGTCGTTTTACGCTGTTCTAATATATTTTGTGTTTTTTAGGGTATATAGATAAATTTCTTTTACATATTTCTATTGAAAATAGCAAAACACAAGTTTTAAGCCGAATCTTATAAAATGTATGTATATATGTATGTAATTAGCTTGAAAAATAACGATGTTATTTAAACGACGAAACAAACTGTCAGATTACCAGCGGGTTAGTCGGGTCAATAAAAACAATGCCCTGTGATCTATATTCAAGTCACGGTCTTTCAATCAGCCTGACAACCAACACGAAATACATCACACGTTTTTCATCTGTCATGCTTTATAAAGTGTTAATCCCTTTACTCGCAGTAATGTTTATACTGAAAAGAAATTTGTTTTGAGATTTATTTGTCTTCAATGGAGAGTCGTATAAAAAGTGATTTTAGTTGATTTGGTAAATCAATATAAATTTGTTTATGGATTTATCATAACCGTGTTGATCTTAATTGTATGTAAATGTAGAAATAGGATTATTGTTCTCAAAGGTAAGGCTGTATTTCTCAATTATGCTGTAGAACATTGAATTTGATTATAAATGTTTGTAATATGCACATGCATATTTCATCGCAATAGATCTCAGACAACTCGATGTTCAAAGTATTCAAGTAAGGTATTTTAGCGACTGTCCCAGTCTTTCTTTGTTTTGTTCTTTGTTTCAGCATATAAAACATACATGATGAGTCAAGTTTGCACATGTATGCGCATACAAATCTAGGTCTACAGTGTACATGGTACATTTGGTAACAGTGATTTATCTGATCTGACTCAATTGTCATTATTTAATTTAGCCATTGGTTTGCTAATATCCGAGGAAACATGTAATGACCTGAAAATTAGCAGTATACATGTAGATTTGAGTAGGGGGTCATATTTTAAGACACGTAGAAGCTCGCTCCCTTTTCAGCGTACTCTCTTTCGTCCATAATTACAACATAAATCGACTGTAGATGCGTTTACAGACATCTGGTTCGGATTAATGGAAATGGGTTACAATATGAATATAGTAACACTAATTAAAAGCCAATGAAAAGAGGGAACGTCATCTAAAACGTTTAATCTAGAGGAGCTTGAGAAAGATCGTAATTATTATTGAAATTAAATTGCAATATATTGATTTTTTTAATTAACACTCGCATGCAGAATAATCAATATGGTTTTGAAAAGTAAACACTCGTATGATGCATATGCCTGCAAAATTAACTATTTGGGAAGCAGAGTAAACAATACAGAATAGTTAACATAATGTATAATCGGATAGAATTAAAACACACCTACTCGCATTTTTCCGCGGGGGCTTTGCGGCGGCTCCGCGGGGGATCCGCGGAAGAAATATAGGCCACTCCCATTTAACATTTTCTGCGGAGGGAACCCTGCAATCCCTCTATATCTGAAATACCTGGAAACGCCGGGTTAAGCCGGGGGAGCGACTTAACGCCGGCGGTTCATCATTTTATCGATACCCCCCTCAACCCGGGGGTGAGGGTTTTTGAGAAAACCCCCTTGAGCTGTACTGTAAGTATGATAATTGAATTACATACTAGGTTTGTTCGGAAATGATTGAAACAGTGTAAGAAAAAAACAACTAGAAACATTATTTTTCGTTTTCCATCTTATAATTTAACTTAACAGTGATCAGTGTGCCAACATTGAACACGCTAGCACGCCTGTTTTTTTCGTACTGTGTACTTTATAAGCCACTTTGTCAGACCCGGTACACAATAATGTTGCTAATGCGACGTCACATAGACGTTAACGATGCAAGTCTTCTCGGCGTGATCATTTTTTCGTTTTAGTGACCGATAGTTCATTTTTGGAGATATTCTGATATTTTGGTTCTGCTATGACTTTTAATTGGCTTGATGTAACGGTGTTTTTTATAAACATGTACATGTACTCTGTACATGTATCAAGCTCAATGTTAGTCATGCCGCGTTCCTAATTAAAAAAGTTTATCGTCAAAACAACCCATTGTTAACAGATGCACCTGGTTTCAATGCAATGTGCGTCCTTTTAGAGTTTTGTTAAATGTTGCATTTTATCTGTACACATTTTGAACTTTATCGGTAAATATTAAAATGAACAATAGGGAGTGAAATGTAATTTTCAGTCGACTGTCCAAATGCTTGTCGCAATTATAGAAAATGTATTTTCAATATGAAGTGTTATTTGTTTCATT
>JASEVX010000167.1:123749-290278 GCA_031761405.1 Serripes groenlandicus | reverse complement strand
GTATAAATATCAGCAGTTATGCATGTGTCCCCGAATGTATGTCTATCTGAGTATATGTCTATCTGTATTTATGTCTTTGAGTTTATGTATATATGAAGGACGTGTGTTTATTTTACGGGACCCGGCGCACATCTTCCCGGGCCGGCAGCGGAGTGCTGCCTAGAAACGAGGCAAGCACTTCGCCGTAAGCGCGGCGGGTGAACATGCGGGAGTAACATCGACCCTAACTATGCTGTTCCACCCCATTGTAAAAAACACGGCTCCCATCTCGCCTACTAGCGGCGGGCTGCTAGCGTAAAACAAGGCTCAGCATTTCGCCGTCAGCGCGGGTAGACTGCGGGACCTGCCTTGTCGCGTATGCGAAACACGGTGTTCCACCCCATTGTGGAGACACAAAAACATTTTTTGGCTTTTTTTATACCCCCCCCCCCCCCCAATTCTGCCGAGTGCTGCTGCCCTGACAGACGGCTAGCACTTCGGTTCTAACGTCGGGACCTGCCTTATAGGAAATACGGTGTCCGGTGCACTATTTCCCGGGCCGGCAGCGGAGTGCTGCCTAGACACGAGGCAATCACTTTGAACGGCGATAGTAGCATCGACTGTACTATGAGGAACACGCTGTTCCACTCCATTGTGGAGACAAAAACGCACAGAGACGGGTAGGCCGTCCGGGAAACTGTGTTTTTTCCCGAAACCGTCTCAGCTGGACCCGTAAAGGCGATAGTTTAAGCGTCCCGCCTACACACTCTACGGATCGGGCAAGTGTCCGGGCTGGCCTACTTCTAGAACAAAAGTGACCCTGCACATGCAACAAAGATGGAAATCGGGAAACTGCGTTTTTTCCCGAAACCGTCTCAGCTGGACCCGTAAAGGCGATAGTTTAAGCGTCCTGCCTACCCATTCTACGGATCGGGCGAGTGTCCGGGCTGAGGCGAGCACTTCGCCGCAAGCGCGGGTGAACGGCGGGAGTAACAGCCACTCTCTTAAGGTAGGAACGCAGGACTGCCTTATATAGATATATATACATCATCATGTATGTCTATCATTATGTATGTATATCACTATGTATGTATGTATGTACATGTATATCTGCATGTATTAATGTGTCTATGAATGTATGTCTATCTGCATTTATGTCTATCTGTGTTTATGTCTTTATGTTTATGTATATATGTATGTCTGTCTGTCTGTCTGTCTGTCTGTCTGTCTGGCTGGCTGGCTGGCTGGCTGTATGTCTATATATATATACGTGTGTGTGTATCTGTGTGCGTGCGTGAGTGCGTGCGTGCGTGTGTGTGTGTGTGTGTGTGTGTGTGTGTGTGAAAGTTCATCCTACAAATGTAGCACATGCACTTGAATATCACTCACGCAGGTAGCACGCAAATTGTATGTAGCACCCGCAGTGAGTGCTACATATGTTCTCACCATTTATTCAACACATCTGCAGAGATACAAGGAGCTACAACCCCATTTGTCTTCTGTTTTGTTAGAGTGACCTTTGGGACACCAATACGTTTTTGTAACGCAAAAGCCAAAGCAAACACTACGCTGTTCAACAGTGCTACATAGAATTGTGTGTTTGAACACACATGCATGCAGATCGCCTGTTATGTATCACATTATAAACATCGTTTTATCAACATTTAAATGTATGCAGAATGAAGGTACAAGTACATACGTATCATTAATTTGTGTCAGTGTTCACCTGTTTGTCAAACTTTTATGTTACGACCATTTGTGTAATACACACTGTGCTACATTGTAATGTAGAATACAAACAAAAGAGTGCTACAAAGGTTGATTTGAAGCACAAAGAGCTACATTGTTCAGTGATAAACGACTCACTGTGTGTTTCTAAATATCGAGTGTATCGGAGTGTATTAATTGCAGACAATATATAAAGGGTGGTAACTGTCGCTACACTTTCACGAAAGTCATTAAAGCGCCTTATTTATAGCCGTGCTACATACACTGTCTTAAAACAAGGTGCTACCTTTTACGATCAAACACGTATGTGTGTGTGTGTGTGTGTGTGTGTGTGTGTGTGTGTGTGTGTGTGTGTGTGTGTGTGTGTGTGTGTGTGTATGTGCCTCTCTCTCTCTCTCTCTCTCTCTCTCTCTTTCTCGCTATATCTCTATATGTCTAAGTTTATGTCTCTGTCTCTCTGTCTGTCTCTCTCTCTATCTGTCTCTGTCTCTCTCTCTCTCTCTCTGTCTCTCTGTCTCTGTCTCTCCGTCTCTCTCTGTCTCTCTCTGTCTATGTCTCTCTCTCTCTGTCTCTCTCTGTCTATCTCTGTCTCTCTCTGTCTCCGTCTGTCTCTTTATCTCTGTCTCTCTGTCTGTCTCTGTCTCTGTCTGTTTCTGTCTCTCTCTCTTTGTCTACAAAGTATTGCTTTACTGCAAAAATGGGAGAAATCCTTAGTATCATGCATGGTACAGATGTTTTTTTTCCCAATGATGATTAAATGGTCTTGAAATATAATTCTGTTTAATCCTCTTCTACTTTTATAAACATTTCCTAGATCTAGAAAAAGGAAAATATTGCTCAAAATAAGAATTTACTTTTAGTTCACCAGTTTATTTTGCCATTCCGTTATAGGCAACGTTGTCCTCAAAATATTTAAGTTTCAATTTCAATCAAACCTGTTCCCAGCAAGGCCGAGCCCCGGTAGCGAAGCGGGCTGTCAATTCAGGGGATGTGAGTTCGAACCCCAGCTCGGCCAACATTCTTTCCGAGATTTGACAAAAGTCACTGTGACAAGCGTCATTCATCTTCCACCTATATGCTCACAGTCTATAGTGAAAAGTAGCCAGTTGCGCGGAAAGTCTGTTTTGTCGAGTACTAGTGTGAGGAAGCCATGAAACACATGAGTAGGTGAAATGGCATCCGTGATGTTACGCAGAAAAAGTTAAAAACGCCGTTAAACCCAAATCAATTAATGTTCCCTGCAGGCTAAGCAGTCTTGCGACTGCTCTTGCTTCACTATGATCTACCTTTCCAGAATTTTTATTTTAATCCAGAAGATATTTTTCACCCTTTCCAACATAGATCAAATCTACAGCATACTACTTTAAAGCATAACGACTTTGCAGCATTTCGGCAAAACTTTGGAAAATTTCTGTCAATGTAAGTATGATTAATGAATAAAGTTGAAATCATTGTTGCAAATGGAGAAATTGCTTATCATGAGCAATTACTCCATATACTGCAATGTTTTCAAAAGTCATCGTCTACAGATGTATCAGAAAGTGACTGTTTGTGAGAAAGGATAGAAGGAGACAACCTGAAAATTTACCAGATTGATATCAGTTATTGAGATAAAATCGAGGGAAAATGCAAACCAATAAAATATTGATGAATATAATTCAAAACTAGAAAGTCTGAATCAGATAAAATGCTAATTCGTTAACTGTTCCATATTGAATGACAAACATGCATGATCTCTGTATTAACCCCTTCCCACATACATTCGTTTTCTGACGTCTCTCCAGCAGCCGACTTTTGAGAACATTGTGTCAAAAGAAAAAATTGCTCACAATGTTTCAACTCTATGAAAACATTATACTTTCATTGATAGAGATTTTGAATATTTTTAGCTATATGTCTACTTCAGATTTGTTTTATGCATGAAAGGGTTAACTATGGTATTTTAACGATAACATCACATTTATTACAGTAAACTTTCTTTCCTTAATACGGTTGGTGATCACTCTAGTTCTCTTTTCATTAAAGCTCTTAACCATTTCCCACTTACAGCAAATCATCAGTGTAGAACATTTCTTTAAGTGAAGGCATAACCAGTGAATCTTGTTTAAAACATTAAGCCTAAAGGAAAATGTATGATCATTTTTTTGTTTGTCAAAATGTTTTCAAACATTTTCTCAGCTGCAGAGGCATCAGAAAGTGTCGGTAAGTAGGAAAAGGATAAGGCAAATCATTTAAAAAGTTGTATCTAGTAATGCAAGGTCTTATTTTCCTTTATTATAATTGGATCCTACAAAGGTCAATTGGATAAATTCTAGTGGTTCTAATTATGAGTATATTGTATTTGCTCTGGGCGTCTCACAAATCCTGTCCGCTCTATAACTTTTGAACCGCTTGGTACCTGCGGTAGACTGGCCAAAATACCAACTTCATCTAAACATTGCAGCTCTCTGCCATAAATCCGGGTGGAATCCGGCTAGTGCGACTCGGATTCAGAGTGTGGCACTTTCACCTGACACATGTCACGATGCCAGTTAAACTCTCTTAATCGAACACGACAGGTGAAAAGTAGGACATTTGTCGGGAAATCCCAACTCAGTCCGGGTATGGCAGCTGGCTAACGCAACTTTACGAAACAGGACCTCATGCAACACGAAGTCAGTTTTTGGCGCTTTCACCTGGCATGCATCAAGCAATCGCTAATCCATTAATCGCAAACAATAGGTTCGCTGAAACGTGGATTGGAGCCACTCTGTCGACTCAACTCCGGCTGGGTTTTGCAGCCAGCTGCCATACATCCGTTTGGAATCCGGCACGCGTGACTGGGAGCCAGAGTGTGTCACTTTTACCTGACACATGGCATGATGCCAGTTTAACTAATTTGATCAAAATACAGCCGAAGTTAGGCTGAAGACTTGGCAAAAATGCCAAATTCACCTGAACATTGCAGCCAGCTGCCATAAACTCAGGTGAAATATGGATTGTTCAACTCGGAGCCAGAGTGTGGCACTTTCACCTGACACATGTCAGGATGTATATAAAACACTCTTATTCGAACAGGACGGGTGCAAATTCAGCACTTTGTCAGGAAATCCAAACTCCGGCTGGGCATGGCAGCCGTCTGACGCAACTTGGCGAAACAGGACCTCATGCAACACAATGTCAGTTTTAGGCTCTTAAACGTGGCATGCATCAATCAACCTTAAAACAGAGCACAGTTCGTCACTTGTCAATTTGTCACTCCTCAACCTTCACGGACCTTCTTTAAACTCTTTACCTGATATGCTGCTTAAAATCAATCAAGGAAAGACATAGAAAGTTTAAAGGCATTTTGAGTTAAAATTGTTGACGCATATGCAGCAGACAACTTTTGAAAACATTGTTAAGAAAAGGACAACTTGCTCATGATCAGCAATTTCTTTTTTTTCCACAATGTTTCCAATTCTGTTCATTAATTAAACTTTGGGTTTCCCTCAAGATTGTCAATCTCATCTGTTGCAGGTTTGATATATATTTGAAAGGGTTAAGTTTAGCCATTTGCCTGATGTAAATGACTTGATGTCTGTGACTATTCTGAATACATTGTCGGAATGGTGTTATTGCTTTAAAATAAACAATATCTTCACTTTGAACCCCTATGCCCTTTGCTATTTTTTAATTTGTAAAACATGAAACAGCATCAGTTTAGTTAATAATAAGTACAAGTGTCAACAACTGAGTATGTATACATGCATATGAATATGGATAGTGAAGGATATGATCAGACCATGACAATGTGCAGCTTCTCAGAGTCATCATTGTTGATCAAGTTCCCTTTTCCGATTGTTATTACTCAACTTTAAAAGCTTTTGAAAAGGGTAAAGGGAGTAAATAACTGTTTTCATAAAAAGTTTTTGCTAAAATCCCTGAATGTTTAAGTAAGACAACTCTGATGATTCCCCACAACATAATGGTTTCATGTATAAAATGTTAAGTTTAGTTGCTTCTTTCAAAAACATGTTCCTGTTGAGATTTGAGCTCAGAACTCTTATTAGACCAGGTGTGTTAACTTACCATTAAACTACATTTTGAGTTTTTAACTTTTAGCAGCAGTTCATGAAAATAAATGTTTAGCTCATCTGTCACGTAGTGACAAGGTGAGCTTTTGTGATCGCTCTTCGTTCGTCGTCCGTCGTTCGTCGCCTGTCGTCCGTCGTCCGTCGTCTGTCCACAATTTCTTGTGAACACGATAAAGTCTTCATTTAGCATCCGATGTTTACTAAGCTTATCAAATAGCTAGATATATATGAGAGCTCGGTTCCTTTTGAAAACCAGCCAGATCCGTCCATGCATGGCGGGATTATGGCCCTTTAGAATTTGCAAAATTGTTAGAATATACCTTGCTTTTTGTGAACAATATAAAGTCATCATTATTTTCACATGTCCTTTACATTGGCAATATTGGCACATTGTTGGATGATGCAGATTTGGAAAACAGAAATTCTACCTTTATATTCGCTCCTGGAGAAGGTCAACGACCTCTCAGTATTTTTCACGATAAAGATTCAGAATGTTCCTTAAGTGACCCACTATCAGATTCCTTCAAGCCATGTTGATTGGTCAAAAACATGGCCGCCAGGGGGCCTTATATGGCTCGAGTGAAAACTTAAAAAATCTTTTCCTCCAAAAGTGTTTGGCCAATTTTCAAATAATTTTGTAAAAATATTTCTAGGGTGACCCTCTATCAAATCCTTTAAGCCATGTTGATAAGTCGAAAACTATGACCACCAGTGGGCGGGCTTATATGGCTAAAGTGAAAAAAAAAATCAGGTGAGCGATCCAGGGCCATCATGACCATCTTGTCTATTTTGCATTTGCTCCTCAATTTGAAGAGTTATATGGCATCATTGGTTGTTATGGTCTCAAGTATGAACATATTGTTGTCAGTAGCTTTCAAATATAGTTTTGTTAAATGTGTTTTGGATACATATATACAGAGTATTTTGTTAGTACCAATTTTGTCCAATCTGATATTAAAGTTTGATCAATAAGCAAATTTTGGATAGAACAAAAGATTAATCTACTCGAAATTCAACCTGTTGAAAGAAAATTTCATGTGTTTTACTGATGGCCCACATGTGACATAATTTATTTTCAAAAATGGACTCATTTGAGGGCATGAAAGTGTTTTCTTCTCTATCCGGTAGGAGGATAAATGGCTTAAAACTTTTACTATTTATACCCAAAAACCAGGGTGCACTAATTCCGGTCTTCCGTTCATAGTCTGACAAAGACTAGGTCATAGACATAGGCTGCTTTCCCTGTTAAACTGTACACTTTAAAAACAAATGTGAATTGAAGGCAAACAATTGAAATTTGCTATAATTTTGTTTGTTTGCTACATTTACTGAAATATATAGATAAATGTTTTAAGGTCAATACAACTGGACAGTCGAGGATATGATATATTAGCTGTTTTCCTGAATGCTGTTACATTCGGTTAGTTGAGAAAATAAAATTACAGAAATATACCGGGTTCGGAATTACTAGGGTACGAAGTTACTGCATTCCATACAATGTTGGAACATTTGGATTTGTTTACACTCGGTTCGTTCAGAAAATTGTATTTTAAAAATGGAAAACGAGTGTAATTACACGCAACTTATCACATATCAGATTCCCTGTTTTCATTCCTTTAGCGAGAAGGTATTGTCTTATTTAATTATTCCCTCTACAGGTATTTTTTGTTTTGTAATTTACTTTTCATCCAATCAGAACTAATGAATATCGTGTCTGCGGATTTACCGGTTACGAAATTATAAGTCCAGTAACATCGGAAACAAAATGGCCGAAAAAAAGTATTATGGGGTTGAGATTTGATAAAAAAAAGTTTTATCTCTCATGATGTCTTCGTACGGGTTACCTTTAGGCGTGCTTATAGCTGCGGATAGGTCTAATCTACTGAGACAATAGGAGAAGATATGGTAGTATAAATTTTGACGCATAGAGATTCTGGCCAATTAGGGCTAATGGGACATTTATTTAAATATTTTGGTAAAAGGAGGCTCGAGTAAATTGACGATATGCAAGTTGATATTGATAGATGTTGAACGTATCAGTATGGTTTCCTGTAAGAGAAGTAACTATAAAATATTTGGTTAGTCGCAAAGGCTTGGTGAAAATTATTAAGTTTTACACAAGGCAACGCAAATTGCTAAGGACGTACGTACACATAATAACTTTACATATAGTGTTGATTGATATCGTGTTATCAATTCATACATATCGTACTTACTAATGTATGGCGTGTTTTTATATGTTTGGATGATGTTTAACGCCGCTTTTAATAGTATTTCAGTTATATCACGGCGTTTCCTGGGTAATGCACATGTTCTACCGGTATTATTTATCCTAAAACCGACGAATCAGTCGAATTGCTAACCCGAAACCCTGAGTGCCAAGAAGGGAAGCCATACGTATTATTTAAAAAGGTTCAAGTTATAACTCGACAAGGAAATTGCCATGTAAATTGTACATTTTATGTTGATTAAATATCAGAGGAATATATGTCTTTAATTGATTATGTTGATGACAGTGGTGAAACTTGGACGCCCTGCCTCAAATTCCGGGGGTCGTGATTGGTCACTTCATTAATGGAAGCCGCGTATGTCGATTAACGGGTCTTTTAAAATGCATATGCGTGTAGTGCAAATTCTGGAGCTTCATCCGACCACTCACTATCCGTCCACATGTAGTTTGGTCTTAAAAGCGTTTTTGGCAAAACGCTAGAAATATAATACCACAAGTTTTACGGTATTTTTACTTGATGTGATTCAAGAAGTAGGTCTATTCAATAATATCCAAATCCCATTGAAGAAGCATGTACATTCCATAATATCCAAAATCGCCAGACTGTATTTTTACTTGATGTCATTGCAGAAGTGCGTACATTTAATAATATCCTAATCGCCTGACTGTATTTTTACTTGATGTCATTGAAGAAGTACGTACATTAAATAAACTCTCAAATCGACAGACTGTATTGTTACTTGATGTCATTGAAGAATTACGTACATTAAATAATGTCCGAAATCTTAGGGCTGTAATTTTACTTGATGTCATTAAAGAAGTACGTACATTAAATGATATCACAAAATCACCAGACTGTATTTTAACTTGACGAGATTCAAAAAGTACATACATTAAATGATAATCCAAAATTGCCAGACTGTATTTTTACTTAACGAGATTCAAGAAGTACGTACATAAAATAATATCTCAAATCGCCAGACAATTTTTTAACTTGATGAGATTCAAGAAGGGTGTACATTAAATAAATCGCCAGACTGTATTATACTTGATGAGATTCAAGAAGTACGTATATTTAATTATATCTCAAATCGAAAGACTGTATTTTTACTTGATGAGATTCAAGAAGTACGTCGATTAAATCATATCTCAATTTGCCAAACTGTATTATACTTGATGATATCGCCAGATTGTATTTATAATTGATGAGATTTAAGACGTACGTGAATTTAATAATATCTTAAATCGCCAGACTGTATTTTTACTTGATGAGATTCAAGAAGTACGTACATTTGATAATATCTCAAATCGAAAAACTGTATTTTTACTTGATGAGATCCAAGAAGTAGGAACATTTAATGATATCTCAAATCGCAGACTGTTTTTTCACTTGATGTCATTTGAAGAAGTACTAACATTTGATAATACCCCAAATCGCCAGACTGTATTTCTACTTGATGTCATTGAAGAAGCACGTACATTTAATAATACCCCAAATCGTCAGACTGTATTTTTACTTGACGAGATTCAAGAAGTACGTACATTTAATAAAGCGGAACCAATGGTATAGTTGGATAGAGAAGTGTTTCCTACACCATCAAATGCCAAAAATACCTAGGATCGGGCTACTTTTGAACGTTTGCGAGGCGGAACGAAAGTGGAATACGCACATTTGCGATCCTTTTGGGTATCACACTGGTGTACTTTCTCCTTAATGCATGTTTATATATAATTTAGTTGAATCTCTTAAGGGCCAAGCAGATGATACTGGCAGGTTATACCTCTTTGTCAAAGATGTTTTATGCTACTTTTCAAACTACTACAGGTTAGCATGTTTCTTCTCAATGGTGTTTTGTGTAAGAAAACTGAACAGAACAGAACAGATTATAAACTTTATTGAAAAGATTTACATGTGTATACGAAAGATATCAGACGATGATAATTGGGTTAATGCTAAACCTCTGTCTGGGTTTCTGTGATATGGAAAATAACAGAATAGAACGGAACCTCTGTCTGTATGTCTCTGTCTCTATCTCTGTCTCCTTTTTTCTCTCTCTTTATCTCTCCCCTCCCTCTCTCTTTCTCTCTCTCTCTCTCTCTCTCTCACTGTGTAACTGTCAATCTGAATATATGCATGTATATGTTTATCTCTTCTAGAGACCCTTAAAGTCGGTCTTCGTTTCTGTCCGTTTGTTTGTTTGTTTGTTTGTTTGTGGCAAGCGTAGCGCCAAAACTATTCAACAGATTTCGACCAAACTTGGTAGGGATGAATGGTTTAGGGTCTAGTTGTTCCTTTTGTAGTTCCTTTTGTAGTATGGTCGCCATAGAAACCACCGTTGCTATGGAAACGGGCGAAAAGCGCTTTTCCTGCGAAAACTATCTCCTCCCACAGTTTTTCGAATTTAGAAACCACCCGGTGTGCGTTGTGTAGCCCATCAGTTGCTACATCGAATAATTGTCCCGATTTTTGATCCGTCTCTTCGTTTTCTTAATATTTGAGTTACCATTTCCGCGGAAAACACAGACACGTCAAAACTAAATATATCGACACAAAAAGAAATGCTTTCCTATTACCTGATCGCTAATTGGATAAAAATCCGAACACGACCAAATATCGACCAACCAGAGAGCACTTCACATAGCCATTACAACTTCCGTTTCCCGTACTTTTACACGAGGAGAAGAAATAATCGAGTGAATTTGACGCTGTTCTCGCGACAACTCGATAGCTTGTTTCATTATTCGTGCGGTGTCGTGAGAGTAGAGACAAGAGAGAACCATCGTCGCAGTATGCTTGTCTTTTCATGTGTGTGTATGTCTATCTGTCTTTGTATTTGTATGTTTATCTGTCTATGTATATCTATCACCATGCATATAGGTATATCATCATGTGTGTATTTCTATCTGTGTTTAATCATGTGTCTCTGAATGTATACCTATGTGAATGTATGTCTATCTGAGTGTATGTCTATCTATATTTATGTATTTTTGTTTATGTATATATGTATGTCCGTCTATCTGTTGGTGTAACTGTCAATCTGCCTGTTTGTCTGTATGTAAATGTATCCATGTGTATGTCAGTCTGTATGTTTTCTGTCTATGCGTGTGTAAGTATATATGTCTGTGTATGCCTATCATCATGTATGTCTATCATCATGAGTGTCTATAAGTATGTATGTCTATCACTATTTATATATATCTACATTTATTATTGTGTCTCTGATTTTATGTCTATCTGGGTGTGTGTCTATCTGTATTTATGTTTATGTTCACATGCATGTCCGTCTATCTCTCCGTTTATCTGGTAGGGTAACTGTCAATCTGCCTTTTTGTCTGTATATATGTACATACATGTGAAGTAAACTCTGTATGTGTATCTGTCTATGCGTTTAAAGTATATCTGTCTATGTATTTGTATGTATATCTGTCTATGTATGCCTATCATGATGTATGTCTATCATCGTGTCGTCTCTATCATTATGTATGTCTATCACTATGCATGTGCATCTGCATTTATTCATGTGTCTCTGAATTTATTTAGTTATGAGTGTATGTCTATCTGTATTTATGTCTTTATGTTTATGTGTATATGAGCCAGTTCACGACAAAACCTGTATTAGTGACATGACGTATGACGTTTGGAATTATGACGTCTCATTTTTCGTCAACGTCTGTTTACTGTAAACAGTATTTTCTTGAATTTAATTTCCAAAGTTTCGACAGTGTTTATTGGATGCAAATACGTGATTTCATTCGTAATGGATTCTGAATTGGAGGTAAGATCACTTATGTATCTTTTATTAACCCACATAACAAATGAATATGATTTATTTCGAAGAAAACATTGTAAAACACGACGATTACTCTTGCGATCTTCAAGAAAAAAAATGGCGGGCTGTTTGAAATACAAATGACTTTGAACACGAATCCTCATACAATTTATAAGTTTTAGTACAGATGTACACAACGCATTTTATTATACACATTTAAGTACTTGATAGGTCTAGCGTAAATCTCCTAAGATATAAGGACGCTTGCAAAGAATATGAAGGATTTTAATGTCCGAGCAGATCAAACCGTCTAAAGTATTTATAGATATACTAAAAAAAATACATCTTACTTTCAAAATATATATATTGAATGGTACATAAAATGTCTCTTTAAATATGTTTCATGTAAACGTGTGGGGAAAAAAGAAAAATATCTGTATATAATCTAGGATTTTTTTGCTACACTATTAAATTATTATAATAAAAATAAATAATACTCTATGCATCAACAAAGGCGAAATGGCTCAGTTGGTAGAGTGAAAGCCTATGGACCAGTCTAATGGCCCTGTCACACTATGGCGTATAATAGAAACGTATTAGTTGCGTATGAAAATTCATGAATTAATTTTTCATACGCACAATAAGCCCTTGAACATTCAGAATTGTTTGTATACTTACCGTATTGAACCTATTAGTAGCGCATGAGTAGCGTATCACCAGCGTATGTACAGCGTATTACCTGCGTAGTCTACGTATGGCTAACGAATGAGTAGCGTATGAACTGTGCATGTCCAGCCTAACGCTATCACATGACAAAGTGCCCATATAGAAAAAAAAAATATATATATTTTAGACAAATTATAAAACATCCAGGGAAAAGGAGATTCGATTATTCATAGTTGTTTTTCACGTTATTTTCTTTCACAACTGTATAATGAATAACACTTTAATTGATTCCTATTCATTGTTATACGTGTTTAAATTGTAAGTTGGTGTGTAAACTCTAACTTTAACAAAAAGGTAAGAAAATGTCACAGATTCAGAGGATGAAGGTATCAGAGAGAGAGAGAGAGATTTGTTGTGGTGTTGAGTATCGAGTAAATAACTTCCTCAGTGAACAGCCACGCACGAGTAATGAAAGCCACAGTGAAACATCGGACAGTGAAAATGAGGATCGCGAATGATTCTTAGACGGTCAGGGTGCTGTTTCTGTGAAACAATTTTTTGAAAACAGTTTTGGTTGCCACAGGAGATGTGAACTTCAATCTACATGTAATGAAATACAGACTCATATCTTAGATATAAGAGAAATGACAAAGGAGGAGAAAGAGATATATATATAGGGTAGTTTACTCACAGGTCTCAAATCAGATCTCACAAAAAGAAGAAAGAAACGTTCGCGGTCTCGTGCAAAGTAAATGTTCAACGGAAAACTAGTTTGCCAAGAAACAGTTTTATGACATTGGAAGGTGGTCATTGGAATCTTTTAGACAATCCATGAACACACATAGTAAAACCTTAAGGCAACATGGAAACAAAGGGAAAAAGCCAAAACATGCCCTTACTTTTGAAGATGTTAAACGTGTTGTGCTTTTCATCAGTAATTACGCGGAAGAGTATGGAATTCGACAAATCTGCTGCCACGTGGTCGAGATGATACTACACCCAACTTTCTACACAGTAGCATAATAAAACTACATATATACATATACACAAACTATACAGAGAAAGCTGTGAAGAATGCCGGTAAAAATACGTTCCTCGCCATATGGAAAAAGTGTCTTCCTCATGTAAAAATTGCCACACCCAGAGACGATGTTTGTTATGGACTCAATATCAGAAGAAGAACAACTTCAAAGTGAAGATGTTTTAAGGGATCATGTAATGACTGCTCAGAAAGAGAGAGATTTATACAATAACTTTGTTAAACGAGGCAAAGAAACAAATGCCCTCATTCCTGCAGAAAGAATAAACCACTATACTTTTGATTTTTCACAAATGGTTTCCGTATACGCAAATACGCATTAAGGGTAATAAAATGAACACACCACATGTTTTCATTGTAATCACCAGTTTCAATCTGTTAAATACCCCCCTTCCTTCTACCCGCTTGTAAATAGTGGTAGGTTGTATTTTTTTGCATCTCTTTAAAGATTCAAATTAGCTACGATATTGAAATTTATATAGTAAATACATTACAAATATAACAAAACAATACTTGCATTTTTACTAGATAGCGAGAATGATATTTTCAACAATTTCGATATGTGCTATCGCGAGAATTTGTCAGTAACGCAACATATACAAATTTCGTGAATCAATGAGTAGTGACGTGTTGATACTTATTCATGCGAAGATAATTACATTTCAGGTATAGATTCAATTCGAGCAGTGAGCCATGACGAATTGTCAGTAACGCAATATATATACAAATTTCGTGAATCAATGAGTAGTGACGGGTTGATACTTATGCATGAAAAGATTATTACATTTCAGGTATACATCCAATTCGAGCAGTGAGCTATGACGAAATGTCATAGACTGTTCTATTATCCAAAATAGGGATGAGCATAACAATATGCGCCCGTTTTGATTATAAGTTAAATCCCGACCACCAGTTCGAAGGCAAAATTAGCGGTTTAACAAGAGCGTTGAACTCGTAATGCTAAAGTCCTGAGTTTGAGTCGTAATAGATTACATGTACATCATTTTATTTTATGTTTTTAGTGTTGTTTCTACGTAATTGTTAATCACGCAATGTTCTTAACTTTCGTGATTTTATATTTACCTGCATATGTAATATGGAAAAGGCACAGCCTCAAAACGAGCACAAAACAGAACCGAACAAGATATTACATAATACTATTCAACAGAAGAAACATATCAAAAACATTACCTTCAATTATTCTTACAAATCAAAACAGTTATCCCATGTCTTCAGCTGCATTGTATCAAAGAGCACTTTAATCTTTATGACCAGGGCCTTTTGTATAATCCATGCTCAATCTTGAAGGATATTTTTAGTAAGTCACAAAATAAGCTCTCTGGGTCACTAAAACGGATAGGATTTTATCTGAATCAAAACAACTTATTGTTTCCATCTAAAGCGCTCCGAACATCCACCTGTATCACTCTAGAGACTTACCTGCTTAACTGTCAGATGACAGATAAAATATAATCTGCAGTATCTAGATCATGGAGTGAATCTCTCTTATATAGTTCCAACGTTGTACATTGAAGTTTTTAAACAAGCACAAATTGAGACATGACTAGAGGGGACTATATAAAAAAGTTCCAACTGAAGATGATAAATACCCCCAAAACAGCACATTGACACAAAATATAGCTTCCGACCGACCGATAGGTAGTCCTATCAAACTGTACGCATTTTGACCATGACCTTGACCTTTGAGGTACAAGCCTGATGAACATGTGTATCCAGTAACTTGAGAATCCTATGATGCATGGTTGAGATGCGGACCGGACAAGGTAGTCCTATCAAACAGTACTCATTTTGACCTCTGAGTGTGACACTCACCTTTGAGGTACAAGCCACCTCATCATGGTGAACATATGTGTCCAGTAACTTGAGAATCCTAAGATGCATGGTTGAGATGCGGGCCGGACAAGGTTATCCTATCAAACAGTAATCATTTTGACGTCTGACCTTTTCGGTACAGGCCTGGGTCTTGTGCGCAACACGCCGCCTCATCATGGTGAACGTTTGTGCCAAGTTTCTTTGAAACCGTATAATGCATGGTTAAAATGTGGGCCGGACAAGGTACAGTCCTTTCAAATAGTACTCATTTCAACCTTTGACATGTAAGTGTGACCTTGACATTTGAGGTACAGGCCTGGGTCTTGTGCGCGACACGCCGCCTCATCATGGTGAACGTTTGTGCCAAGTTTCTTAGACATCCTATGATGCATGGTTGAAATGCAGAACGGACAAGTTACAGTTCTATCAAATAGTACTCATTTTTACCTTTGACCTCTAAGTGTGACCTTGACATTTGAGGTAAAGGCCTGGGTCTTGTGGGCTACACACCGCCTCATCATGGTGAACATTTGTGCCAAGTATTGTTCAAATCTTATGATGCATGGTTAAGATGCAGGCCGGACAAGGTTAGGTGGGACTGACAGACAGACAGACAGACAGACGTAAAAGGGCTTTAACTCTGTAAAACAACATGCAATTGTAAGATCTTTAGCGTATGCACATCTCCTCTTGGTATAGAAGCTTCGTGTAAAATGTTATTGAATTCCACTCAGTGGTTTGTAAGAAATAGGCCAAACAAATTATGGCTTCCGACCGACTGACCGACACAGTGACTCCTATATACTCCCCCAAATCTTTGTTGTTTGGGGTATAATAATTTTAATATAATTACATATTGCAGTTTTTAATTAATTGTTAGGATAGGTCCACTCGGACACGTCTGTTTTGAACAACAGTTCAAAACAGACTTGTCTTAGTGGAAGCATCTCTACAAAGGTCAAATCACTATTGTTTACAATTTTAAGCCATGGGAAAATCAACTGAATGTGTTAGGAATTCCTAAGTGATGACATCATCATATCTATTTCCCTCATAGGTTTTACTACCAACTCTATTTTTTGTCTAATAAATCATAGAATACAAATTTATTTAGCGGGATTCACTCTGTGATTGAAAGCTCTGTCCCATTATAACCTAATACACCTATTAAGGATGAACTCTTCAACAATTTTTCTTTCTATTTTTACCTTTGTTATATTCTCCCATCTGCAAACTATCTGCAAAATTACAATTTACAGTCTCATAAGACCAAGACTTATACTAGTAATACATTGTATGGAGTCAAGGTATATTTATTAACCTACCTCTACAGCAACTTTAATCCTGATGTAATTTTAAACTGAAATATTGAAATATTGTTGAATATTATGTAAAATCCCTATAAAAACAAAACATTATTGTAGGCATTAAACATTATTTCAGTTGTATCACAGAAACTGTTTGCTTATTCATGATCCATCGATAAATGAACCAGTACTTGGCTAGTAAATGTACCTTGCCATGAGCAAAAACCAACTACGGATCGAACCCAGGGACGCCTGGTTCCACAATATGGACAAAAAAACACAGGGCAACGGCGAATTCCTGTGCATAAAATAAAGAAAAAAATACTTATCTTATATTATATAGTTACCTGCCTTGCTTCAGTTTACTTCATTTTCATTTTGTGAACACATAAGTATAATTTTGATTTTTTTTTTTTAGTTTGTTATCAATCAATTTAAGTTATGATGCCCAGCCTTGCCAAGTGTAGGCCAACTCTGAAAGAGCCAAATTTTGAAAACGGGCCAAAAATGTTCAAAATATTGAAACATAATGCGTGGAAGCGCGGCGTCAGTATGGGATAGGTTTTAATTTTGTACCATGGGGTGACGTAATCGAAAAGGGAGCAATCAACAAATAGTATTGTATAGAAAAACTCTGTAATATGTTTGAAAAAAACAGCCTTTATGAATGAATAAATTGTATTAACTGATTTAAGAAACAACAAGATACAACATATGTACATCTTTTACCGTTATTACAAAACTTAAGACACATTTAAATTGTTTTTAATAACTGTTCCCCAATTAAATAGGCTAAGCTAATTTTATGAGTTGATTTACGGAGTTCATTAGGCTACGCTATTTTAATTGTTTGGTTTACTGCTCTGCAGAGCTCAGAAAAAAGATTCGGGTGATGTTTTTTCCTATTTATTTCTGTTGTATTACTAAACTTAAAACGTTCCTCCCCATACAGTAGTTAATTCAGACCAATGTATTCTTGTTATATGTTGACCATACATGATAACTTTTTCTTTTAATTTCATAAATGCTTAATTTTGATATTAAATATCTTTAAACTTGTTAGAGTTATTTGTATTTTTTGTTTATATACTCTCGTTTTTTTGTTATCATACTTCTGCTTAACTTGAAGGAGAATAGACTTTCCTCTCTCCTTCCAAACGGTAATGAATGTATATTGTTTTGGCGCATCGACAGCCAAGGTCATTTAGCCCCAGGGCACTCCAACATGACCGTAGTTCCCCGACGCTAACCACTCGACCACAGCGGATTCCTTCCAAACGGTAAACCAAATGGTTTGAAGACTTACCTTGTCATTTCACGACTAAACTTTACATGCTGAATATCACATAGATCGTAGCATATAAAGTGTATAATCCCTACGTCAAAATGGGCTCTTTTTGCTCTTGATAACATTTTACTATAGACTATGGTATCCAGGTGAGCAATAAAGGAACATCCTGGACTTATTGTTTAAGATAAAGGTACATTTGGCCTTCTTGTTCAAAATATTTACATGTCCATTTGCACAGGTTATTGACATGTATTGAACTGCATCTGCTTCCCTTTAAGTCATGCTTTAAAATCATGCGCGGCGTCTTTGATGCTTAGCATCAAAATTCGTCTTGTCATTAATTGGATCGCTGCCCTTAGTTATGCAAAGCACATAGTCAATCACTATAACTTATATTGCAGTCAAGATTTACCTTTTATTAGACCTGGTGAGCTTGTTTTTTACCCAACATGACCCATATTTGAATTTGGCTTATACATATCCTCAAGACAATATCTAAGACAAAATTTCAGTTTTGAACTTGGGAAAGATTTGATAGAGATGAATGTTTTGATACACATTCATAACATTTAGATGCCAAATGTTGCCTGTAGAATGTTCACAAGGCAATTGGTGTTGATGCCCGACAGATGGACAAAATGTGATAACAAGAGATCACCTGGAGCACTTTGGGCTCAGGTGAGCTAAAAAAAAATTGCTTAATTTAAAGTCTCTAATTAAATTTTGTTTCAAACAAAATGTTTGAAAATAATTAAATTAGGTCTTATCCCTCTCCCGTGTACAGCACATATGCAGCAGAAAGTTTAATTCCTAGAAAAAAAAAATTGCTTGGTTAGAATAATTTCTGCTTTTTTCATTGTGTTTACAAAAGTGGTCATCTGCAGAGTTGTCAGAATATTTGGAAAAGGGTTAAAACATATAGAATAACGGTTTACCTGAGTGATATGATGTTTAGCCACTTGATAAATTTATATGTTCGGAAAATTTGAAGAATTACTTTGAAACAGATCATTAATGTTTTCACTCCTGACATTGCATAATTAGGGTTAGGACATATAAAATATGTTACAGTCGTTACAAAGGAATCAGTTTCATGCCATTCATATATCCTTTTCTTACTTGGGACGGAGGTTATTAGGATGTAGCTTGCATAATGTGAATGAATTAAATTCAAAGAGTATATATACATCAGCTGATGGTATAGCTGAAATACTGTTAAGGTTTTGAGTGAAATTATCCATATTTATTCAAATTTATCAGATGTAGAGACTGTAAATTTAATCTAATCACTGTCTGATATTTTAATGTTGTGTTGTATCTGATCATACAGATGCACAGGCTAGTATTAATCTAAACTAATGTCATCATAAAATTATGTAACTATAGAAACTGTATTTAAATTTTACTTCAAAGACTTCAAAATGGTACTAATGGCTTTCCCTTAAAAATTGTTGACAGCAGGTTAAAACACCCTACAAACAAGCACAGTACAGAGATGTACATATAAAGGTAAAATTCAGACATAAATTAACAACAAAATTGAACCCATATTCTATACAGAAGTAAGTGTTAACTACCTTGTATATTTTTAAACATGTGGATTACTTTGATAACTAAAATAACCTATTGCTGCTGTCATTATACATGTTTGGAAAACACAATTCGTCAACTTCAATGCTCAGAGCTCAAGAAATTTGGATATGGTGAGGCATGTTTGGAACTAATCAGTGTAATGTAAGTGAACAAATATAATATCTTGATTTTTAAAGAAGAAACGAAAAACTGACACTTAATCTGTAAGATTGTAGATCAGGCAGGCGAAATGTTCTAAATATTAAAGTTTAAAGTTGTTGTTCCATAATAACCATCAAAATAGTAAAGTTCTTAAGCGACGTGGCTCATGATGAGTAATTTCGTCTTTTGTCACAATGTCTTTTTCGGGGAAGAAATTAACGTTTTTTCCAATATTATTTCAATGGTGCCTGCTGTAGATTTGTTCTAGAATGCACATTCGACTAGATTGTGAACATTGAGGATCTAGTTCTGATCGCAGGCAGATTCAAATTGATCTGGATCTCTCCTGGTAGCATCCTACCCCTGAATACCGTAGTACTACTGGCAGTATGCTGGAATCGACTGTAATAATAAGGGTTTAGAGTGTAGGTTTTGTTTCAGTTTGAAAAATGTAAGATGAAATTGTCCGCTTCTCGAGTACTTTCGAGTACGACAAGGTTCGTGATATGATACAATATTGGAGTTGCATGGCGCCATGAAGTTGTAAGCCATACCTACATTCAGGCGCTTTCTGAAATCTCGGCAGCTGACGTTTTTTGAAATAATTGTGACTGTCAGAGGTCACAATAAATTTCATTTTTGAAGACTAAAAGATATAGCATACAGAGATGTATTGATTTATTAGGGTGTTAAGTCATATCACGGTTACCAGCTAGGCCACCTTCAATGTTTTAGACTTTGTTCAATAGTTGTTCTTCCATGTGTAGATACAGTCGTTTACTGTAGATGTGTTATTAGTGGAAAAAACAAGGGAGGGGTGGGGTCGGAATACTATTAATCAACATGGGCTAGATGCAAGATAGACGAACAACGTGGGTAGGGAAATTAAACATAGTGAAGACTTCGACGCGCATACATGTATGAATACGCTCTGTCTCACGTGTGCATTCTGTGTCCTCAAACATGCATTTCTCAGTGATACTCATAACAATACTGTTAAAACAGCTAAAAGTGTTACCTGACTAACATCACATCGATGGACCTAATAACTTGATTAAACCCCTTTTAGCCATGCGTTAATTGTTCGTAGATATGCGTAGTTTGCCTACGCCCAAAGTGAACCCCCCTTTAAATAGCTCTTAACTTCGTATAAATGTTGTTCAGGGCCATTAAGCGATGCATGAGGCATTTTATGGCGCAGTGCTTTTAGCGTTAATGGTAATGGGATGTAGAGTCATTTACCGTGTATACGCTGAATCATAGAGTGATGACAATTATGATAAAGTTGCATAGCTCTGTAGGCAGGTTTTGGTCGTTACCTTTCTTCAGGGGCTTCCTTGATGTCTATGCGACTAGATGCCGAACGGAACGGGAAAGACTTTGATCATACCTTGCTGCCAATTTGAAAATTCGCTGGTCTCAAAGTACTGAAGCAAGGTTTTCACATTTTTGTAATTACATGGGTATTGCAGCTCTTTCTTTCGAAGTTAATGAAGTATGAGGACAATTGCAGTAAAATTATAAGATATAACACTTATCCATATGCAACAAATCTGCAAGAAACAATATCGAAAACGTTAGGCAGAATTATGCAAAAATGTCTTTAAATCATTCAATTGAATTGAAAACATATTGGCAACAGGAGAAAGTGCTCATAATGAGCCACACTGTTTTCAAAACAAGTTTGCTGCAGATTCGCCAAAACGCGTTTCAATGTAGAAAAGGGGGTTTAAGTGATTTGGTTATTCTTGATACTTAGTTTTCTCTGTTGTGAATTATTCAGATGTAGTTGATGTCTGTTAACACTATTGCTTATCTGAATAAAGCGTGGTATATTTGTCAAACATATAAGGAACGATAATGTGGCTAACCTACGGACAAATCAGATCCATATCAAACTTGAGGACGCAAAGGTTGGTTTGGAAATAATGGAAAATAAAGGAATGCGATTATATATCTGTTTGTATTCCAATGAAACAAGTTAAATAAGTGTGGACCAATTTAACCCATGCCCTCATACAATATAGTACCTTTCAAATGTACGCAGACAATACACATTATATTAATAAGCATTATAAATTAATTTTAATAATAATAATAATAATAATAATAATAATATATCTTTAGATGCTACCTATCTACGAAAGACCCGTAAAATGATTTAACCCTTTCCCACATATAACAAATCTGCAGCAGACGTCTTCGAAAATATATTGACAAAAACATGAAAAATCTTCAAAAATAAGGGTTTTATTATTAAAATGGGTTAAACACATTGTGGCTAAGTTTACGGTGAAATTGCTCGTTTGTCACAACGTTTTCAAAAGTTGTGTGCAGCAGAGGCGTCAAAAAGCCTCTATACTTGGTTAAGCGTAAAACAAAAATGAAACAGCATACTCTGGCAATAAAAATTGATTGACTGGATTATGATAATGTTCATGTCTTGTTTTGCATGATCATCAAATGTTTAATTTGTATTGCTGTCGTCTATTATTACGAACAGAAAATAATAGGGTAAAGACTTTCAGAAAATCGAGAAATAAATTTATAAAGAACTTTGTTTAAATATGAGGGCCAAGATGATCTTTAATCGATCACCTGCATGATGGTATGTATAGAATGCAAATGTGTGACTGAAAATATCGGTGTAAGTGTATTCTTGTTGGCCCTTTCTGGACGTCACCTGGCGACTTTCTTTTGCAACCAGTCAATAAAGGGGTGGTCACATTTCTGCTTAACCATATTCTTAATAAACTCGGCTTCTGACACCTCTGCAGCAGACGACACAGCAAAAGTTTGCTCCAAAAGGAACAATTGTTCACTATGAGCAATGTATCAGTATGCCACAATGTATGATTAATAATTATACTTTCATTTATAGATATTTTATCCCCTTGCCAAGTTGTTTTCAAAATCGTCTGCATCAGATGCATCAGATGTGGGTAAAGGTTCCTCATTTTGATATCCGACAAGTACATTCATAACATAAAACATAACACAAATGAACCAAGATCGTCCGTTGTCGTTCACCGGAGTGATGATATAGTAGTAGGTATGTAAGCCAAATGACGAGAAACCAGCATTGTGCGTAAAGTATCGAACCTGATCAGCCTAAGAACCTGGACAGACACGTTTCGCCTCCTGTATATTTTCTTTTTGAGGATTCATTTCTCTATCCCCCTGAGACGAAATGTGTAGATCCGGACTGCGCCAGCGGATCTGGGTCGATACATTACGCAGAGTCGATAATCAGGGTTTTCTCGCGATACGTTTTCTCATTAAACAGTAGTATAGGCGTCTCTTGGGCCCAAAACAAACGGGCGCCATTATGTTGTGACCTAGTTACTATTTATAGTATTGATAGTATCTCATTTGCATATAAGGATTGACACAAGAGAGGACGCCATTTTATTGACCTAGTTATAGTTACTCATCTGCATATAATGACTGTACATGTGTGACGGCTATATTAAGAATGACATCATAGGTCTATTTTTAAAAAGCTTAAACAATGGAGCAAGTGTTTAGCAGCACCCTTCAAGCGAGACCACCAACGATATGTCTCCAGCTTTCTACCAATAGATTCTAGCGGGCATGTTGTTAGAACCCTCGAATATATTGGCGGAGAAATTCGTCCGAACATTGTTTCGGGAAACCTTACATGAGACATCCATACGACACGATATATCCCTTGTGTATGTCGTATAGTCGAGCGGAAGCACGCAGTCAAACATGTATAGCAAAGCAATAAAAAATAATGTCTTACCTCTAGAACGTCCAGATCTCAAATGACAGATGCGCAAGTCCAGATACCCGATCTCGTTATTTCACAATCACCATCGGATATTTCATCAGAAACACACCAAGTGTGCGAACAAAGCCCCATTGAAATGTCAAAAATAAATCCTTTAAATGCGCCACAGTGTCAAGCATCTATTGTTTTAAGGCCGGAAAAGTGGAAAATGCCCCATTGACATGTCAAAATTAATCTCCTTTAAAGGCGACATACTGTCTGCGTGTGAACACCTGCAACTAACGCGTTTTAACTTGCCTTAGAATAACCTTTACATTGCTGTTCAAAAGTTTACCCCTCATGATGAAAGTTATTATTCTGCCTAAATTTACACTTGAAAAGTGTCACTGAAGTTATACACGACTTTACCAATTTGATCAGATTTCAAATATATGGGGAAAAGGAGCGCATTAAAGCCGTCAAATCAGTTTTTAACGAGTTGTGCAACCGTTTACGCTTTAACCTTTTTGTTTTATTCTACTGAATGGAAGAGGGCACTAAAACCTTTCATTTCAACCCGGGGTTGTCAATAACATTTTCAACCGTTTTCGAGTCATGTAATATGAGAGATCAAATTGGTAAAGTCGTGTATAACTACAGTGACACTTTTCAAGTAACGTTTGAAGCTTATAGTTTATTTTAGCCCTTTTCTAATTTTCCGTGCCGGTTATGATTTCACCAAATTAATGCGGTTTTAACGATTATGTAGAGCGTCATCGAGGGAACTATCATGCTAAGCTATCATAAAACTGTGACAATAACTTTATAAAGAAAAGAATTAAAAAGTTTTGTAAGTTTGTCCCTATTCTAGTGGCGCCTGGTCGCAATGTTTTTCAACCAATCAATATGGTTTCAACAAATTTTGTAAAGGTTCACCAAAGAGACATTTCTACCAATATATCTTGGAATTCGACAAGCTGATAACGACGAAAGAATTTTGAAAACATGCATTTGATTTCGCTTTCTGATGCCGCAGCAATTAAAGTAAGACTTTTTGAAAGAGGACCACCAAAGGAACCAAAGTTTGGTTGTAATCGGCTAAGTGGATTAAGAGAAGATGACATTTGAAGCTAAAATATATTTTGTTGGCTTTTCTGATGCCGCCAGATTGTTATCTCATTTAGAAAATCAATATAGCTTCTACCAATTGTGAACCGCAACGTTGGTGTAGTGGTAGAGTGTCCGCCCTGGGTGTAGGAGGTCGTGTGTTTGTTCAACCGGGCGGGTCATACCAAATACTTTAACAATTGTAGTAATGCTTTATAAGTGTTACCATTGTTTTTTATGCATGAAAATGCAATTTTGAGATTAAATGCAACGTAGAAATGTGTCATACATGTAAAATTGCAATGGCCAAAGAAACTTCTCACTGGTCCGAGCCAAATGTTACTTGCCATGGACCATAGGACCACTGCTAAATTCGCAAACTGAGTGTAGATCAGGTTTGGCTCAGACTTGCATTCCATGAGGAAAAATAATGCCTAATCATCTTTTTCTGTATCGACTTTTACGGGGGCATTACTTTAACTTGCACGTCAAACAAGAGGTCTCCTGGCTGGTGTTGTCTCCTGTGAAGAATAACTCATATTAAGGACGGGAAATGGGGTTACCTTGCTTAGTCGACTACAAATAAAATGGACTGAATATATACCTGAAATATAAATAAAAAAAACATAGCTAGAAACAATTGTTTGTCACTTTAGCACAAGTTTAACAAGTTTAAAATGTTGAATCATAGCTTACAAGATGAGAACAATTAACATCTAACCATTGAAATATCACATTCATATGATTGCATGTTTAATTGGGCACAATTTTCATGCTCCCTGATAGATTTTGATACATATAAAATGTGTCATGCACATGTGGAATGTAAGATATTGTAAATGTAAATGGATCGAATACAAACAGACAATTTGAAACAGGCTGAGGTTCCTACCACCTGTGTGCTTAGGTGTGAAAATTGTTACCGATCAAGTATGTGTCACTTAGTCTAATCGTTTCACTTACTTGAAATTGAATGGCTTATCTCGAACCACATATTTTTAAATATGATTTAATGTTAAAGCCTTTTAAAAGGTGTGATATGTTAATTGTAAATTTATAGATGTTTAGTTATAATGATTTTAAAAAGACAATGGGAACATCACTTGTGATATAATAACTTTTATATCATTGTTTTCACTATTTGGTTACAGAATCAGAATCAGAATCAGAATATATTTTATTGACTCAAACTTTACAAAGTTTATGGTCATTTACAAATATACACGAAATAAATAAATATATATATATGTGTGTATTAAGGAAAGAATGATCTCAACGATACCATGCAGATGAATATTTAGTAAAAGACATATGGAATCCCATATCAATTTATTTACATACACATACGCATGCTGCCACATTTTAATCATATCCAAACATTGTCAAAGACGTACAGAAACAAAAGTATACCATGAAAAATATTTAAACATATCAACATACCTACAATACATATATATCAAAGGACATCATTGTTTCGTTTATGAAAAGAAATAGTAATAAATGTACAAAGGTTGATAAGGTCAGTTCTATTATTGGTTTTTAAAAGCTCAACTAACTTTAACATATATTTAGATTTTTCCAATGATTCCTTTTTCACAACTTTGAATCTAAGTTATAAAATGTATGGACATTGCAGGATAAAAGGGAATTCATCTTCTATTGACAAGACTACGGTGTCGTACCACTGGTAGGAGACACAGTCAAACACTGTTTAATTAAATAAGATTTGTTTATTTTGAATAAATGTAGTCTGTAATCAGAACTTGTCTATTCATTATGTTGCATAATTTCGAACAGGAAAGTAGTGCAAAGACAACCCGATATTTGAATAATACATATCACGCCATTTAACCCCTTATGTCTCCTCAAAGATTCCAATAACATATACATAACACCTACATTAAAAACTCCCCGTATCCCTAGGATTGTATACGATTATGTTGGACGAAGTTACAGTGATGTGAAGTCGTCGAATTCACGAAATAGTTTAAAACCTGTCAGTCCGAAAACCCATTTTTCATTTATTTTCTTCTTTATTCAACCAGGAATCATCTATTATTCATTCTCGATTCCTAGTTCAACCAATTATTGAATGAAAAGGTGTAAGTCTGAAGGTGTTTTTGTTTTTTAGTCAGGACTGACGGCTTTCGTAAAGACTGCCGACAATCCCGCCGATTACATGTTACAAAAGTATGTAAGGCATACTTACCAACACCTTAGAATATGGATTTGGTTTTTTTCTAATTAAATATTTCAAACAAATACTCAAGTGATCATTATGCGGAATACAGTAGAACAAGGATTTTATTTTTGTTTATGCAAAGCTCTTTACTGTAAAATGACTTTCGTCTAGATCACATTGATCAGTAAAGTACAGTCAACAGTTATGTACGAACGCAATATTGCTTTCGTCTATTATGACGAACGGGAAAAAATATTTCATAGTCAGTTCCATTTAGTTTTTGACTTTTTCGAAAACATGTTAGTTAACACGAAACTGCACATCACTTTCATGCCCTTAAATATCGATTTTAAAAAAAAGATAGACTGGACGACAATTTCTTCTGACCCACCGCTTTTTATACGACGACTCTCATGACTTTAGCAGGTGTCAGTGCTGACAACTTCATTGGTTATTAAATATATTTTTAGTTTACCTATGAACCTGCAATAGGAGTAGAATCGGTGCAAAGGAGATCTCATACTTTTGCAAAGATTCTTCTTAAACTATTTCCTCTAACTTTTGCAATTCATATATATATATATATATTATTAGCGTTGCCCTGATGACTCGAATAAACAAAACCGGTTGGCACTTGTAAAACCAATCTAGTGTCTTTTTCCTTTTTTACTATATTCTTTTCTTGTTACGGTATCTTCGTTATATATATATCACAATAAAAAAATTATTTTATCTTGACATTTTCTTTTCGATGTTTACAATTGTGTAGAGCATAAAAGTAGCTTATCTTGTAATTAATTAACCCTTGCCACATACATATATGCATTTTGGAGCATATACAGCAGACGACTTTTGAGCCATTGTGACTGTCGCAGATGGGTAGATTGACTATGATGAAAAATCTCTCCATTTGCCAAATCATGTTATCAATAATTAGTTAATTTATAGAGACAATCCATTTCTTGCATCTAAAGATGTTCAAGGTTTTTGCTGATAAACTGTTGCACATAAGGTAAAGATAAATCCTTTCCCAAAGCAGATGGCTTTAGAAAACAGTGTGGCAAAATAAAACATTGCTTCTAGTTTTAATGAGCAATATCTCCTTTTGTCACAGTGTTTCCAAATCAACAAGTTAAAACTATAAAGCTCAGCTGCTGATTTCTCAATCATAGAATTGACTATAAACAGTAGTTAAATATATCACATGGTTTAACATGGTCCTACCGTTTTAGAAATAATTAAAGCTTGGCTGGAAGTGCTATCTTCTGAGTCCGACTCTTCCAAAATTTGTAATTTTCTTCTTACATACGCCTGTTTCCGTGGTGATCTTCTTAAAGTTGAAGGCCTTTGTGAAACCTACAAATTGCATATATATACATGTCAATATAATAAGTTAATAAATATGAAACTTGTGCATGTTTCAGCTTATTCTTTCATACAAATACCTTAAAATGCTCGGTATCACATTTATTTGTTTAGGTCAATTCTAATAAGGTTTTGAAACCAAGATTGAAGAGTTTTCATCATGTTTTTTTTAAATATTGAGTTAAAACATCAAGAAAAGGGGGGTGTTCTTTTTAATATATTTCAAAGCGTCAGAAATCCAATTGAAACTTGAAGTATGGTAAAATCAGAATGGAACAGTTTACACTGGCGACAACAAACACAAATGACATAACAAAGGTCTTGAAAACGGTAGCCAGAAGAATCGACCCCATGCTAAATCAACCCCATTTTACTCAGAAGAATCGATCCCAATTTTAGTCAACCCCATCATCGGTTTTAATAGGTGTGAATGGATCGGTTTTAGGAGTGAATGGAGGGTCATGCCAATGAAAAAAATATATAATGTAGTGATTTTGAAAACATTTTGTTATAAATCGAAAAAGACAAAACATTTATTAAATTAATGCTGCATAGTAAACACTCGAGTAAAAAAAACAAATAGTGCCTTTGAAAACATTTTGTTATAAATGGAAAAAAACAAGACAATTATTAAAATGCTGCATACATGTAGTAAACAAACGAGTAAACAAAAAAATAGTGACTTTGAAAACATCTTCGGCATATTGGATAATTTAGTAAGAGTGTGAGAAAAGGAGATATGTCCTCTATCAAACACTATTACACATCTTCGGCATATTGGATAATTTAGTAAGAGTGTGAGAAAAGAGAAATGTCCTCTATCAAACACTATTACAAAACTTCGGCATACTTTGAAACCACGATATTGGATAATTTAGTAACATTGTGAGAAAAGGAGATATGTTCTATATCAAACAGTAGTACACATCTTCGGCATAATGGATAAGTTAGTAACATTGTGAGAAAAGGAGAAATGTCATCTATCAAACACTTGTTGACACGGATGTCCCATGACCAAACAAAACATCTGACAAAGTTTCAGAAAAATTCCAGCAAGGGTTGCTGAGATATAAGAAAGGTTAAGTTTTGAGGTTAAGTTATCTAACAAAGGTCAAGTTCTGCACAATTATGACCTTGACACTGAAAATTTTGACGTTGACAGATGTCCCATGAGCAAACAAAACATCTGACAATGTTTCAGAAAAATTCAAGCAGAGGTTGCTGAGATATAAGAAAGGTTAAGTTTTGAGGTTAAGTTACCTAACAAAGGTCAAGTTCTGCACAATTATGACCTTGACCCTGAAAATGTTGACGTTGACAGATGGCCCATGACCAAACAATACATCTGACATTTCAGAAAGATTCCATAAGGGGTTGCTGAGATAGGACTAAGGTTAAGTTTTGAGGTTAAGTTATCTGACAAAGGTCAAGTTCTGCACAATTATGACCTTGACCCGGATTTTTGTTTTTTGACGGATGTCCTATGACCTAAAGATACATCTGACAAAGTTTCAGAAAAATTCCGGCAGGGGTTGCCGAGATATAAGAAAGTTTAAGTTTTGAGGTTAAGTTACCTAATAAAGGTCAAGATCTGAACAATTATGACCTTGACCCTGAACATTTTGATGTTACACGGATGTCCCATGACCAAACAATACATCTGACAAAGTTTCAGAAAAATTCCAGCAGAGGTTGCTGAGATATAAGAAAGGGTCAAGTTCTGCACAATTATGACCTTGACCCTGAACATTTTGATGTTGACATGGATGTCCCATGACCAAACAATACATCTGACAAAGTTTCAGAAAAATTCCAGCAAGGGTTGCCGAGATATAAGAAAGTTTAAGTTTTGAGGTTAAGTTACCTAATAAAGGTCAAGTTCTGCACAATTATGACATTGACCCTGAACATTTTGATGTTACACGGATGTCCCATGACCAAACAATACATCTGACAAAGTTTCAGAAAAATTCCAGCAGAGGTTGCTGAGATATAAGAAAGGGTCAAGTTCTGCACAATTATGACCTTGACCCTGAACATTTTGATTTTGACATGGATGTCCCATGACCAAACCATACATCTGACAAAGTTTCAGAAAAATTCCAGCAAGGGTTGCTGAGATATAAGAAAGGTTAAGTTTTGAGGTTAAGTTACCTAACAAAGGTCAAGTTCTGCACAATTGTGACCTTGACCCGGATTATTTTTTTTGACGGATGTCCTATGACCTAAAAATACATCTGACAAAGTTTCAGAAAAATTCCGGCAGGGGTTGCTGAGATATAAGAAAGTTTAAGTTTTGAGGTTAAGTTACCTAATAAAGGTCAAGTTCTGCACAAGTATGACCTTGACCCTGAACATTTTGATGTTACACGGATGTCCCATGACCAAACAATACATCTGACAAAGTTTCAGAAAAATTCCAGCAGAGGTTGCTGAGATATAAGAAAGGGTCAAGTTCTGCACAATTATGACCTTGACCCTGAACATTTTGATGTTGACATGGATGCCCCATAACCAAACAATACATCTGACAAAGTTTCAGAAAAATTCCAGCAAGGGTTGCCGAGATATAAAAAAGTTTAAGTTTTGAGGTTAAGTTAACTAATAAAGGTCAAGTTCTGCACAATTATGACCTTGACCCTGAACATTTTGATGTTACACGGATATCCCATGACCAAACAATACATCTGACAAAGTTTCAGAAAAATTCCAGCAGAGGTTGCTGAGATATAAGAAAGGGTCAAGTTCTGCACAATTATGACCTTGACCCTGAACATTTTGATGTTGACATGGATGTCCCATGACCAAACAATGCATCTGACAAAGTTTCAGAAAAATTCCATAAGGGGTTGCTGAGATAGGACTAAGGTTAAGTTTTGAGGTTAAGTTATCTAACAAAGGTTAAGTTCTGTACAATTATGACCTTGACCCTGACAATTTTGACCTTGACAGATGTCCCAATACCAAACAATACATCTGACAATGTCTCAGAAAAATTCAGCAGAGGTTGCTGAGATATAAGAAAGGTTAAGTTACCTAACAAAAGTCAAGTTCTGCACAATTATGACCTTGACCCTAAAAATTTTGACGTTGACAGATGTCCCATGACCAAACAATACATCTGACAAAGTTTAAGAAATATTTAAGCTGGGTTGCTGAGATATAAGAAAGGATCAAGTTCTGCACAATGATGACCTTGACCCTGAAATGTTTGACGTTGACAGATGTCCAATGACCAAACAATACAGCTAACAAAGTTTCAGAAAAATTTAAGCAGGAGTTGTCGAGATATAGCTATTTGTAAAAGCGGCCGCCGTCGCCGTCGCCGTCGCCGGAAAAGTGACTGCCATGTCTCACTCCACTATCGTGGGCGAGACAAAAATGACTACAATGCCAAAAATTATGACATTATTCCTTAAATTTAAATGTACATTTGTTATTGAGGCAATCCATGTAACCGTTGTTATTTCTATTGATTTTGGCTATGACTAGTACACCATTTAGCACAGGTGTTGACATAAATATAGAATAAATCTATATTGACAGACCCCGTTCATTTATTTATTTATTTATTGAGGTTTTACGCCGCATTTAACATTATTTCAGTTATATCAAGGCGACAGTTCACTTATTCATGATAATTTGGTAAACAAACCAGTACTAGGCTAGAAAATATGCCTTGCCCAAGGGCACTCCACCATGACCGAAGTGCTGCGACTAGGGAGCGAACCCGGGACACCCAGTTTCGAAATCCTCGAAGCTAACAAATCGACTACAGCTTCAAAGACTCCGTTCAGCTACCTGACTAAGGGCAAGTAAAGGGATACTTCTATACAAAATGTAAAGGGACTGTTCAGCATAGCAACAACACAACCTTAATGTATAAATAGAACGTATACATTTAACGAACGGTTTAAACTCATGTTCTTAGCACGTGATTTTTCACATATATTAAGACCCATCCACAGTCAAACCCGCACCATATTGTTTTATAACACTTGTTATAACGTCCAATTAGAGTTTAGAGCTGTGCAAACAAGTGATTCGCATTCATAGAATTAACATCGAATTACTAGGTAAGTTTTCTCATATTGTTGTTGAAACACAATGTTTATTTCAAGATTTATCTCATATCTTTATCAACATAAACTTCTCATTTTATTTACGAATAAATCGTCTGCTCATTATTCTACAAATATTTATTCATTTGTGGGGATATTATGTTCCTACGTTGTGTCTCAGCGTAAATGTTCTTATCTGTTATTTCCACCATAGCATTGACAAATCTTGTTTTAAAATTGTATAATATGTTACATATACATATGTATATCGAAAATGTAATTGTGTCAAGAGATACGTTAACATTGATAGGGTTGTTTGGCTACCGGAATTTTCCACATCGTACTCTATTTCTGTCATACACGTCCCCTTTTATAAAATGTTTACCTTGTATGTTGTTTCGGGTCTGCCAGTAACTCTGATCAGGCTTATATTTAAAAGCAATATCCTGTCGTTATCCTCTTCAAAATGTGTTCAGGTCAGTTAATATCCATTGGCGGTAAACCAGTCAATAGTATTGCCAACTTTGAGGCTTATCATGCTATCGAGCGATCTCTATCTCCGAGCAATACTGGCGTTTATTCTAGAAGAGTGCAAACTTTGATATTTGTTTACTTAAGGCTTTGAAGATAATTTGAACTGTTGTATTTTCTAAACTTACAATGCGCGTATATAAAGAGAAAAAATGCTTTGCAGTGATTAAAGATTATTTTTATATTTTCGTCAATTTAACGACTGACACCAACACAGGGGCATTCCACATTTCTGAGGCATCGAATTTTACATAAATGTTCAAAAGGGACTAAAATATATTAAAAACAAAAGGGTCATGAGGCCCTGGATCGCTCACCTTAGAATGGGCTATTTAAGACTCTTTCAGCGCCAATGGCAATATCATCAAGACAAAGTTTCTGACAAAATTTCAAGCTGCTTAAGTCAAAAATGCGATCTCTATAGTGTTAACAAGATTGTTCTACAATTTGGTCTAAAGACCTAGATATCATGAAGACAACTATCCTGACAAAGTTTTAACATGCTCAAGCCGAATATTCGGCTTCCAGAGTGTAAACAAGATTGTTCTTTAATTTGGCCGAGTGACCTACTTTTTAATAGACATGACCAATATTCAAACTTGGCCTACATATTATCAAGACAAACATTCTGACAGAGTTTCAACATGCTCAGAATAAAATGCAGCATCCAGAGTGTTAACAAGATTTCCCTCCATTTTGCCTAATGACCTTGTTTCTGACCCAGTATGACCCATATTTCAACGTTACCTAGATATTATTGCAACAAACATTCTGACAAGCTGCTGAAGCAAGAATCGTAGCTTCTGTGGTGTTAACAAGATTGTCCTTCAATTTGACCTTGTGACCTAATTTTGGAACCGACATGACCCATGTTCGAACTTGACCTACATATCAAGACAAACATCTGATAAAGTTTCAACATGCTCAAGTTAACAAGAGGGCCAAGATGGCCCTAAATCTATCACCTGAATATTTTTAAAGTGTTTACCTAAACGAGTCTATGAAAAACAAGTGATCCCCAGGGTGGGGCCATTTTTGGCACCAGGGCTATAATTTGACCAATCTTGTTAGAGATCTTATAGATGGAGTAAGATTTCAACATCGACTTTTAGACAAGAATTTTTAAAGTGTTTCCCTATACAAGTATAGCCGAGCCCCGGTAGCTTAGTCGGTAGCGACGCGGGCTGTCAATCCAGGGGTTGCGAGTTCGAATCCCGGCTCGGCCATATTTCTTTACGACGATTGACAAAAGTCAATGCGACATGCGTCATTCTTCTTCCACCAATGGGCTAAGTCTATGTGGAAAAGCAGCCAGTTGCTTGGGAAGATTGTTGTGTAGCGTACGGGTGTGAAAAAAACAGGAAATGCATGAGTAGGTGAACTGGCCGCCGTGATATAACTGAGAAATTGTTAAAAACGGCGTTAAACCCCAATCAATCAATATAAGTATAATATTATGTAAAACAAGTAGATGAAGCTACATACCAAATATCAAAGGCCTAGGCCTTCTCCTTTTAGACAAGAAGATTTTTAAAGTTGTTTCCCTATTTGAGTCTATGTAAAACAAGTGACCCCCGGGGCTATAATTTCAACAATCTTGGTAGAGGTCCACTAGACCTTGTCTTTCTTCTTTTAGACAAGAAGATTTTTAAAGTTTTTTCCCTATACAAGTCTATGTAAAACAAGTGACCCCCGGGTAGGGGTCATTTTTGACCCTAGGGCTATAATTTGAAAAATATTGGTAGAGGTCCAATAGATGAAGCTACATACCAAATATAAAAGGCCTGGGCCTTCTACGTTTAGAATATTTTTAAAGTTTTTTCAGCACCGCAGAGCTGTCATTTTCTTACTTCTTTAATTTATTCATTAACTCAACCGCTTTCTGGCTATAACATTACAACGACACCTTATTCTAACTCGTAAACAAGAGGGCCATTATGGCCCTGCAACGCTTACCTGAATAATGCAATGTGATTTGTCATGCCTTCGACTCATAATAAAAATTCAACAAAATTATTTGGAAATTGGCCAGACATTTATGTAGAAAAATATTTTCTAAGTTTCCACTATAGCCATATAAGGCAAAACAGCCACTGGCAGGCATTTTGTTCAACCAATTTACGTTGCTTGAAGTGATCAGATACAGTCACCCAAGGAACATTTCTACACAATCATTTAAAAATAATGGTTTTGGACGAATCAGAATGGCTTGAAGGAACCCGATAGAAGGTCATGTCACATTAGGAATATTTGTACAAAATTATTTGGAAATCGGACAGATACTTTTGGAGAAGAAGAATTTTTCACTTTAGCCATATCATGTTTAATCTATGTAGAAATCTGGTTTCCATGGCATCCCAGGTCGAAAAACATGTTCACAAGGGGGTGGGGCGATTTTCAGCCTTGAATTATGTGAAGTTTTATCTCAATTGACCCACTGGTTACAGAGGAGAATATGTTGACCCACAACGGAAGACGGACAAAGGGCGATCACAATAACTCACAATGAGCTAAAACAGACTTGATTGAGAAACCAAATTAAATTTACGATTAAAATCACACCCTTTTTTTAAATTATGCATTAATCCAAAACATCACTGTTAGCCAGTTTCAACGCAAAAAAACAACAACCATAATTGTAGGAAAATTTCAAAATTTAAGGGTACTTGTATGTTCATGCACAGCAGTTAGGTCAGTGGGCGTGGATTCTAGTGTCATTGCTCCTCCTAATTCTAACGCTTATTTCGATTTTTAAGATTTTCAAAATATATTGAAGGTATTTATTATATTCCTATCAATGAAATACGGGAATTTATCAGTGTAATACTTTTTAAAAGAGATGTTTGTCAAACATTATGCCCCCCTGAGCGCCATGTTGTCAGGAATATTTAGACAATGGAATATGCATGGACCGAAATGCCAGCTGATTTGTCATTTCACATTGGATGTCTATGAGTCAGTTTTAAGATTATGACAAATGTTCTTAGTTTTTAATCACATTGAGATGATGACTGATATTTGCAGATAAACATGTATCCTCCTGGCAGTAGGCAATAAGTACATATGACTTAAATTTGAATGAGCAATTTGAGTTATAAAAATCTACAGGTCACCCCCAGCCTCCATGTTTAGTTTGAAGGCCATGGGTGCAGGCAATGTCGAATTATCACTCGGAAAAGATTTCGCGTTCAATGTTAGTAAAATTGACCTTTGACCCAATGACCTCAAAATCAATAGGGGTCATCTACTGGTCACTCCCAGCCTCCATGTCAAGTTTGAGGGCCATGGGTGCAGGCAATGTCGAGTAATCACTTGGACAAGCTTTTAGCGATCATGGTCACTGTGACTTTGACCTTTGACCCGATGACCTAACAATATTAAGGGGTTATCTACTGTTCACCCTAACCCTCCGTGTCAAGCTGAGGGCCATGGGTGCAGGCAATTTCGAGTTTTCACTCGGACAAGTGGTTAGCGTTCACGGTCACTGTGACCTTGGACCTCAAAATCAATAGGGGTCATCTACCGGTCAGGTCCAACCTCCAAGTCAAGTTTGAGGACCATAGGTCCGGGCGTTAATGAGTAATCACTCAGACAAGCTTTGGTCTACCAACTGACCGACATGCGCAAAGCCATATACCCCTCTTCTTCAAAGGGGGCATGATTATCACAAGTGACGATATCAATTTTGGAGTGATAATATTATTTTGCCGGAACTACTTTCTATGTTTTTCTTAATTATTTCCAAATTGAAACAAAGGAATATTTCTAAAAAATAATATATACAATGTGAAAATTATCTAAAGCCTACCTTCAATTTGTCCTATAAATCTGCATTGTCAATCTTCACTTGAAATTCTTGCCCTAATCTCCATTCCTTTAATGATGAGGCTACCGGTCATGTAGTTTTAATGTATCCTGTTGATCATGATGGTTATGCAGTAAGTCACATTTCCCAAGTCAAAGATGCATGCGTTTAAAGACAAACAAACACCTATGACCAAAGGACAAATAACAAACTGCCTTTAAAACGTTCTTAGTCCTTTTCTTCATTATCCATTGCACTAATATCCAAAGTGAAGAAGTAGTTCATTTACTATCAATAAAGGTAATCCAAATTCAACCCTTTGGAATTCCGGTACAACATTTATATTTCACCTGAACATTACAACTATAAATTGAAAAGACTAAATATAACATTTGTTTAACTTTCTCTTTAACTATGTTTCTTGTTTTTATGTTTTTCATTTTAGTCAGATTATTCTGGCTTCAGGATAGAACACATTGCACAATAATTAATTTCGCGATAAACTGTTGTGGAAAATGTACTTTAAAGATGTAACAATTTGCAAACCAAAATATAGGGGGAAATGATAAAAATAACATTTTAAAGTTCATAAATTTACTTAGATTTTGCCATGACAAAATCTGACCACCATACCGATAAATAGTTATTACATCATGTCAAATTACGTAGTCATGGTCGACTGTTTAAATGTTTTAATCTTACAAGTTTTCCCGAAAGCTTAACAAACCATTCTTGAGGTGATTTCTGCAAATCAAATTAAGGAGAGTTTTTAGCTCGACTTTTGAAAAAACGAGAGCTATTGTCATGACTCTGGCGTGGTCGTCCTCGGCGGCGGCGTGTTCGTCCGGTTAAGGTTTTTTGTTTAGCTCAGCCTTTTTTCTGTTTTCTATCAATCGAGCATGGCTTGAAGGAATCTGATATGCTTAAGGAACAATTCTACAATATTATTTGAAAATCGGCCTGACATTTTCGGAGAAGATTTTTCATGTTTTCACTATAGCCATATAAGGCAAAATAGCCCTGCCTCTTGCGGCCATGTTTTTCGAGAGAAGAAGATTTTTTTTTTTTTTCGTTTCGTTGCCATGGAAACCAGAATTCTTCATGGATCCCAAACATTTGAAGGAATTATGGTGAGGTCCTTGAGAGGATGCTTTCTGTGAAGTTTCATCCCAATTGACCAACTGGTTACCGAAGAGAAAATAATGACGGACGGACGACGGAAAACTGGTGATCACAATAGCTCACCTTCGTTCTCAGGTGAGCTAAAAAGATATTTTGGTTGCCATGGAAACCAGAATTTTGCATGGATCTCAACAAATTGAAAGAGGACATTGAGAGGATGTTGCCTATGAAGTTTGATCTCAATTAGCCAAGTGGTTACAGTTAAGAACATCATGAAATTGACAAATTTACTTTTCATGCTCCACTCTGTTCCGTTCAGTTCCACTCACGTTCCAATCAGCTCTAAAAGTGTTCAGTGGTTCAAATCATTGTAATTATCTTTTCGCGTTCCAATCAAAGTGATCGCTCACTGGGATCGTTTTTTTCTCGATCAAAAGTTGTTTCCTTAACAAATTATCGAGTAAATTAGTGCAACCGCTCAAGGTGCAAAACATTAATGTGATTAGATTGTTTCATTCATTATGATTGTTTCGTTTAGAGCGCAACATTCTGTTCCGCTCTTAAAGTGTTCCAACTTCATTCCAATTACGCTCACGATCTAACCACTTTCCGCTCAGATTGTCAATTTCATGATGTTCTTATCTAATAACAGTTAAGAACATCATGAAATTGACAAATTTACCGTTCACGCACTGCTCCATACCGTTCAGTTCCACTCACGTTCCAATCAGCTCTTAAAGCGTTCAGTCGGTCAAATCAATGTGATTGCATTTTTCCGTTCCGATCAAATTGGTTGCCTTTTTACACTCACTGTGTATGCTTTTTTTTTTATCAAAAGTAGTTTTGTAAAAAGATTATCAAGTAAATTGTTGCAACCGCCCAACGAGCAAAGCATTCATTTGATTAGATTTTTTCATTCGTTATGATTGTTTGTTCAGAGCGCAAAATTCGATTCCGCTCTAAAGAGTTTCAACTGTGTTCCAATTACGCTCATGATTCAGTCACTTTCTGCTCAGATTGTCAATTTCATGATGTTATTAACTGTAGGAAGGAAAGGTCGTTTGATGCAAAACGTTGACGCATGGCGGACAATTCGCCTTGACATAAGCTCAACTGGCTGAAAGTGGAGCTAAAAAAGCAGAAAGTATGTTTAGCCTTTTCTGATTTCATAAATGTTGGATGTGCAATAAGAGATTGCTTTGCATCATATATTAAGTCTTATTATATTCCCGCAAAAGTACAAATATGGCAAAAGTCATTACCAGGAGTTTTAGGAAAACAAAGATGTAAGCTTTCTTAATGACCTCGCTCTCGAATTGAATGCTCTATATTGCTACTTCAGATAGATAGATATTGTAACAAGAGCGCCAACTGTCACAAAATACGTCCATCCTGTTTTTTTTTAGACCAAGCATAGTGATAATCTGTTGTACGTCGGGCAAATTTAGAGAGCGGACACTGTTAATACATGTTTTGCCATTTCGAGTGACATAAGTGTGGAGTGACTAAGATAACATGGTTAGTTATCGAACCTGACCCAAGATATTCTGCCCATACACATTCTGACTAAATTTGGTGATGATTGGATAAATGCTTCAAAAGTTTGATCGGACAAGACCGATTTGAGGTAATTTCTCTAATTAAAATGGCAATAATTCTCAAGTGACTGAAGCGATATCCCAATACACATTCTGACTAAATTTGGTGGTGATTGGACAAAGGCATCTAATGTTATGGAGCGGACAATACCGATTTTAGGTAATTTCTGTCATTAAAGGGCGACAACTCTAAGAGTGACTCGAGCTATAGGGCTGGTTATAGAACTTGTCCTGAGATATTATGCCCATACACATTCAAACTAAATTTGGTGATGATTGGATTAAGGCTTCAAAAGTTATTGATCGGACAAGACCGATTTGAGGTAATTTCTATATTTAAAGGGCAATAACTCTCGAGTGACTACAGAGTTATGGCTGGTTATCGAACTTGTAAGAGATATTATGCCAATCCACATTTTGACAAAATTTGGTGGTGATTGGACAAAGACTTCTCAAGTTATTGAGCAGACAATACCAATTTTAGGTAATTTCTAAAATTAAAGGACGATAACTCTCGAGGGACTACAGCGATATGGCTATTTATCAAACTTGTCAGAGATATTATGCCAATCCACATTTTGACAAAATTTAGTGGTGATTGGACAAAGGCTTCTAAAGTTATTGAGCAGACAAGACCAATTTTAGGTAATTTCTATAATTAAAGGGCAATAACTCTTGAGTGACTTGAGCAATATGGCTAGGTGATGATTGGACAAAGGCTTCTAAAGTTATTGACCACACAAGACTAATTTTAGGTAATTTCTATAATTAAAGGGTGATAACTCTCGAATGACTTCAGCGATATGGCTAGTTATCGAACTTGTCCAAGATATTATGCCAATACACATTCTGACCAAATTTGGTGATGATTTGACAAAGGTTTCTTAAGTTTTTGGGCGGACAACATACTGGACGCCATTTAATTGAAAGCGCCAATGGCACTGTAGTGGCGATCATATAGAAAATCCAGCAAAGTAACAAGCAGTATCACTGTGGTGCGGGTAAATTTGAGAAAAGCTGCATCTTTTTACAGTAGAATAATCTTAGTTTGCCAGAATGTTGTCTGGGTAATTTTTAAGTTATGTTCATGATGTGTTAGTAGAATAATCTTAGTTTGCCAGAATGTTGTCTGGGTGATTTTTAAGTTATGTTCATGATGTGTTCATCACCAGGTCGCTAGGCCATATTAAGATAAAATATTTTGTACACTTTAGAAATGACTAAATTATCATAGAAAGGAGAGAAAACAGTATCCATTAGTTTGGTGTTTGTTTCAATGATGTCCGATATTGAACAGGTCTGTTCAATTTAGTTCCTTCACATTTAGGGTTTTCTCCCTAGAAAAGTTAAACTGCTTTAAACTATTTGAGAGCAAAAACAAACACAAAAAATGCTCATAAAGCCCAATTTCTCTATATGCCAAACTGTTCAGTTGATACAAATATAGGCATATATGATAATGCTCGATCTCCAACTTAATAAGGCTTTCAGCATTGATTGCTAATTGACTCTAGAACTTACAGAAAGGGATGCACTCGAACGTGTATAACTTGTGTACACACTGACATTGTGTCATTTAGACCTTTGTCTTATCATCTAGACGCTTTCATATATTGCAACAACTACAAAATAAAGAATTTATAATGTTGAAATTTAAGAACAATCGATTACCAGTCTCGCGAGCTATTTATAGACCCTTTTGGAATTTCCAGAAGCCTTCTACTGTATAATTGAGGTTTTTTTTAGTATGCAAGGCAGATAGAATGCGCAATGATATTTATTATCTGCTTAAACATGAAGAAAGATTATATTTACATAATTTAACTTTATGTAGATATTATCTCAACAAATCTCAAATATTAGTATCAATCCGGTACCAAAGTAGCACTGATATGATTATTATTAATTGTGTCTCTGCCTCACTGATGGAACTATATATTTGGCAGTTTAAAGGATGTAGGTTAATTGGTTTGCAGTAAGGAATAAAAAGACAACGGGCTGTTCAAAACTGACTATGTATTTTTTTTCGTTGTTGTTGTTTCTGTTAGCATTGTGGCGATTGTCAAACCAATCGCCACAAAAAGTATTTGATAAAGACCCCCATTTTGTAATTACAATACATACATGTATTAATTGAGTTTTCAACTCCCAATATTATTCAAAACTAGAACTATCACTGAATGTGATTAATACCCTCGAACGTCGCCCTGATAGGAAAGGTAGTGGAATATTAAGAAAACCCAACTTGAATTCCAATTTGTAGTTTTAAAGATAATCTCCGGACAAGAAAAAGGTAGGAAAGGGCGATGAAAATTATTGTACGAACAAGAAAATGTAACAAAGGTCAATTTATCTATAATTATCTAAAATAGAGTTATGGTTCTTGTTCACTGCACTTCCTCTCAATGTGTTGTATCATTGTATGAAGTTTTATTAAATTCCATCCAGTAGTTTTGAAATTATTCTACGCTCAACAAAAAGTAACAAAGGGCAATAACTATAATTTACAGAGTTATGGTTCTTGTACACTGCACTTCCTCATTGTGCTTTACCATTGTATGCAGTTTTAAAAGATTCCATCTATTAGTTATTAAGTAATTCTCCGGACAAGAAAAGGTAACAAAGGGCAATAACTCTGTATTTAGGTAAAATAGAGTTATGGTTCCTGTACACTGCACTGCCTCTCAATGTGCTGTATCATCGTATGAAGTTTTTTTAAGTTTCAACAATAAGTTTTAACGTTATGCTCCGTACAAGACTCTACGAACAAGAAAAAGTAACAAAGAGCAATAACTCTGTAATTAAGTAAATTAGAGTTATGGTTCTTGTACACTGCACTTCCTCATATCGTGCTCTACCATTGTATGAAGTTGTATTAGATTCCATTTATTAGTCATTAAGTTATTCTCCGAACAAGAAAAAGTAACAACTTTAGGACAATACCTCTGTAATAAGGTTAAGTAGAGTTATGGTTCATGTACAATGAACTTCCGCTTGATGTGTTGTATCATCGTATGAAATTTTATTAAACTCCAACAATTAGTTTCAAAGTTATGCTCTGGACAAGACACTACAAACAAGAAACAGTAACTAAGAGCAATAACTCTGTAATTATGTAAATAAGAGTCATGGTTATTGTACACTGCACTTCCTCTCATTGTGCTCTACCATTGTATGAAGTTGTATTATATTCCATCTATTAGTTATTAAGTAATTCTCCGGACAAGAAAAAGTAACAAAGGGCAATAACTCTGTAATTAGGTAAAAGTTTTATTAAATTCCAACAATTAGTTTTAAAGTTATGCTCCGTTTAGAGGGGGTATAATAAGGCCATAACATAGTGTTTTTGTGAAGTGTATTTCATTAGCTTTTGTGATCGGTAAATCCTTGTCCAAATGTAATCCGTGATCTGCAGTAAGCCCCTTGCTGGCAACACTATCAGTGCTTTGATTTAATATCCGCATTTGACCTTGCGATTTAGAACTGTATACTTAATAAAGGTCACAATACACCAAACAATATTTCTTTCTTTGCTTCCATTCACACCTTATTTGTCACACTTTCTAAGCGTTCCCCAGGTAGAACACCACATATCATTTAAAAGAGATACCTCTTACCTTAAAAATAGTCCAAAGAAAATGGGAGAGGGAGTCATGCATTATGCAAGAAAGAAATCGCTCCGTGAAGATGGTGAGTTGGTGACCGTCATTTTGAACACAATCGAGCTAGGCTGAAACTGGGTTTCCACATCCTCTTCTTTCACTTTTACACAAGGTCAAAATACCTAAAATGATAAAAACTAACACTTCAAGGGCATCCTATACATATTTACAAAGATTGAATGTTCATGGTCATACGTAAACAATCACCAACCAACCCGACCAAAATTTTCCACATTTTACAGCTAAATTTGTATTAAATGCATGTATATAACTTAATTTGAGAACTTTAGTTCTCAATATATCAATAGATAGTGCTATACATAAACAAATTCAGCTTTGTTTACCTTTTATCTAAGTCAGTATGACACAGTCAGGATATTTTCTTGGCTAGTATGACCTCCCAAACATGCCCTGAAAGTGGCATGTCTTCCTCTGTGAATTAATTACTAGTGGTTAATAACAGCATAGGAAAGTATTGCACAAATGGCTAATAGATTGGTCCGGCCCTAATAAAGCACTAAACTGAACCATTTTAGCCAACCTGTGCACATAAAACATCTTTGACCGGAGATCATGTGGAAATTTGACACACATTCTGCCGTACCTAATAGCTGAATGCCAACATGAGCCCCCTGTCCATTCCAGTTTCAGCATTATATAAGCATTTTGAGTGTAGTCTGACTCGTACCCTATTACAGAAGGCGTCCATTATTACAGACAACGCAAAAGTGACCTTTCGTAATTTAACCCGCAAGTTCTTTAGGTACAATACACAAAATAAATTCCTTCTTCGCTTCCATGTAAATCAACCAGTTTCAACCCTCATTAAATGTCACACTTTCTAAAGTGTATCCAGGTAAAACAACAAATATCAATGAAAAGAGATACCTTTTACCTATAGAATGAATAAATGTATATTGTTTTATGGCGCATCGACAGCTAAGGTCATTTAGCGCGCAATTAATTTTAATTATTCATGATACCTGGGTAAACATTTCGAAATCCCGACGCTAACCATTCGACCACAGCGGATTCCATCTTTTACCTATAGTGATTTTTTATATCTAAATTGTGAATGGGTCCGGTACCAGGAAAATTGTGAAAAATGCTGTACGTATTTTTTTATAAAATTGTGAATTTCATAAGTACTGCTACAGTGAAGAACATCATGAAATTTTGTTTTATTTATTGGAGTTTTACGCCGCTTTCAACATTATTTCAGTTATATCACGGCGACAGTTCACACATTCATGATCCCTGGGTAAATAAACCAGTACTAGGCTAGAAAATGTGCCTTGCCCAAGGGCACTCCACCGTGACCGTAGTGCCGCGACTGGGGATCAAACCCAGGACACATCATGCTACTGGATAATAGATACTAGTCTGTTGAAATAAGTCTTTTAAGATTTTATCTAGAGAAGTTTATTTCTTTTTGTCAGAAAAGTTAAAATTATGCTAGATGGGTTAATGCATTTTGTAAGAAAGAACTCGTTCCGTGAAGATGGTGACCGTCATTTTGAACACAATCGTGCTAGGTTGAAACTGGGTTTCCACATCGCCTAAAGGCCTTCTTTCACTTTCACACAAGGTCAAAATACCTAAAATGATCAAATTAAACAGCTCCAGTGCATCCTATGTATACATATTAACAAAGATTGAATGTCCATTGTCACATATCCAATGCAATCCAGGGAAGATGTACAACTATTTCTAGAAAAACAAAGTTTTTTTTAGGGACTACTTGGCTGTATATCAGCCTGGCTCGTGGATGTATTTGGCGTTATTCGACCTAAACACATCAATTACAGCCAATCATAGCCAGACAAACACTAACAAATACATTCTTTGGGGAAGAAATATTGTAATAAACCTACCTGTTAACTATTTTAAATCCAATAATCTTTCATACTCACTTAAAAAAATGTTCTATTTAAAGATCCAGTAAAATCAAAGCGCTGAAGGCACAAAATTTGTTTTGGTACACAAAACTGTACAAACATTTCATGAAAGTTATGTGTATATAAATATGTTGCAACTTCAAACACATTTTGATGCATTTTCAGCAATTGATTTTTGAAAACATTGTGGCAAAAGAAAAGCAATTTCTCCTGTTTTCGTAAAGATAAGACCTGATTTTAAATACAATTTAAAAATAGTTGTTAGTTTACACATGAATGGAAAAAAAATCCCACTTTAAGATGCTGCAGCTATAAAAGTTCTACACATAAATCAACTATTTGGACAATTTTAAAGGAACATTCCTGTAAAATTATTTTGAAATTGTTCTATTGGTCTAAGAGAAGTTGTTTGTATAAAAATGTGAAAGGAAAGGACGGGCACAATAGCTCATCCGCAATTTGTTTTCAGGTTTGCTTAGAAGGGAAACTATCCTGAATCCCTGACATCATTGTTTTTTCAATCAATCAATTTATGGCTTGAATAATATTTGTAGAGGGTCACCAGATACCACCTGGTGGCTGCATTTATTTGTCCCTTTTTGTAAAGGGTCACTAAAGATACATTTCTGTCAAATCATTTTGGAATCGGAAAAGTAGACTCAGAGGAAGAATATTAAAGTATTGTCATTCTACCCCTTTTTAGCTTTTGAGTACAAAGTTCTCAATGTGAGTTATTTTGATGGCCGTATATCAATGTTTTGGAATCCATGCAGAATTCTGGTTTCCATGGCAACTAAACGTAAGAAGAGGGCAAGACAGCTCACCTGTATTAAGCAATGTAATTTCTAATGCAAAACACATCAAGACAATTATTCTGACAAAGATTCAAAATGCAACCTCCGGAAGGTTAACAAGATATTCCTTCATTTGGCATAGTGACCTATTTCTTTTACCTGATATGACCTATATCGAATATGAACTAGATATCATCAAGTCAAACATTCCGACAAAGTTTCAACTTGCTCAAAGTAAAAATGCGACCTCCGGTGTTTAAACAATATTTTCCTTCAATTTGGCCTAGTTTTAAACACAAAATAACCTATATATATTTGAACTTGGCCTAGATATCATTAATACAAACATTCTGACAACATTAGAAGCTGCTAAAGCTCAAAATGCGGCCTCCAGAGTGTTAACAAGATTTTCCTTCAATTTGGCCCAGTGACCTTGTTTTTGACCCGGCATGATCCATATACAAACTTGGCCTAGATATCATCAAGATAAATATTCTGACAAAATGTTAAGCTGCTGAAGCAAAAATTGCGGCATTTAGAGTGTTAACAATATTTTCCTTTAATTTGACCTAGTGACCTAGTTTTTGACATCATATTGCCCAGTTACAAACTTGTCCAAGATTTGATGGAGATGAATATTCTGATAAAACTGTCATGAAGATTGGATGCAAAATGTAGCCTGTAGAGTGTTAACAATGCAAATTGTTGACGACGCACAATGCACACAGCGTGACGGATGGACGCCAGTTCAAAATTTGATTATAATAGCTCACCTTGAAAATTCTTCTGCTCCCAAACTGGTTGGCCGATTTTCAAATAATTTTGTAGTAGTGTTCTTTGTGTGATCTCCTTGTGTGACCGACCCTCTATCAGATTCCTTTAAGCCTTGTTGATTGGTCAAACAACAAGGGTACAGGGCTTATTTGCTTTATATGGCTATAGTGGAAACTTAAACAAGAGGGCCATAATGGCCCTAGATCGTTCACCTGAATAATACAAAACACATCAAGACAATTATTCCATCAAAGAATCAAAATGATATCATCAAGACAAACATTCAGATAAAAGATTCAACTTGCTCAATGCAAAAATGCGGCTTCCGGAGTTTGTACAATATTTTTCTTCATTTTGACCTAGTAACCTACTTTTTTACCCGACACAACCCATATTCAAACTTGACCTACATATCATTAAGACAAACATTCTGATAAAGATTGAACATGCTCAAGTTAAAAATGTGTTAACAATATTTTCCTTCAATTTGACATAGGTACCTAGTTTTTAACATCATATGGCCCAGTTCCGAACTTGTCCAAGATTTGATGGTTGATGGAGATGAATGTTCTGATAAACTTTCATGAAGATCGGATGCATAATGTAGCCTGTAGATTGTTAACAAGGCAATTGTTGACGACGCACAATTGACGGATGCCGGACAAAATGTGTTCATAATAGCTCACCTTGAACACTTCGTGCACAGGTGAACTAAAACAAGAGGGCCATGATGGCCCTGGAATCGCTCACCTGATTTTTATTTTTTTTCACTTTAGCTATATAAGCCCCGCCCCCTGGCAGCCATAGTTTCCGACCAATCAACTTGGCTTGAAGGAATCTGATAGAGGGTCACCCTAGGAACATTATTTGAAAATGGGCCTGACACTTTTGGAGGAGAAGATTTTTTAAATTTTCACTTTAGCCATATAATGCAAAATAGTCCTGCTCACTGGCGGCCATGTTTTTTGACCAATCAACATGGCTTGAAGGAATCTGAAAGTGGGTCACTTAAGGAACATTTCTACAAAATTATTTGAAAAATGGCCTGACACTTTCGGAGAAGATTTTTTTTTTAAGTTTTCACTATAGCCATTTAAGGCAAAATAGCACCGCCACCCCCCTGGCGGCCATGTTTTTCGACCAATCAACTTGGCTTGAAAAAATCTGATAGAGGGTCATCCAAGGAACATTTCTACAAAATTATTTGACAATAGGCCTGACACTTTCGGAGGAGAAGATTTTTTAAGTTTTCAATATAGCCATATAAGGCAAAATAGCTCCGCCCCCCTGGCGGCCATGTTTTTCGACCAATCAACATGGCTTGAAGGAATCTATATACTGAATAACCAATAGGTAAGATGTTGTTTAAACTTAGAAAACACACTGGCTCATATGATAAATAGTTTCTAGAATGTTTGATATACTGAATAACCAACAGGTGTTGTTTAAACTTAGAAAACACACTGGCTTATATGATAAATAGTTTCTAGAATGTTTGATATACTGAATAACCAACATGTAAGACGTTGTTTAAACTTAGAAGACACACTGGTTATATGTTGTTTAAACTTAGAAGACACGCTGGTTATATGATAAATAGTTCTTAAAATGTTTGATAAACTGAATAACCAACAGGTAAGACGTTCAGGTAAACTTAGAAAACACACTGGCTGATCTTGTGATTTCTGAAATAGTGATATGCATTTTTTTCTTTTTGTCAGAATGTTTTAAACTTAAATCAATAATTATTCATTCATTTATAGAGTTTCCATATGCATCATAATACTAGAATAAGAATGACCATTATTTATGTTATTAAACATACCATGATTAATCCTTCATGTTTCTTGCCTGTGAGATGTTGAATGATGTTATTCTGTCTTATTTTGACGACTTGACATAATTGGCAATGGTATAACGTCAAAGTTGTGTCCTGCTGGATTTCTGTTACACTTCCAAGTCCTGAAACTGAAGAAGCAACAGAAATAACGTTATATTTCAAAGAACTCAAAGGATAATTATTATAGTGAGTTGTAAACATTGTTCAAAAAGGAGACATTGCTCAGGATCGGCATGTCAATTTCAAAAACTATAGTTAATACAAGAAAAATGGTTAAAGGAACAGATGAAAACCAATAGCCATTACTTAAGAAATTCCGTAATGCAAAAACTTTGGCAGTAAGCTCATTTTTTCTGTGAAAGAGATATTGACAAAATTACTCATGTGCATGGGTCTGGTAAGGTGTCTTATGAGATGGTTTGTAGAAAAGAAAATTGATTCTGGGGTACAGTCATCGAAAATGCAGCAAAAATCAGTTGGTCAAAGACAGCAAAATGTGACAATAAGAGGGCCATGATGGACCTGGTTCGCTCACCTGTTTTTTTTATACCTTTTATTTTGTAAGAGAATGAATGAGTTGGTTCAAGTAGTAGTGGGGTGAGAAATGGATTTGAGCAAATATGAGAATAATGATGATGATGATGATGAATACTGAAAAGGGAAATTATATTTTTGTATCCTACTAGAGTCAAAACCACACTCGAGATCTTTAGCTTTCATTTGGGGACTCTTGACCTCCTGCTTGGGGTGTACAGATGGGTATTTTTACGCTCCGCAAAGACGGCCCATTTTGTTCAAGGACATTAAAAAATCCCACTATAAGAATGTAGTGAAAACTAACCCTGCTCTTTATGGTAATGTGATGGGTTTTTTATAAACTGACATAGCTTGAACAAGTTTTCCGCTATATATCCCTATGTAAAACAGGTGAACTCAGGGGCATAATTTGAACAATCTTGGTAGAGGACCACTAGACAATGCTACACACCAAATATCTCAGCTCTAGGCCTTTCGGTTTCAGACAAGAAGATCTTCAAAGTTTTTCCCTATATATCTCTATTGGACTGGCCAATTTTGAGCACAGGGGCATTATTTGAAAAATCTTGATCGAGGACGGCTTAGTCTTCGTTCACCATTTTTTTGCATGAAATTAATTTTGTTGAACAATTTTGAAAGGATAACACCAAAGGAAAATCTGTGTGAAGTTTCATAAAAATTGGTCAAGCAGTTTAGGGGATGTCATTTGAAGCAATTGCTTACAGATGATGAAAAAGGGACAAGGCATGACAGACTGAAATAGATCACCATAGCTCTCCTTTGAGCACTTCTAGAGTGTCCTCAAGTTGTTGACAATGGATGAAAGTCAAAGGGAAATCCCAAAATCTCACATTGAGTATTTTGTACTCAGGTGAGCTTATGAAAAGCATTTATTTAACGCAATGCAATATAATGATTTTGTTTAGAAAATTGATACATATTCAAACCAGTGCTAAAGACCACCGTTGAATAGCAATTCCCTGTCTATAACAACCACATTTTAAGTTGTTGAAATGACCCTGCAACCAAAGACCACCTGTGAAAAAAGACCACATTGTTGCCTTCCTCTTGGTGATCTTTATATACAGGTTCCACTGTATACTGCTTTATAATGCAGAAACTGAGTAATGATGATACATAACAAGGCAGACTGGGTACCTACCACAGATTGGTTCCCCACTACAGTATGATATGATACATTACAAGACAGACCGGGTACCTACCACAGATTGGTTCCCCACTACAGTATGATATGATACATTACAAGACAGACCGGGTACCTACCACAGATTGGTTCCCCACTACAGCATTTTAACACATCATATATCTCAGGCTTCAGTCTCAGTGCTTTTGCACTATTGCAGTCGTCAAATTCATTGCATTGCTGAGGATTACCTTGGTCTAAATACAAGAAAAAAGAATTGTAGACAATAAATCGGGTGGGTGTCAACAATTTCCCTAAAACTTTTCCCACATACGATAAATCTGCAGCAGATCACTTAGAAAACATTTTGGCAAAAATATCGAATATCGGAATGAATGATGTATATTTATGGGATAGACTTGACAACAATGGCAAAAGGTGAAATTTTCTCATTATGAGCAATTTCTCCTTTTGCCACACTGTTTTCAAAAGCCTTCTGCTGAATAAGCCTGAAGGTGTGTCAAAAAGTGGAAAAGGGTAAAGTAACAACTAAATCTAATTGAAACCTGATCTAAAACTTAGCAATAATTAGGATCAAAGGTCAAGGTCACAGTGATCTAATTTGGGTATGCAATATATCTTCCCATAGTGCTTGGAATGCATCAAATTGGTAACTATAGGTATAATATGGTATAAATATGGTCTGGACAAGCTTTTCTTTAAATGGAGTCAGAGGTCAAAGTCTCAGTGACCCAATTTTGGTACATCACACAACCTCTTCTGAAGATGCCTTTTAATACCAAATTTGGTAATTCTAGATGAAAAAGCATAGGAAATATGGTTAAAGCAAGATTTTACTTTAAATGGCGTCAAGGTCAAGCTGACAAAATTATTGCATGTGACTCACCAGCTTCACTATATGCATCTTTATACTGAATTTGGTATCTCTAGGTGGGATAGCATAGCATATATAACATTTGTATGACATATGACAATCTTTTTAATAAGCAGATGACACTTGAAATATCATATCAAGAATATGACTTAGATTTCGAAAGAATGTATATGTTTGAATGAAACAAGAGGACCATGATATTCCTATATCGCTCATCTGATTTAACAGATATAAAAAAAAAAGTTTTCAATGTTCTTATTCTATACATATACGGAAAACAAGCCTGGTGGCCATGTTTTCATAGGATCTTAAGAATTTGAACACTCTTGGTAGAGGGTAACCAAAGGAACATTTGAGCCAATTAAAATAAGGAAAACAAACCGCGCCCCCAGAAGCCATGTTTTAGAACCAGTGAACATTGTGCCAAATTATTTAAAAACATGCCAGTACTTCAGGAAAAGAAGATTTTTAAAATTTGGCCATTTTTCCCTCTTTCTGATGCCAGGTAACCAAATTTCTTCATAGAATTAAATTCTTTCAAAATCTTTTAAAAAGGACCACCCATCAAACATTCCTGTGAAGTTTCATGAAAATTGGCCTTGTGGTTTCAGAGAAGATGTTGTTTAAAGAAAGTGTGGACAGATAAACCACCGACAACAGAAAGTGAAGAATCGAGATAGCTCAACCGGGGCACTTTGTGCTCAAGTGAGCTAAAAGAGCATGTCAGATAAATTGTTTACCATTTGCAGCAAAACATTGAGGCAAAAGGAGAAATAGCTCATTATGAATAAATTCTGCTTGCCGCTATGTTTTGAAAAGTTGTCTGTTAGAGTAAAATATGAACTGTGTGTGCATGTCTGGAAATGGTTAATGTATACTCACCATGCCATGTCCTCCAAACATTTTCAAGGAGGAGAACCCCAACCTTGATGCTCTCTTTGTTCTCTTGAGCCTCCCCAGTTTCATAGGCAATATCTCGGATTATTTTATCCTGGTCAACTGTTGACAGACCCCTAGTAAATAATCTCTTTGCTCTGTAGTTTTTCTGGATGAACAAGATTCTGTACAAAAGATCAAAAGCGTAAAATAAATTAAAAAGTTACTTCTCGTTTATAACAAAATGCTTCATTTCTAATTTTTAAGTCAAATAAGAGTGTTTGAATAAAAATTTGGCTGTTTTGCCTGCTATCCACATGTAGACACTTTATGACTTTACCTCTGCAGCAGAAGACTATTGAAAACATTATGGCACTATGTTTTTAACTCTTTTTAAAAATTAATCTCTCATTCATGGAGATGCATTTTGTTTTAGCCTAGATATTTTGCTGCAGGTTTGTTGTATGTGGGAAAGGGTTAAAGCGTCTGGATTGGGGAAAGGTTAAAGGGGAATCATTTTACATTAATACATATTAATGATATGAAACTTTGAAAGATATCGATCTCTTGTTCCTAAAGACATATGTGTTGTTTCAATCCCTGTGTTAATTAACAGAGATGTGACAAAAAATTATACAATTGCCATCATGTTTTCAGAAGTCGTCTGCTGCAAACATGTCAGAAAGCTTCTGTATGTGGAAAAGGCTTAAGCATTACGAGAGACACTTCATCCATAACTGTTGTTTAGACAAGAGCCCTAACCTGGAGTATTCATTAACCCTTTCCCACATACAACAAATCTGCAGCAGACGACTTTGAAAACATAGTGACAAATCCAAACATTCCTCATAAAAGATAGCTTAATTATTAAATAAAATTGAAAACATCGTGGCCAAAGGAAAAATTGCTCATCATGAGCCACAATGTTTGTAAAAGTCGTCTGCTGCTATTGTGTCAAAATGTGTCTGCAGGTGGGAAAGGGTTAACCCTGTTCCACATAAAATATACATGTATCTGCAGCAGACAACTTTGAAAATATTTGTTAAGTGTAATAGTTGAATATAGTTCAAAACATTGTGGCAATTGGGGCAATTGCTCATTATGAATAATTTCTCCTTTTGTCACAGTGCTTTCAAAAGTTGTCTGCTGAAGAGGCGTATAAATGCATTTGAATGAGGAATGGATTGTTTGTGTTGATAAGCTTCTTGTGTGGTGTTTAAGGTCATAACGTCACACAATTAACAGGAATATTTTGGCGCATATCTCTTATTGCCCCTCAGTTCAGTGATGTACTGTAAACCTACAAAACAGCTTTTGTATTAATTTTTGCTTTAAATGGTTTTTAGACGGCAATTCATCACTCAGACATTTATTCAAACAGGCACATGGAGTGTCAGTTGGACAGATTTAACCTTTTCCCTCAAATAGACGCTTTGTGACGCCTCTGCAGCAGACAGCTTTTTGAAAACATAGTGACAAAAGAAGAAATTGCTAAAAACTAGCAATTTCTCCTTTTGCCACAATGCTTTCCACTTTTAGTCATAGGTTATCCATTCAATTATAGAGATTTTCTATTTTTTGACAAAATATGTTTAAAGTTGTCTGCTGCAGAATTGTAGTATGGGGGAAAGAGTTAACTCTTTTCCACATACAGTCAAACTTGTCTTCAGCAGCCACCAAGGGGAGGGTCAAAACTTGGCTACTGAACACAGGTGGGTGCTTAAAACAAGTGAAATAAAGAAGAAAATGTTGTTTTGGTTAATATTCAAGTGGCTGCTTAATACAAGATGGCTGCTTAACAAAAGATGGCTGCTAACACAAGTTTGACTGTACTTTAAATCTGCAGCAGACAACTTTGAAATAATCTTAGAAAAAATATGGATAATTTCCATAAATGACGATATCATTACTGAACAAAAGTTGAAAACATTGTGCCAAAAGGAGAAATTACTAGTCTTGAGCAATTTCTAATTTTGTCACGTTGTTTTCAAAAGTCAGCGGCTGAAGAGGCGTCAGAAAGCGTCTATATGTGGGAAAGGGTTATCTCTTTTCCACTTGCAGACGTATTTTGATACATCTGCGACAAGCAACTATTGTAAAACATTGTAGCAAAATGAGAAATCTGTTGCAATTGCTTCAGCAGCCACAAAGGGGAGAGTCAAAACTTGGCTAAACTGAACACAGGTGGGTGCTTAAAACAAGTGAAATGAAGAAGAAAACGTTGTTTTGGTTAATATTCAAGTGGCTGCTTAATACAAGTTGGCTGCTAACACAAGTTTGACTGTACTTTAAATCTGCAGCAGACAACTTTGAAATAATCTTAGAAAAAATATGGATAATTTCCATAAATGACAATATAATTACAGAACAAAAGTTGCAAACATTGTGCCAAAAGGAGAAATTACTAGTCTTGAGCAATTTCTACTTTTGTCACGTTGTTTTCAAAAGTCAGCGGCTGAAGATGCGTCAGAAAGCGTCTATATGTGGGAAAGGGTTATCTCTTTTCCACTTGCAGACGTATTTTGATACATTTGCGACAAGCAACTATTGTAAAACATTGTAGCAAAATGAGAAATCTGTTGCGATTGCTTCAAAATGCATCAGCAGGTTGGAAAGAGTAAGTACACTACATGTTATGCACCAGATAAGAAACTGAGATCGATAGGTTACACTTTCTATAAATAATCCAGCGAAGTAAATGAATAAATCTCCAAACATTGTTCTCATTCACTTTCTTTTGATTTAAAAAAAAGCAGTATGCTCAGATGAGCTAAAAATGAATAACTCCACTAACTGGTTTGACAGAATATCCCTTTACCACACATTTTGATGCATACACAGTAGACAACTTTTGAAAACACTGTGTCAAAAAGGATCAAAATTGCTCATTGCTCCATTTACCACAATGTTTTCAACTTAATTTAATAATAAGGATTCATTTTAGGAGGATTTCCATATTTTTGAATTTACATTTTATAAGACATCTGCTGCTGCAAATGTGTTATATGGGGAATGGGAAAAAAAATATGTTAAGGTAACTCTGGATTGCCGTAATGGATATATTAAACAAGAGCTGTCGGAGAACAGTGCGCTCGACTATATGCTGCTTATTCACATAAAGCACTGTTTCATTATATTGCACTTACGTACTATTAAATCATATTATATACTTTATATGTACAAGAGGGCCATGATGGCCCTGGAATCGCTCACCTGATTTTTTTCCCCTGAAGCTATATAAGCCCAGCCCCCTGGCGGCCATAGTTTCCGACCAATCAACTTGGCTTGAAGGAATCTGATAGAGGGTCACCCTAGGAACATTTCTACATAATTATTTGAAAATCGGCCAGACACTTTTGGAGGAGAAGATTTTTTAAGTTTTCACTATAGCCATATAATGCAAAATAGCCCTGCCCAATGGTGGCCATGTTTTCTGACCAATCAACATGGCTTGAAGGAATCTGAAAGTGGGTCATCCAAGGAACATTTCTTCAAAATTATTTGAAAATCGGCCAGACACTTTCGGAGGAGAAGATTTTTTAAGTTTTCACTTTAGCCATATAAGGCAAAATAGCCCCGCCCCCCCCCCAGACGGCCATGTTTTTCGACCAATCAACTTGGCTTGAAGGAATCTGATAGAGGGTCATCCAAGGAACATTTCTACAAAATTATTTGAAAATCGGCCTGACACTTTCGGAGGAGAAGATTTTTTAAGTTTTCACTATAGCCATATAAGGCAAAATAGCCCCTTCCCCTGGCGGCCATGTTTTTCGACCAATCAACATGGCTTGAAGGAATCTGATAGAGGATCACCCAAGGAACATTTCTACAAAATTCTTTGAAAATCGGGCTGACACTTTCGGAAGAGAGATTTTTAAAGTTTTTTCGGTTTCGTTGCCATGGAAACCAGAATTGTGCATGGATCCCAAATATTTGAAGGAATTCTAGTGAGGTCATTGAGAGGATGCTTTCTGTGAAGTTTCATCTAAATTGACCTACTGGTTACTGAGGAGAAGAAGTTGACGGACGACGGACGATGCACGACGGACGCCGGACATAGGGCAATCACAATAACTCACCTTGAGCACTTCGTGCACAGGTGAGCTAAAAAGTATACTCCCCAGAAATAAATCATGTGAAAAAAAATGGCCACCAGTCTATTTAATTGCCTTATATTGCTATAGTGAAAACTTAAAAAATTGTCCTTCAAGCCATGTTGATTGGTCAAAGATTCAGGTGAGTGATTCCAGGGTCATCATTGCCCTCTTGTTTTGTACCACCTGGTACTAACATTTGTCATTTTGTTTATTTTTTTATGCCATCATGCAGCCATGTTTTTCAAGAAATCAATATAATTTAAACAAATTCTTGAAAGGGCCTCTCCTGCAACATTTTATCTTAGAATCAGACAAGCTAATATCACAAGAAATTATTCTTTCTGATGCCATAGCAAGCAAAGTTCAGCATTGAATTTAACATCTTTAAACAATTCTGAAAGAGGACTAAAAAAGAAATATTCCCGTTAAATTTGATTGAAATTTGTCCTTTCGTTTACAAAGAGATTTCCATTGAAGGTAAATTTTGACAACAGACAGACAACAGTCAGAGAGTGATTATAATAAATCAACTTTAGCCTTATGCTCAGGTGATTTAAAAATATGTTACAACCAAAGCATACACATGATAATATACATTTATTTATATTTCTTAATTGTGTTACTTTTGAAACAAAACACCATATGCACAAGTGGAGTAAACATGTATTCTTCCAATTTTCTGTATCAAAATAAACAATTATTAAAGCAGAAAAATAGTGGCTGGTGAAAAGACAATTCCTCTAATAAGGCCAAGTCATGTTGAAACAAGTTTGACCTTGACTTGACAAGATTTATCAATTATCATTTTGACTTGATATTCTATTCATTGATTGCTATTATTCAGTTCATATAAAAGCCGCAAATTCCCCTCAACATGTGTTACTTTGTTGCCTCGCACCAGTACTCCACATACAACTATTAATCTTACTACAAAGATGTTAAGGAATCTGCATTGTCTTTTTACATAATTTAGATTTCTTCTATTATAATAATCATAGAATAACGAGAGTATCTTAAGTAGCAGTCCAGTGTCCCCACCCACAATTTGTATAAAGGTAAACTTACCCTTGGGGTTGAACATCTGGGGGTAAGATTTAATTTCAGGGGGTATGAAAATTTGAAGGCAAATTTATCATAATAAAATAGGATAAAAAAGAAGCACATGTTTGAGACTGTATTAACTTTGATCAAATTCTCTGCACTGTAACAAATTTTAATCATAACAGAAGTAACACTTATTGGAAGCCGCCAGGAGGCGGCGCCTGTAGGGATGCTTTTAATTTTCGGTCAAGGAGAATATTTAGACCTGCCAGCGTGACCACATGTATCTTGATTTCTCTTTGTCCTTTCTAAGTACATTAATTTAAGGTAATGACTTCTAAAACATCCCCTTTACACTCTATATATACATGTGTGAGTTTTACAAATTAAAAACAAAAGACAAAGGCCAGTATATTAATTGAATGTATGTACATTTTTATTTAAGCGAAATTCATACTGTATCTACTCTAGACAGTAAAATAGAGAAACCTTCAATTGAATTTGTAAATGTAGTCTGGTACCTTAAAATTACATGCTATGATATATTACGCAGTAATTAGACGAAGAAGCCTCGTCCCGTATTCACTAAACTTTTCAATTTAGATATTTGTCTAAATCTAAATCTTAATATTTAGTCCACGTTTCAGATTTAATCCGTATTCACCAACGTGTTTTAAACCGATCTTAATTTGGTCTAGTGTGTAAATGTCGTAAGCGGCCACACAGCGACTCTGGTTCCCGAATCAAGTTAAGAGCTAAAATAAAAGACAGTACCATTCATCTATAGTCTATTTATATATTTTCATTTTTATCGCAATTTCACATACATTTTTCATTTGCTTTGCTTTTAATAATCTGACTTTCATGTTCAGTACATACTGGATTCAAAGTTAACTTTGAGTACAATTGTCATCGCAAAATGCAGACATGAAAAGATTTAAACCACAGAAATATCTGTTTCAAGATCAATTTCGTTCGTTTTCGCTGTTGCAGTTCCACATTTCATGAATATCGCGGTAAACACGATATCGGCCAACAACATGTTTTATCACGGATGCGATGTGAACATCAAGAATACTTAAATGAAATGAAATCTTCTGGTTCTTACAAACAAAGTGTGATCGGATTAACTGAACTGTATTTAACTTATCACTGTAAATGTAGACAACATTTCAACTCTTATATCAACTGGTAAATTTACAGTTTGAGAAATAAATTCAAGTAAATTTTCAAGCACTGGTTTAACGTTTTCAAAAAAATTGAAACTAGTTCCTATGTTAAGCCTTTCCCTTATACGTAGCACATTAAGTAAAAATTGGAACATCTTGCTAAATGAAGGTATAATTTATGGACATAAAGTAGAAAACATTTAAGCAAAAGGATAAATTCCTCGTGATCAATTTCTCTATTTGTCACAATTTTTTCAAAAGTCGCTGCAGCTATTGTCAATCTTTCGGATTACGTGTACATAGAAATACGTTTACTTGATTTTCTGAATGCTAATCACGACACGAGTTCACATCAGTTTCGTCGACTCGAGATTGTGCGTTTGTAATCCGACAGCTTTGATTTTCAATTGCTCAATTTGTCACAATAATTTCAACTCTTTTCAATTATCTTACTATCATTTATAGAGATTTTCTATGTTTTGTACTTGATGATTTTAAAGTCTGTCAGAATAAACTTCATTGAAATCATTGTGGCAAAAGGAGAAATTGCTCATAATGAGCAATATCTGCATTTGCCACAATAATTCAAAACTTTTCAATTATCATATGATCATTTATAGAGTTTCTTTTTTACTTGATAATTTCAAAGTCGTCTAATGCAGATTTGTTTTATGTGGGAAACCCTTGTCCATTATCATGACTTACCGATACAAACGACATTATTGGAGGAATAAAGAATATATATATATATTATTTGATAAAACATTATCATAACAGGGCGAGTGTTCAATTTAAATTCATCATAACCTCTTGTCCATTTATCTTTAGTAAATTATATGTCACTTTTTATGATCAGCTTAACTCTGATATATCCTACATAAAACTTATGTCTTCAATAATCGATATCAGCATTACTGACTACAGATTAAATTGTTCTAATGTTTGTGGATTTAAGTGATCTTTTTTCTTATATCTTCATGTGAAACGAAATATTGCGGCTTCTCTTTGATGCTTTGCATCAAACATCCGTCTTGTTCATCATTGTCTACATTTTACATTTATGCACAGCCCTTTGTATGACCTCATCAATATCTATTTCTTGTTGCCTCATTATTAATAAAAGTCATTGTCTATTTAATAAGGCTTACAAACTAGCTAGATGATTTTATCAAGTTAGTTTATTTCTAAACTTTTTAATCGACATCATTTAGACGGTTTTGTTATAGAATGTAATCTTCTTGAGTACAGCCTTCAATAAGTAAATTTCTTTTCACATTTATCCGACCGGCGCAATCGACGTTATCATGATGTTTACATCTTAGACAGCTATTGCAAGGATTAAATAAATCATATTTAACATTTAATTATGTCTCAAAAATATGCATCACATCAGCGAAAAGTTTGAATCGTCTGCCATTTTGCTTTCTTCCAACCCTCGGTTAAATTGACTAGACAAAATAGGTAGAAAAGAATTAAACGAAATATCACTAACTCCCTTTACTTTGTGTACGACTAAGATATATAATTATTTCGTTAAATATTTGATTCGGTTAAATATCATATTCAGCACCTGAATGACTATACAGAATGCTTTTCGGCAGTGAAATTAAGTGAATTTGTTAACGTAATTTACGTAATTTTTTACGCGAGTAGGAACAATGAGTAGCATCATCTGTGGAAAAATGCAACAGCTATCAAAATGAAAAAGTAATTGAAAGCATATAGTTAACATTGTGAAAAAACGGAAAACTTATATTTTTACGAACACTTTCTCCTTTTTATCTGATTATCCGATTGTTTTTAAAAGTCACCTTCTGCAGTGGCATTCATTTTCATAAGAGAAAGGTTTAAAAAATTCAGAGAGACATGAACATGAGTTTTAAACTGTAATTAAAGGAATATTTTAAAGTCATATTCTTCAAAACATCATGGAAACAAATGTAAAATCTCTTAAGTCGGATTTTTCATGCAAGGTTGAAAACAAAATTAATGAAAAAAGGAGAAAATAAGGGTTTATTTCTCCATTATATTCTAATTTAATGTGTACTGCACAATAGGTTAGTTACAATACACCAAATAAATTCCTTCTTTGTTTCTATGTAAATCAACGAGTTTCAGTACTAAATTGTCACACTTTCTAAGCGTTTCTCATGTAGAACACCATATATCATTGAAAAGAGTTACCTCTAAGCTTTAAAACAATTCAAAGAAAATGTGGGGGTCATGCATTATGCAAGAAAGAACTCACCAGGCGAAAATGGTTACCGTCATTTTGGACCAAATCGGGCCTGGAAAAAGCCGGTGTTTAGAATCTACTTTCACCTTCAAACAAGGTCAAAATACTAAAAGTGATCAAATCAATCATTTCCAGTGTATCCTATACACATTTACAATGAACTTGAACTTAAATTTCTATGCAAACAAAGTTTTTTTAAGATCAGCATGACAGTGGATGTATTTAGCGTAATTTGACCAATACTTAATTCTATTGATTTACAATTTTTCCCGACAATTACATTTATACAAATAAATAAATATGTCATATGTGTTACAATTTATTCAATATATATATAAAGACTCAGATCATGTTGCTTAACCCGTTCCCCATTGAGTTGCTTTCTGAGGTCTCTGAAGTAGACGACTTAGTGACTATTTGAAAATATTGTTCATTATAAGCAATGTCTCCTTTTACCACAATACATTTGTAATTTGAAAATTTCAATTTTACTCACTATTCTTAATTTATTTCAAAAATGTTTTTGCATGTAAGGCATTGATATTTGCTGACTGATGTACTACAATATATGCACACTATTAATATTGCGGAGATTTTTCGTTATTTTGCATTGTAAACCGAATTGACAATCTCCTTCGCAGAGTTGTCGTTCCCTACACTCACGCATACATGAATGTAATGAGTCGATAGTGTTAGAGAATGCCGAATTGAATCCACAAATTCAAATGAGCAAGATGAAATTCCACGGTATTTTTAAACGGGAAAACACGGAGCGGACGTTTTTTTAACTGCTTATTTCCTATGAAATAATGAAAAACAAGACTTGTACGACCATCTACAACATTCCGTTACATATATGTCGACGTATTTTGGATTAATTAGACAAAGTATAAAATATGACGATTTTGGACCAGTATGGTGTTTTAATCACTTGAATCTAGTAAAGAAGGTTGATTGTGATATTTTCCTGTCTGTTGCTTGTCAATATCTTTACATCATGTTTGTGTTGGTAATAATCTATTCACCATGTTCTTTGAATTTTATATCCATAAACAAGAGGGCCATGATGGCCCTGGATCGCTCACCTGATTTTTTTTTCACTTTAGCTATATAAGCCCCGCCCCTTGGCGGCCAGTTTCCGACCAATCAACTTGGCTTGAAGGAATCTGATAGAGGGTCACCCTAGGAACATTTCTACAAAATTATTTGAAAATTAGGCCGACACTTTTGGAGGAGAAGATTTTTTAAGTTTTCACTATAGCCATATAATGCAAAATAGCCAAGGCCCAATGATGGCCATGTTTTTGACCAATCAACATGGCTTGATGGGATCTGAAAGTGGGTCACTTAAGAAACATTTCTACAAAATTATTTGAAAATCGGCCTGACACTTTCGGAGGAGAAGATTTTTTAAGTTTTCACTATAGCCATAACAGGCAAAATAGCCCCGCCCATCTGGCGGCCATGTTTTTCGACCAATCAATTTGAAGCAATATGATAAAGGATCATCCAAGGAACATTTCTACAAAATTATTTGAAAATCAGCCTGACACTTTCGGAGAAGATTATTTAAGTTTTTACTATAGCCATATAAGGCAAAATAGCCCCTCCCCCATCCCCCCCCCCCCCCCCCCCCCCCCCCCACTGGCGGCCATGTTTTTCGATCAATCAACATGGCTTGAAGGAATCTGATAGAGGATCATCCAAGAAGCATTTCTACAAAATTATTTGAAAATCGGCCCGACACTTTCGGAGAAGATTTTTTAAGTTTTCACTATAGCCATATAAGGCAAAATAGCCCCGCCCCCCCCTGGCGGCCATGTTTTTCGACCAATCAACATGGCTTGAAGGAACATGATAGAGGGTCATCCAAGGAACATTTCTACAAAATTATTTGAAAATAGGCCTGACACTTTCGGAGGAGAAGATTTTTTAAGTTTTCACTATAGCCATATAAGGCAAAATAGCCCCGCCCCGCCCCCTGGCGGCCATGTTTTTTGACCAATCAACATGGCTCGTAGGAATCTGACAGAGGGTCATCCAAGGAACATTTCTACAAAATTATTTTAAAATCTGCCAACCAGTTTGGGAGAAGAAGACTTTTGAAGTTTTATTCATTTCGTTGCCATAGAAACCAGAATTGTGCATGGATCCCAAAAATTTGAAGGAAATCTGGTGAAGTCATTAAGAGGATGCTTTCTGTGAAGTTTCATCCTAATTGACCCACTGGTTACTGAGGAGAAGAAGTTGACGGACGACGCACAACGGACGCCGGACAAAAGGCGATCACAATAACTGACCTTGAGCAAAGCTCAGGTGAGCTAAAAACGACTATTAGTTTTCAATAAATCTTTACAAGAATGTTCCCTGTCCAATGCTCCATACATCTTAAACATCTAAATTCAAATTTAAATCACAATTGATGCCAAAACCTTTTCATAGAGCCTATTTTCCTTTAAGTTCCTTAGAAAAAGATTCTTGCTCAGACATAACACTTGTTTATTGTTTAGTAAGTATTGGTGTACTCGAGTGCCAGCCAAACTTCATAAGGATTGTGTCACTCAACATTTGACATACTGGTACATGTTTTCTGAAAAGACGACAAGAGAGCCAAATAAGAAAATATCATAAAATACACCAGTGAGGGAAGCATAACTCTGGAATGTCTAAAAACATTTGTCTACTTTTTGTTGCAAACGAGGTTGTATAGCCTATAAACATTCACAACAAGTTTAATGCAGATTGGATAAGAACTGCTGAGGTTTAAGACCAGACAAGGTCTATGGCCAATTTCAAAAAGTGCCTTGACTTATTCGGCTGATTATCAAACTAGGCCCAGAAATTATGGTCACAAACATGTTCACGAAGTTTGGTGTAGATCGGAAGAAAACTGTTTGACGAAGAGAGCAGACAAGGCTATTTTGGATAATTCAAGGGCTATAATACTGAAGTGCCTTAGGTAATTTGACTGATTGACCATACATTACGGCAACAAACATTGACATCAAGTTCTGAAAAGACGAAATGATAAATGTTCGACTTAGAGAACAGACTAGGCTAATTTGACCAATTTTCGATATTTAAAGGCAATAATCGAAAAGTGTTGTATGTGATTGTGCTGATTATTGTACTTGTCCTGAACCTTATACCCACTAATATGTTCAACAAGTTTGGTGAAGATGGGATGAAAACTTTGACCTGGAGAGCCTCCATAGATTATCCCGTTATACAGCCTTATGGGCAAATAACAAGGGTTGTTCTGAGTAACAAATTAATCTTACCAACATACAGACACTTTCTGATGCCTCTGAAGCCGATTACTAATTGAAAATTGTGTGGCAAAAGGAGAAATTGCTCATTGTTAGTGATTTCTCCTTTTGCTACACTATTTTCAAAAGTTGTAATGTTTTCAACCGAATTTAATAATTAATTTTTCATTGATAGCTGTTATTCTAATTTTTGCCTATAAGCTTTCAAACTTGTCTGTTACATATTTGTTGTATGTGGACAATAGTTAAATTGAATCAAACAAGGAGAAAAAGAGTTTGGTTTGGTATGGAATTGAAATGTCACAAAAAGACGGACTTCATTATTTACATTAAATACTTTTGGAGTTGCCGAGCCCCGGTAGCTCAGTCGGTAGCGACGCGGGCTGTCAATCCAGGGGTTGTGAGTTCGAATCCCGGCTCGGCCAACTTTCTTTCCGACGATTGACAAAAGTCAATGCGACATGTGTCATTCGTCTTCCACCAATAGGCGAAGTCTATGTGGAAAAGCAGCCAGTTGCTTGGGAAGATTGTTGTGTGGAGTACTGGTGTGAGAAAACCAGGAAATGCATGAGTAGGTGAACAGGCCGCCGTGATATAACTTGAGAAATTGTTAAAAACAGCCCAACAACATCAACAAGGAAGGGATAATTTTAGTAACCCCATTAATTAATTAAACAACAGGTTATATAAATGTGCACATTCAAAGACATTCTACTTAATAGGACCCGGCCGGGTAGCTCAATTGGTAGCGTATCTGACTCGTGATCTGGAGGTCACGGGTTCGATACCCGGTTGCGGCGACATTCTTTCGGGCGATGTTTTCCATTGCCTCTCACCTCTGATATATGTGAGAAAGTAGTCAGTGGCTTCGAAAGAATGTTGTGTAAGTACTGGTGTGGGAAAGACAGGAAAACATGGGTAGTTATACTGACCGCCGTGATATGTTGAAAGCGGCGTTAAACTCCAAACAAACAAACAAATCTAATTAATAGTATAATACATAAAATCTTATATTATCCAATTTTCAATTACTTTCACTGTCAATTTAACTTAAAAAGTTTTCAGTGATCTTTCCCCTATATGAGTCTATGAAAAACAAGTGACCCCCGGGGAGGGGTCATTTTTGACCCCAGTGCTATAATTTGAACAATCATGGTAGAGGTCCACTAGATGATACTACATACCAAATCTATTTTAGAAAAGAAGATTTTTAAAGTTTTTTCCCTATCTATGTAAAACAAGTGACCCCCCTGGGATGAGTCATTTTTTACCCCATGGCTATAATTTGAACAAGAGGACCATGAGGGTCTTATATCGCTCACCTGATTTAATCAAATTGTTTTACAATGCACATATAAGGAAAACAAGCTCCGCCCCCTGGCGGCCATGTTTTTCAATGGATTGGAAATATTTTAACAATCTTGGTAAAGGGTGCCCCAAGGAACATTTGTGCAAAATAATTTTCAAATCGGGCAAATACTTTTGGACAAGAAGATTTTTTAAAGTTTTAACAATGCACATACATATTTATAAGGAAAACAAGCTCCGCCTCCTGGCGGCCATGTTTTCAACGTATCGGAAATATTTGAACAATCTTGGTAAAGGGTGCCCCAAGGAAAATTTGTGCAAAATAATTTTCAAATCGGGCCAGTACTTTTGGACAAGAAGATTTTTAAAGTTTTAACAATGCAGATATAAGGAAAACAAGCTCCGACCCCTGGCGGCCTTGGTTTTTAACGGATGGGAATTATTTGAACGATCTTGGTAAAGGGTGCCCCAAGGAACATTTGTGCAAAATAATTTTCAAATCGGGCCAGTACTTTTGGACAAGAAGATTTTGAAAGTTTGCCCCCTGGCGGCCCTGTTTTTCAATGGATTGTAAATATTTGAACAATCTTGGTAAAGAGTGCCCAGGTGTTTTTTTCTGAATAAGGTTAAGGGGACTGGGGCTTTTGAGAAGGGGAAAACTTCGCGGCGTTTTAGAAAAACAAAAGCTCGGGCTGAGGGTGTCTCGCCCTTCTTAGAAAATCGGGTATTAAATGGTATCACTATGCAAAAAGAAAGCAGGGGTTGCTGAGATATAAGAATGTTTAATTTTTGAGGTTAAGTTACCTAACAAAGGTCAAGTTCTGCACAATTATGACCTCGACCCTGAAAATTTTGATGTTGACACGAATGTCCCATGACCAAACAATACATCTGACAAAGATTGAGAAAAATTCAGCAAGGGTTGCTGAGATATAAGAAAGGTTAAGTTTTGAGGTTCAGTTATTTAATAAAGGTCAAGTTCTGCACAACTATGACCTTTACCCTGAACATTTTGACGTTGATGGATGTCCCATGACCAAACAATACATCTGACAAAGTTTGAGAAAAATTCCAGCAGGGGTTGCTGAGATATAAGAAAGGGTCAAGTTCTGCACAATTATGACCTTGACCCTGAAAATGATGACATTGACAGATGTCCCATGACCAAACAATACATCTGACAAAGTTTCAGAAAAATTCAAGCAGGGGTCGCTGAGATATAAGAAAGGTTAAGTTTTGAGGTTAAGTTACCTAACAAAAGTTTTGCACAATTATGACCTTGACCCTGAAAATGTTGACGTTGACAGAATAATGATGTCCCATGACTAAACAATACATCTGACAAAGATACAAAAAAATTCCAGCAGGGGTTGCTGAGATATAAGAAAGGGTCAAGTTCTGCACAAGTACGACCTTCACCCTGAAAATTATGATGTTGACAGATGTCCCATGACCAAACAATACATCTGACAAAGTTTCAGAAAAATTCAAGCAGAGGTTGCTGCGATATAAGAAAGGTTAATTTTTTTGAGCTTAAGTTACCTAACAAAGGTCAAGTTCTGCACAATTATGACCTTGACCCTAAACATTTTGACGTTGACAGATGTCCCATGACCAAACAATACATCTGACAAAGTTTCAGAAAAATTCAAGCAGAGGTTGCTGAGATATAAGAAAGGTTAAGTTTTGAGCTTAAGTTACCTAACAAAGGTTAAGTTCTACACAATTATGACCTTGACCCTGAAAATGTTGACGAGACAAAAAGGGGGGAAATTGTAAACTAGTATAATGTGCATGTTTAACTTTTATCATTACAAGGCCATCTCTCTATTTTTCATGTTCTTGATTGTCATAATCCAGTTCACTCAAACTATACCACTGTCAAGGGTTGAATTTAGCAAGATTTTCTACTTGCATTTTTTCGCAAGTGCTATTTTTTGTTGCTTGCTAAATGAGAAAACAACTTTCATTTTTGAGAACTTATTAGAACTTTAATTTTAAGCAACACAGTGTGAACTACAATAGCGTAATACACTGTTATGGTCAATCATGAATGTAATGTAAACATGGTCCAAAACATGCTGAGAAAAGAAGCTGCTGAGACTGTCAGATATACATAGTCTAGAAACTGTGTTTCAATTTCTGAGTATGGGGTCTTTTCTGTCTTAGTCCAGACAACAACCATCTTGTTTCTCTAAGGGCAACATCAGCAACTTTAATTCTCATCAAAATATCAAGTTTTTCAGCACTAAGCCTACACCTCCTGTCAAATTTGCTTCTGTTCATTGTGGAAAAAGCTCTCTAAGAATGCATTAGCCGAATAACGCACAGAACCAACCCTTGAATAATACAGGTCCATGGTGTTCTGGTGGTTTTTTTTATCAGAGGGGAATTTATATTTTTAGGGGAAAAACTATGCTTATTTTCCCGAGGGGAAGGGGCCGTTTAATGTAAGGTAATATTTAAGGTAAAAAAAACCTGGTGCCCCAAGGAACATTTGTGCAAAATATTTTTTTCAAATCGGTCCAGTACTTTTGGACAAGAAGAGATTTAAGGAAAATAAGCTCCGCCCCCCTGGTGGCCATTTTTTTCAACGGATCGGAAATATTTGAACAATCTTGGTAGAGGGTACCCCAAGGAACATTTGTGCAAAACAATTTTCAAATCGGGCCGGTAACTTTTGGACAAGAAGATTTTTTAAGATTTGGCAATTTTCCCATTTTCTGGTGCCGCAGCAACCAAAGTTCTACTAGGAATTAAACTCTTTGAACAACTTTGAAAGAGGACCACTTAAGGACCATTCCTGTGAAGTTATTTTGAAATCTGTCCATTTGTTTAGTGGGAGAAGTCATTTGTAGGAAATTGTTAACAGACGGACAGACGACGACAACGGACAGTGAGTGATCACAAAAGTTCACCTTGCACTACGTGCTTAGGTGAGCTACAATGTTGGTAGAGGTCCACTAGATGATGCTATGTACATACCAAATATCAAAGGCCAGGGCCCTCTCCTTTAAGACAAGAAGATTTTTAAAGTTTTTCCCCTAAATGAGCATGTAAAACAAGGGACCCCCTGGATGGGGTCATTTTTGACCCCATGGCTATAATTTAAACAATCTTTGTAGAGGTCCACTAAATGATGCTACATACCAAATATCAAAGGTTGGGCCCTCTTCTTTTAGACAAGAAGATTTTTAAAAAAAAACTCTCATTATGAGTCTATGGAGAACAAGTGACCCCCGGGGAGGGGTAATTTTTTACCCCAGGGCTATAATTTGAACAATCTTGGTGGTAGAGGTCAATGATGCTACATATTACCAAACATCAAAGGCAGAGCTACAGATAAATTTTTGGATCAATTGGGTCAGTATACCCAACCATTTTTCAAGAATTGGGTATTTGGGTTTTTAATTGGGTAACACCAATTTTAATACCCAACATTTTTTTAACAATTGGGTATTTTCTGAAAATGATATGTATATGAATGACTTAATGAGCCAATTCATTGCTTAACTTTAGTTAGAATTTAAAGACAAAGTATTATTTGTTCATCTTCATCTTTAATAAGCCAAGGATACTTATCAATCCAATCTCTCAACGTTTTTTTCGAAACGCGACTGCCTGAATGCGCCGTAGGCTTCTGCACACAAGTGAAAACATCGTCTGCAATTTCGTTTACGATTGATCGTGCAATGTCATTGCTATCACTATCAGTTACGCACACGGTAATAATGTCATCAATGATACTTTTTGCGCATTTTTCCGCGTCAGAAGTAGATTTGGGGACCGTAAAATACTTAAATATATCGTTTTTTTGTGAAAGAGTTGTCACATCGAACTTCTTTCTTCCTCATTTCGACATTTTGTATACTAATCACTGGGCGCTTGTTTCCGCAGTACAAAACAGTTTGAAATGCGAACCAATCTTTTGACTGATACAGATACCATTATCCTACAATTTGATCAATATTTTTTAGAGATATCCGCCTCTGGGCAAAATCTATTTTAAGCTCGACTATTCGAAGAATATGAGAGCTATACTACTCACCCTAGCATCGGCGTCGGCGTCACACTTTGGTTAAGGTTGTGCATGCAAGTTCTAAAATACTAAATGTATTGCATTGAAACTTTCTACAACCATACCAAACTATCACACCAATGTAGATTATCAAGTAAGATAACTCTATCCTGCATTTTATGCAAGTTATGGCCGTTTTTTTACTTTGAAATTCTGGTTAAAGTTTTGCGTGCAACTAAATTAAGAGTCCATATCTCAGTATTTACTTGATGCATTGCATTGAAACTTTTTACAACCCTACCCAACTATCAAACCTGTGTAGATTATTAAGTAAGATAACTCTATCCTGCATTTTATGCAAGTTATGGCCCTTTATTTACTTAGAAATTCTGATTAAAGTTGTGCGTGCAACTAAATTAAGAGTCCATATCTCAGTATATACTTGATGCATTGCATTGAACCTTTATACAACCCGACCCAACTGTCACACCTATGTAGATTATCAAGTTAGATAACTTTATCTTGCATTTTATGCAAGTTATGGCACTATTTTTACTTAGAAATTCTGGTTAAAGTTTTGCGTGCAACTAAATTAAGTCCATATCTCAGTATTTACTTGATGCATTGCATTGAAACTTTCTACAACCCTACCAAACTATTACACCGATGTAGATTATCAAGTATGATAACTCTATTCTGCATTTTATGCAAGTTATGGCCCTTTTTTTACTTAGAAATTCTGGTTAAAGTTTTGCGTGCAACTAAATTAAGAGTCCATGTCTCGGTAAATACTTGATGCATTGCATTGAAACTTTCTACAACCCTACCCAACTATCACACCTGTGTAGATTATTAAGTATGATAACTCTATCCTGCATTTTATGCAAGTTATGGCCTTTTTGGACTATAAACTCTGGTTAAAGTTTTGCATGCAACTACATAACGAGACCATCTCTTAGTAACTACTTGATGCATTGCATTGAAACTTTATACAGCCCTTACCAACCATCACATCTATGTAAACAATCAAGTATGATTACTCTATCCAGCATTTTATGCAAGTTATGGACCTTGTTGGACTTAGAAATTCTGCTCAAAGTTTTGCAACTACATTTAGAGTGTAATCTCTGTTACAACTTGAAAAATTGTATTGAAACTTTATACAACCTTTCCCAATTGCACAACTATAAACACAACCAATTAAGATAACTCTTTCCTGTATATGGTGCAAATTGTTGCCCTTTTTTTACTTAGAAATTATGGTTAAAGGTTTACGTGAAACTACATTAAGAATCCATATCTTAGTAACTACTTGATGCATTCCATTGAAAGATTATACAACCCTTTCTAACCATCACACCTATGAAAATAATCATGTTAAATAACACTATCCTTCATATAATGCAAATTATCACCCATTAAGAAATTGTGGTTAATGTTTTGCATGCAACTACATTAGAGTCCATTATCTCAGTAACTTAAATAAGCGGTGGAATAGTCGAGCGCGCTGTCCTCCGACAGCTCTTGTTATCACTGGGCGCTTTTTTCCACGGTACAAAACAGTTTGAAATGCGAACCAATCTCTCGACTGATACAGATTCCATTATCCATCAATTTGATTAATAAGAGCTATCCCCCTCTGGGTGAAATCTATTTTTAATCACGGAATTTCCAGTTTCTAGTATCATTTCAACCTTTTGTCGCATACGCAGGCCGAAAAAAAGTTTTGCGTAACTGGATTTTTGTATGCTTTTTTGTACGCGTAAGATTAATTTTTATTGGGTTTTTGCTATTTTTAATTGGGTATTTACGCAAATACGCTGCTTATCTGTAGCTCTGCAAAGGCCTGGGCCTTCTACTTTTAGACAAGAAGATTTTAAAGTTTTTTCCGTAAATGAGTCTATGAAAAACAAGTGAGCCCCGGACCCGACCCCAGGGCTATAATTTGAACCAGCTTGGTAGAGGTCCACTAGATGATGCTACATACCAAATATCTTTTAGACAAGAAGACTTTAAGTTTTTTCCCTATATATGAGTCTATGTAAAACAAGTGACTCCTGGGGAGGGGTAAATTTTGACCCCAGGGCTATAAATTGAACAATCTAGGTAGAGGTCCGATAGAGGATGCTACATACCAAATATCAATGGCATGGGGCCTCTACTTTTAGACAAGAAGATTTTTCAAGTTTTTTATCTATATGAGTCTATGTAAAAAAAAGAACCCAGGGAAGGGGTCATTTTGACCCAAGGGCTATAATTTGAACAATCTTTGTAGAGGTCTAATAGATGATGCTACATACCCAATATCAAAGGCCTGGGCCCTCTACTTTTAGACAAGAAGATTTTTTAAGTTTTTCCCCTATATGAGTCTATGTAAAAACAAGTGACCCCCGGGTTGGGATCATTTTTTACCTCAGGGCTATAATTTGAACAATTTGGTAGAGGTCCACTAGATGATGCTACAAACCAAACATCAAAGGCCTGGGCTCTCTACTCTTAGACAAGAAGATTTTTTAAGTTTTTTCTCTATATGAGTCTATGTAAAACAATAAACCCCAGGGGAGGGGTCATTTTGATCCCAAAGCTATTATTTGAACAATCTTGGTAAATTTCCACTAAATGATGTTACATACCCAATATCAAAGGCCTGGGCCCTCTACTTTCAGACATTTTTAACCCCAGGGCTATAATTTGAACAATCTTGTTAGAGGTTCACTAGATGATGATACATACCAAATATCAAAGGCATGGGCCTTCTACTTTTAGACAAGAAGATTATTTAAGTTTTGGTTAATTTCCCCTTTTTTGCTGCCGTGGCAGCCAAAGTTCTGCATGGGATAGAATTCTTTGAACAAGTTTGAAAGAGATCCACCCAAGGAACATTCCTGTAAAATTATTTAGAATTTGGTTAATTGGTTTAGGAGAAGTCGACCACAGACGATCACAAAAGCTCACATTGCACTTTGTGCATAGGTGAGCTAAAAATTAATATATTTTGTGTTCACTAAAAATATAAGATAATATTGCTGCAGTACTTTAGGGATCATTGTGCCCTCTTATAACAAGAGCTGTCTGTAAGACAATGCGCCCGAAATTGTTGTGCTTGACAATAATAAAATAATAAAACAAAACTTTGTTCAGTAATTAATAGGCAAAACAGAAAATCTGACAGAGTTACCTTCTCTTGTCTACAAATAGGGGTTAACAAGTATTCCAAGTTTCATAGCAATTTGATATCTTAAAGGGTTAAGTAAATAATTGGATTTAGCCTAGATTTAATGTATTTTCTAAATTGAAACAAGAGTGCCCGTGCCGCCACAATATACGCCGCCACAAAATATTAAGATCAAGATTGGTCCTTTTAATTATTGCTTTTAACATGTATCACAAAACTACCATTGGAATCTCTATCAAAATGGCCGAACCAAAAAATGGTATTTTCATAAAAAAAAATCACAAAACTACCATTGGAATCTCTATCAAAATGGCCGAACCAAAAAATGGTATTTTCATAAAAAAAAAATCACAAAACTACCATTATGGTAAAACAATCATTTAATGGAAAAGAAACAGCAAACAAAGTATTGGATTGGATTGTTGGAGCTAAATGTCCCATTCAACAAATTATTTCAGTCATGAAGAAAATAGGATACATATAAACAGAGATAGAACCCTATAGAGGCTTCCGATATGAAAGTAGGTCAAATGGCAGTGTCGATATGTATCCTGTTTTCCTTCTGAGCATAACTCTTGCAAAAATCACTCTACTGGATAATCCCTGCTTTATGCACTTCTACCTGTTTGGAAACTAGAGTTGCGTTCTCAAGTGAATATGCTAGAGACCATGCTTCGAAAGGCATAACTATTGCAAAAACCGCTGAATCGGAAATTCCCCGCTTCATGCACATCTACCCATTATAGTAATGATATTGAACAAGTTTTGAAAATATTCAATCAGAAACGTAGGAAAAATTGCCTTCACAAGCCGCAATATCAATCAGCTACAGAAACTAAGTTACAAGGGACATAAATCTTGCAAAAATCAATGAACCGGGAAATCACCGCTTCATGCACATCTACCCATTATAGTTATGACATTGACAAAGTCTTGAAAAGATTCGGTCAGAAACATAGGAAGAGTTGCGTTCACAAGGCTGCAATATCAATCAGCTACAGAGACTAAGTTACAAGGGACATAAATCTTGCAAAAATCAATGAACAGAAAAATCGCCGCTTCATGCACATCTACCCATTATAGTCATGACATTGACACAGTTCTGAAAAGATTCGGTCAGAAACATAGGAAGAGTTGCGATCACAAGGCTGCAATATCAATTAGCTACAGAGACTAAGTTTCAAGGGACAAAAATCTTGCAGAAATCAATGAACCGGAAAATCGCCGCTTCATGCACATCTACCCATTATAGTCATGACATTGACCAAGCTTTGAAAAGATTCAGTCAGAAACGTAGGAAGAGTTGCGTTCACAAGCCGCAATATCAATCAACTACAGAGACTAAGTTACAAGGGACATAAATCTTGAAAAAAAACAATGAACAGGAAAATCGCCGCTTCATGCACATCTACCCATTATAGTTATTACATTGACAAAGTTTTGAAAAGATTCGGTCAGAAACATAGGAAGAGTTGCGTTCACAAGGCTGCAATATCAATCAGCTACAGAGACTAAGTTACAAGGGACATAAATCTTGCAAATATCAATGAACCGGAAAATCGCCGCTTCATGCACATCTAGACATTATAGTTATGACATTGACCAAGTTTTGAAAAGATACGATCAGAAACGTAGGAGGAGTTCAGAGAAGATGACGCCAATATACGACCGCCTCCGGCGGCGTATAAAAAGGCTATAATTCTGACAAAAACCTTGACAAAAACCTTGACAGAGTTATGTTCTCTTGTCTGCTGATGGAATAATGATGGTGAACATGTAAGTATTGTAAGTTTCATAGGAATACCTCTTGTGGTTTTGAAAAAAAAAAGATGTGGTACAAAACACTTAACCAAAATTAAAGTCGAAAATGACCATAATTCTGACAAAAACCTTGTCTGTTGATGGAGGTATTGATTGTGAACAAATATTGTAAGTTTCAAAGCCAATATCTCTAAAGGTTTTGAAATAAGAGGGCCATGGCCCTATATCGTTCTCCTAATTTAATAGAACTTCAATAGTTTTTGCTCTATACATATATGGAAAGCAAGCAACAGCCCTGCATGGTGGCCATGTTTTTCAACAAATCAGAATAAATTGAGCTATTAACTTGGGAGAGGGTCACAAAAGAAACATTTGTGTCAAATTATTTTCAAATCGGGCCAGTGATTTACATCAATAAGATTTTTTTTAAGTTCTCACTATATTACATATAAGGAAAAAAGCCCTGGTGACAATGTTTTTCAACGGATCAGGTTAATTTGAAAAACCTTGGAAGAAGGTCCCCCAAGTTGTGCCAAATTATATTTAAATCAGGCTGGTACTTTTGGACAAGAAGATTTTTAAAGATTTAACAATGCACATCTAAGGAAAACAAGCTCCGCCCCCTGGCGGCCATGTCTTTCAATGGATCGGAATTATTTGAGAGGGGGTTACCCAAGGAACATTTGGGCCAAATTATTTTTAAATCGGGCCAGAACTTTTGAACAAGAAGATTTTTTAAGTTTTAACAATGCACATATAAGGAAAACGAGATCCCCCCACCCCCCCCCCCCCCCCCCCCCCCCCCCCCCCCCCCCCCTGGCGGCCATGTTTTTCAACGGATCGGAAATATTTGAACAATCTTGGTAGAAGGTACCCCAAGGAACATTTGTGCAAAATAAATTTCAAATCGGAACAGTCCTTTTGGACAGAAACATTTTTTGAGATTTGGCAATTTTCCCCTTTTCTGTGGCCGCAGCAACCAAAGTTCTGGATAGAATTTAAATTTTTGAGAACAATTTTGAAAGAGGTCCATCAAAGGAACATTCCTGTGAAGATTTTTTAAAATTGGTCAAGTGGTTAAGGATGAGATGATCTAAATGTCTAAATGTTAACGACGGACGACGGAAGACGGACAAAAAGTGATCAGAATAGCTCACCTTGAGCCTTGGGTTTAGGTGATCTAAAAATGCGGCATGCATCCAAAGTGTTAACAAGATTTTCCTTCAATTTGGCCTGGTGACCTAGTTTTTGACCCGACATGACCCATATTCGAACTTGGCTTAGATATCATTTAGACAAACGTTCTCATCAAATGTCAAGTTGTTGTAGCAGAAATGTGTCTTCTACAGAGTTAACAAGATGTTCCTTCAATTTGGCCTAGTGACCTAGTTTCTGAGCCAATATGACCCATAGTATAACTTGACCTAGATATCTTTAAGACAAACATTCTGTAAGAGTTTCATCATGCTCAAGTTTAAAGTGCAGTATCCAGATTGTTTACAAGATTTTCCTTAAATTTGGCCTAGTGACCTAGTTTTTAACCCGGCATGACCCAAATTCAAACTTGGCCTTGATATCATTAAGATAAACATACGGACCAAATGTCAAGCTGCTGTAGCCAAAAAAGCGGCTTCTACAGAGTTAACAAGTTTCAATTTTGCCTAGTGACCTAGTTTCTGACCCAATATGACCCATATTCGAACTTGACCTAGATATCTTTAAGACAAACATGTATTCAAACTTCTGAAGCAAAAAATGCGGCCTCTAGAGTGTTAACAAGATTTTTTGACCCAACATGACTCATGTTCGAACTTGGCTAACATATCGTCAAGACAAACATTCTGATAAAGTTTCAACATGCTCAAGTTGAACATGTGGCCTCCAGAGTGTTAACAAGATTGCCCTTCAATTTGACCTAGTGACCTAGTTTTTGACCTCATATGGCCCAGTTTTGAAAGTGTCCAAGATTTGATTGAGATGAATGTTCTGATAAACTTTCATGAAGATTGGATGCAAATTGTAGCCTGTAGAGTTTTAAAAGCGCAAATGTTGACGACGCACAAAAAATGACCTTTTGACCATAACTGCCTTAGTTCCCGATGCTGCTGACACAAACTGAAACCAACTTAATTTTTACCTCTATTGCAGATATTACTGAAAATAGCTTTTTTTCGATAACGTCTCCTATTGTTAGGAGGACCATTTGTGGATCGTAAGAATATCTTTATCTGCCAATGCACGTTTATTTCTCATCCTTCTTTTAAATATAGGAGGGTGTGGGAGGTTGGTCAAGTATAATACTGTGTTAGTAGCTAGCTTAGGGCCCGGTTCTCCTCCTGATATATAAAGGAAAATCTACGTTGGATGAATTGCAACAAATCTGATTTAAGGCAATATTTTTCATTCCATGTTTTATTCTGTCGCTCCTTGCATTTCTTTACATTTGTCAATGTTTTAGAGCAGTTTTTTAATGCCCATGCTATTATACATATACATGTACGCTGAATCTCTTATTCAGTCCAACACAGGTATTCCTTTTTGTAAGTTAACTGTGTATATATATAATATGAGAGACCATCCAATTTATCTTGTTCCCGTTATTGCTGTTCATAACAAGAGCTGTTGGAGGACAGCGGGCTCGACTTTACAACGCTTATTCACTGAAGGACTAGTTCAGTATATTGCCTCTAAGTACTATTAAATAATATATACTCTATATGTAAAAGCAACTGAAAAGATACATACATTTAAATATATGTAATTTAAAAAATCCAATTTCCCAAGTCAATCAAGGCCTTAAAGGGCCATAACTCCATATTTAGAATACAATGGAGTTATGTAACCTAATTGTGTGATGGTCCTTAACACATGTGTGAGGTATGAAGAGTCTTTAGACTGATTTGAATGAAGGGTTTTAGAGTTATAAATAAAAATGCCAGCTAAAACATTAACTGGAAAACGACACCGGGGCGAGTAGTAAAGTTCCATTTTACTTCAAATAGTCGAGCTAAAATCAAAACGTTACCGTTGAACTAAATGCAAATGTTAAAACTGACTCAGTCCAAAAAAAGCAAAACCTTAAAAAAGGTTTTCCAAATTTTTGACACCAAATCCTGTTTGATATGTTAAATAATTATATTTCATAAATGAATGATCACAATTAGAAAGGAATGTAACCAAAAGATATGAATTTATCTCAAATTCTCAAAATTAAACCGAAAGATATGAATTTATCTCGAATTCTCAAAATCAAACAAAAATCATGTTTTTTACCCCAAAAAGTCACACTCAGCATCTTCAACATACAATGTAATTATATTCCAAATATGAAAGCCCTAACACAAGTACTTATTGAGAAAAAATAAAGGAAAATGCCAACTTGCCCTAAAACTTTAACCACCCAAAATCATGTCCTTTACCCCAAAAAGAAGGTTACACTCAGCATCTTCAGTATACAATATGACAGGAAAGGTATAAGATGTAACTATATTCCAAATATGAAAGCCCTAGCACAAATACTTATTGAGAAAAAATTAAAAAAAAAAAAAATTCTAACTTGCCCTAAAATTTTAACCACCAAAAATCAAGTTTTTTACCCCAAAAAGAAGGACACACGATATAACTATATTCCAAATATGAAAGCCCTAGCACAAATACTTATTGAGAAAAAGTGAAAAAATAATGAAAATTCCAACTTGCCCTAAAACTTTAACCACCCAAAAAGAAGGTCACACTCAGCATCTTCAGCATTCAAGGTGAAGAAAGGTATAAGATGTAACTATATTCCAAATATGAAAGCCCTAGCATAAATACTTATGAATATTGATCCCAACTTGCCCTAAAACTTTAACCGAACGCCGACGCAGGGGCGAGTAGTAAAGCTCTCATATTCTTCGAATAGCCAAGCTAAAAACAACAGTGAAAACCATATATATCTAAACCACAATATTAAATTAATTAGTAAGCTTTTTGGTAACCTACCGATCATTACAGCCATACTGTACAAAATGTGTTTTATAGGTTTATAAGGGCCGTTTCTTGGTGATGACACTGTAATTGTTAATGTTTATGAAAAAAAACTTATTATGGTGATCGGTAAAATAAATTGCGTGACTCTGTCCTCTGCTTTTATTCATGGATGTTATTTTTTGGATAATTAAGTATTTTGAAATATATATATATAATAATATTTTATAATAAATAGCTAATTCCTGACCACAATCGGCAATTTGGTGACTTTCTTCTTTTTAAAATTATTAAGGCTTACCCAACTTTTTCTGAATATTCCACACATGTTTCCTCTTGGGAATCACTTATTAATCCTGTTAAACCTCATGCTTGGCTTATTCACTACTAAAAGTGAATATTTGGGCTGGATAGAAAACATGAAAAGAAAAGCAATTAGGGGCTGTAAATATGTGATTTTATCAGATGAAGCATCATATTTTATATAGACAAACTTGTGTGAACGGTCACATGCGATCAGCGGTCACCGACTTTAAACGGTCACTTTAAATCCCTCCAAACCAATTATAAACTGCCTTGATCCGCGGTCACCTTTGAAACGCGGCCAGCCGCCACACTATTTGGTCGAGGTTAACTGTAATCTTATTGTGTACAACGGTCAATCAACACACGACTTGGATTCGCAAGGTGTTAACTTATCGGTGCTTAATACATACAGGTAATAAAGCTTACTGTGACAAAAACATTATCGGCGTTTTTTTCATACACTTAATAGCTGTTTACATCTAGGGCACCGAAATCAGCCGATGTGTGCCGAATGATTGTTGCAAGATTAATCAACAAGAAGTTGCAATTTTGGTTTATTTCCTGTTTACGTCATAGGGCAAAATTGATGAAATTGAAAAAGAGTTTATGAGCATTTTAGACCGAAAGACGGTACATTTATATATTAACATGAAAGTAAATATCCACTTAGAGAAGCCCCTAGTCATAAGATAGTCCCATTGCCATTTTAAATCGAAAGTCATCTGATACAATTTGTGCAAAATGTAGACGTATATTCGGACACTATTTTTCCCAGATACACTGTTCGACGAAATAAAAAGTTAAATTAAAAAATATTTGATAATCAAGTTAGTTGTGTACGTCAGTTTTAATCAAATAATAGATAACACAATGAAATAATTAAATTGAATTTATCTGCAGAAGACGATTTTTGAAAACACTGTTGAAAATGCAGAAATTGTTTAAACTTTTAAATGTTTACTTTTGAATTTCTTTTAAACAGTTACATGTAATATATATGTGAACTTACAATACTTGAATAAATCCGACCAATTCATGAAAACTTAAAGAGTCTAAGACTGCAAGAATTATCTCTCTTATGACTTCGTATGGGTAGTAATACATGTGAAAGCTCGAGCCAAAGACTCATACGAAGCACGCCCAGGGGTGTGGAAATGTATAAAAAATATACTTGTCCATGGGCAAGTAAGATATGAAAATCTACTTGTCCGCATTTTCCATATTTTCTTATTTTGAGTGATAGACTTACTGTAAATGAGCTGTTCTTGCTTGCAAAAGTCTGTCAGTTTGCAAGTATTTTACTTTCATATCATATTCTTTATTATGATCACTTTTTAAATTTATTTTTCTGGCTTATTACTGCATTCTTTTTATTAAAACAAGATGTGTTTGTGAAACACTGATGCCCCCGAATGGCAACATCTAGGTCAAAGGTCAAGGTCGCAAGGTCAAAAATGTTGGTACTGAAAGAAAGGTCATGTCACAAGGAATACACATGTGAAATATTGTAGCCATACCTGTTATGGTTCAAAAGTAGTGGTCAAGGTTAAAGGTTTTTTTCGACAGACAGACAGACAGACAGGCCAAAAACTAGATGCCCACCGAATCGGTGATTCCGGGGGCATCAAAAACCCGATCCATACAATTTGCAGACAATTCAAATCACTCTCTTACACTATCAGCTATCATTACATTCACATTCATGAGATTGGGTGTAAGGAACGGTAACTCTGCAAAGGAGATTGAATGCAAATCTTAATGTCATGCAGACGTGAACAAAACAAAATTATAATGCGAGGTAAACAATAAAACCCTATCAAAATATAGACGCTGGAAAATGCTTGCTCTTATTGAATTAAAAGAATAAATTAGCTATAAACAATGGTTGAATTTTAATTTGTTTGCGTATTAAATAACACATTGTCTTCTATTTGAAATCAATGAATTTTAGTGCCGATTCATCTGAGCGATAAGAACCAAGAATGCCGAATGATGGGGTTCATAACATACGGGGTCCTTCATATTTATCTATTGACATTGACGCGATTTCAAAGATGAAAACCTTACATAATATTTGTTTTTCTGATTTGAATTATCATGTAGCCTTCGTATTGTTCATAGCTAGACGGGCATGCGCGAAATCTAACTGAAATATGAAAGAGTTCAACAATAAGTCGGTCATTCCGTACCGTAGGAGACAGATCTATAAAGGTACCCGGATTTCGAGTGACCCAGTTTTTCACCGATACAATTTCTTCTGCGAATATTCTTCTTTCTTTTTTCTTCACTTAATTATTGGATTAATCTATGACATGTAATAAGTGTGTAGCTATAAATATACAATATAATTTACACATTATAAATTTACATCTGTCAAACAAAGACAAACAGGGCTCCCTTCAATTTTAAAAGGTATTGGATCTGTAATGGTCAATTATCACAAATTCAATGTTGCCTAAATTTGTTTCCCTTGCTATCTTCATCCATTGAGACATGTATTTCTGAAATTTTAGAAGATTTTACCGTCTATGATGGAAATTATATATATATATTTTTTTTAAATTTCAAAAATCGTGAGTTTTTACCTCACAATCGTGGGGGTGGGCTTACCCCTATTCAAATCGTGAGACTCGCGATTGAATCTGGAGGGTTGGTAAGGGGTATGTGTATTCCCCGGCCATATCGATAAAATTACACCTTAAAACCATCACGGCTTCCCCCCCCCCCCCCCCCCCCCCCCCCCCCCCCCTACTAAAATCTTTATTTCATATTATATTCCAATAAATTTGGTGTCAAATTAAAGCTGACATTTCTAGCTTCCATGTTATATATAAAAGATAAAAAAAAACTTAATTACTTTTAGAAATATCGCTTGATAAACATAAATGTTTTTATTGTTTAATATTTCGCGTCATATAATTTCCGGGCAACACACTTCGAGGCGGACGCTTTAACTACTATATCACTGAAACGTTCAGAGACTGGAACTAGCTGTTTAAATGACTAACACAATCTGTCTGGGTCTGAACCATGCCTTACATTGTATACCCCTTTCCTACGCACAGCTAAACTGAAACAGATGTCTTTGAAACTATATTGGCAACATTGAGGTAAATGTGTTGAAATTCCTCCTTACTGGCACTTTTCATCCATTTGTTTAATGTTTTAAAAGTATCTGCTGCAGATAGGACAGGGTTAAATTTTATTTTGTAGCAACCAACATGATAACGTGCGTGAATCCATTGGAAACGGTTACTTATTATACGTGGCATAGCAAATTACACCGTTTATAACAAAAATGAAAAAATAAGAGACATTGTAGATCAAAGGCCAAATTGGACTCAACATATTAAAGCAATTTCCAGTAAAACCTTTGAAATATAATGCAAGGAATTGTTTGAAAACAAGTTGTAATATATCTTAGTGTACGTTGATGTTTGTATGTAAATGCGTGTTATAGTGCTATAATTATATACCTTTTTAAATGCCACACTGGAACTTATCTATATATAGTCTCCGCTGATCATTCCTTTGTGTTTTTTGTCTCGAAGAGGAGCAGGATTTCCGTTCGACATGGTGTAAACTACGGGTAGGATGTAATTCATCAATCATCATTATCATCACCATTGCAATTAAACAGAAGGTGCCATTTGATGTGTACGTTTTAACTCTTTCAACGCCGAATTGTTTAAAGGAGACTCTTCCATGTGATTAAATACGAAGTTAAACTCTGCATTGGCTATACGACTATTTGATGCTTTTGTGACTCTAATCATTATCTATAGTAGCCCCATTTTGGGATTTACCGAATCTAAGGATTTGGAGAGATTGAGAGATTGAATTTAAAGTTTTGCAAGAGTGTTCTTGGTGTAAAAACCAATACATGCAATGCCGCAATTTACGGAGAATTGGGTAGACTACCTCTTTATATCAATCGATATGTATCTATTATTAGATATTGGTTAAAACTTATATCTACAGACAATATTATGTTAAAAAATGTATATGATATGTCACTTGAAGACACCCGCAATGGTAAAAAAAAATGGGCTTTCAAACGTTAAAACCTTATTGTCGGAACACGGGCTTTCCGATATATGGAAAATCAAGGTATTCATAATCATAATATGTTTATAGGTATATTTAAGCAAAGGGTTATTGATAATTTTGTACAAAAGTGGTACAGTGACTTAGAAAAAGGTTTTTTTTTTTTTCACTTTTGTACAAATTTATTAAAACAGATTTTTGCCTGAGCGAATATCTAGAAAAAGTAATACCAAGACATATAAGAGTAAACTTGACTAGACTTCGTCTTTCCTCGCATAACCTTAAAATAGAAACTGGAAGACATGGAAGTAATAGAGTACCTAGACCAGAAAGAAAATGTCCGTGTTGCCGCTCAGATGTTATAGAAGATATATTTCATTTTGTTATACAATGTGAAGCTTACAAAGAAATTAGAAAAACGTATATAAAACGTTTTCTTTTATAAAAGACCAAGCGTTTATAAGTTTGTTGAACTCTTAAATTGCAATAAGAGATCATCTATTGTAAAATTGTGCAATTTTATCAGAAAGGCCTTATTAATACGAAATGAGTATGTATTAAATATTTTATGATATGTAAAATTTGCGACAAAATAGTTAGGAAAATACAGGCAAACATACAAACTTCTTTCTAATGCAGGTTGCATACTGCTAAGATATATCGAGGGCTTAGCGTGAAACAGTTGTAACTAAAATCCTATTTTGAAAACCCTGGTTTAGGGGCAATTTTAACGCCTTTGTAAATAATGCAAGTTTATGTGCCATTGCTCAGAATGGCATTTATCGTTGATAGTTCTCAACAGTTTAATATATATCTTAAAGTTAAAGGGTAAATTTTCATTATTTGTTATAATCTATTTTTGAAATCTACCAAAATCAGGAAACTTCAAAGTTATTTCTGCTTATTATTTAGTGTTGTTCACGTATTAATTGTGTTAATGTAAATGTATGTAAATGATGAGATACATGTATTTGTATAAGTCTATTAAAATCTATCTATCATGTTCAAAATCGGGCGTCTCCATTTCTGAGGAAGTAAATGTTTTGGACTATTTTGATAACTGGAAGGCACACAATGATGATTTCAGGTGAGACAGCTCGTTACGAACTGACTCCCCTGAATCAGATTTATTTGCAAAAACCTCAATATTGCCTTTGAAAGAATTAATTAGGGTTTTCTACTGTAACTAGAAACTTTGTTTACATTTTGCACTTCGTTATTTTCAACATTTTAAGGACCTCATTTTTTTTACAAATCACATTTGTCACAGGGGTGCAGAGTGTGATCACATATTTCATGTAAATGTAAAACGTATGTATCTTTAACAGAAAAGTGTGATTTTACATCTGGAACACATTTTGCACAGGCGTGTGTCGTTTGATGTTAGATCTAAAAAATGAGCCGTCGAGAAAACCAACATTGTGGACTCTGCGTAAAGTATCGACCCGGATCAGCTTAAGCAAGCCGCTCAGGCTTACCCAGATAGACACTTTACGCCTCTTGTGGATTTTCTGTTTCAGGAATCATTACTCTATACCTCTATCCCTTGAGACGGAATGTATCGGACCGGATCAGTCTGCGCGGATTGTGCATGATGATCTGGGTCGATACATTACGCATATGCCATAATGTTGGTTTTCCCGCGGGACGGCGAAAATGCATTATCGACAGCTTGGCCTGTAGATTTTACATGCGTAGAGAAAGCAGTTTTCGCGAGTGGGTTCTTGGAGTAATCCCTTCCAGGGGAAGTGGTCCAACTCTAGATGATCAGCGTATTCGGCAAATTTCAGAGGGTCTGGATCCGTGTATATAAGGCTCGGTGTCAGTCGTTATCTTGGGCTCGGTGTCGAGTGTATCTCGTATGCGGCGCCATTGGTTATCTTTGGCTTGGGTCAGTAACTATCTCGTCTTTATCTCGGGGTCGGTTTTAGTGGTCATCCCAGGCTCGGCGTAATTTGTAATCTTAGGTCATCTCAGAATCGGCGAGAGTAGTCATCTCAGATTCGGCGACAGTGGTCATTTCAGATTCGGCGATAGTGGTCATCTCAGACTCGGCGACAGTGGTCATTTCAGACTCGGCGACAGTTGTCATCTCAGACTCGGCGACAATTGTCATCTCAGACTCGGCGACAGTTGTCATCTCAGACTCGGCGACAGTTGTCATCTCAGACTCGGCGACAGTTGTCATCTCAGACTCGGCGACAGTGGTCATATCAGACTCGGCGACAGTTGTCATATCAGACTCGGCGACAGTGGTCATCTCAGACTCGGCGACAGTGGTCATCTCAGACTCGGCGATAGTGGTCATTTCAGATTCGGCGACAGTGGTCATCTCAGACTCGGCGACAGTTGTCATCTCAGACTCGGCGACAGTTGTCATCTCAGACTCAGCGACAGTGGTCATCTCATACTCGACGACAGTGGTCATCTCAGACTCGGCGAGAGTAGTCATCTCAGACTCGGCGACAGTGGTCATTTCAGATTCGGCGACAGTTGTCATCTCAGACTCGGCGACAGTTGTCATCTCAGACTCGGTGACAGTTGTCATCTCAGAATCGGCGACAGTTGTCATCTCAGACTCGGCGACAGTTGTCATCTCAGACTCGGCGACAGTGGTCATCTCAGACTCGACGACAGTGGTCATCTCAGTCTCGGCGACAGTTGTCATCTCAGACTCGGCGACAGTGGTCATCTCAGACTCGACGACAGTGGTCATCTCAGACTCGGCGACAGTTGTCATCTCAGACTCGACGACAGTGGTCATTTCAGACTCGGCGACAGTGGTCATCTCAGACTCGGCGGCAGTGGCCATCTCAGACTCGGCGACAGTGGTCATTTCAGATTCGGCGACAGTGGTCATCTCAAGCGTGGATGCATTGACGTGTTTTAGTTCATTTGTAACACCTCTCTACACTTAACTATGTCTTTGTTTAACATTTTGAATACTTTGGTCAATGCGAAAGTCACTTTTTTCTAGATACTGGAACAGTTTTGGTTTATGAATATGAATATGGCGTTTTGTGGTTATGGTTGAAGACCTAGTTGTCGTGCAATGATCAAGCATATTCAATATTCCAGGTTAACTAATTCTCCTATTGATAATAGCAATGTTCCATTACATCACATTGTTCAAAGGTGTGAAGAATATTCTCATTTGTTACTGGTGTGAATAATGTGATCACATAGTTCACATGTCCTGAGAAGCGGTAGCGTCTCATGTCAAACCCTAAGTTGGACTTAACATATGTCACAGCTGTGAATAATTTGACCACATAGTTCACATGTCCTGGGAAGCGGGTGCTTCTCATATCAACCCCTATGTTGAACTTAATATATGTCACAGCTGTGAATAATGTGATCACTTAGTTCACATGTCCTGGTAAGCGGGTGCTTCTCATATCAACCCCTATGTTGAACTTAACATATGTCACAGCTGTGAATAATGTGATCACGTCCTGGGAAGCGGGTGCTTCTCATGTCAAACCTTATGTTGGACTAAACATAATTTATGTCAGAGCTGTTAAGATCGAGGACCTACATTGGTATATCTTTTTTAAAAGTCTGCTGTAAATTCGATGTTTGTTGGAAAATGGTTTACATATCGCTGAAACCATACTTGTGTTGTATACATTTATTAACTGTTTAACAATGTGTTAATGTGCCTGTGTCCCGTCCCGCGAGAAAACCAACAGTGTGGACTCTGCGTAAAGTATCGACCCGGATCAGCCTAAGCATGCCGCGCAGGCTTACTCGGATAGACACTTTTCGCCTCCTGTGGATTTTCTGTTTCAGGAATCATTACTTTAATATATGTGGTGAAACTGAACAGAATCGTCTCTGTTTGACGATTCTAACACGATTTAATATATGTGGTGAAACTGAACAGAATCGTTGTCTGTCTTACGATTCTAACACGTGTTGATATATGTGGTGAAACTGAACAGAATCGTTGTCTGTCTGACGATTCTAACACGTTTTGATATATGTGGTGAAACTGAAAAGAATCGTTGTCTGTTTGACAACTTCTTTTAACCCTTTCCCACATACGACATATCTGCAGCAGACGACTGTGAAAACACCAAGATTTCTTTTTGAAAATCTCTGATAATGAATGTATTATTACTGAAAGAGTTGAACACATTGTGGCAAAAGGAGAAAGGCTTACCCGGATAGACACTTTTCGCCTCCTGTGGATGTTTTGTTTCAAGAATGATTACTCTATACCTCTATCCCCTTGAGACGTAACGTGTCGGCCCGTATCAGTCTGCGCCGACTGCGCAGGTTGATATGGGTCGATACACTACGCAGAGGCCATAATGTTGTTTTTATTGCGGGACGGCTCATCCATGCTTCTATAAAATTATTATTTCAGTGATACGACATGAAATCCATTCTGATATTGTTTGTGATTGGTTGGACAGCGGCTGTAGTAAATGCAACAGATGCTGTAACACAGTGTAAGTACATGCTGTAACTCAGTGTAAGTGCATACTCTTTAACAAGTTCACACATGTATACAAACAATCTGCAGTATGTGGCTTTGAAAAACATTGTTATAAAGTATCGAAAATCCGTCTACAGATAAGTATGTTTATTGGATTTTATCTAAAACATTGCGGTTAAAGATAATAATAATCATTATGGGGAATATTTCTTTGGCCACACATGGTCGTCATGTTTCTGCATATGAGCCATCCCGCGAAAAAAAAAAAACATTGTGGACTGCGTAAAGTATCGACGCGGATCAGCCTAAACATGCCGCGTAGGCTTACTCGGATATATATTTTTCGTCTCCTGTGGATTTCCAGTTTTAGAAACAATTATTCTATACTTTTTTTCCCTGAGACGGAATGTGTCGGCCCGGATCAGTCTGCGCAGACTGCGCAGGCTGATCCGGGTTGATACATTACGCAGAGGCCATAACGTTGGTTTTGGGACGGCTCATATGGGTTGTATATAGGATCTGACATGAGTTGTCATTTCATATAAAGTTTTATTAAACGAGTTCAAGATTTTTTGTTATTAAGCGAGCCTGTGGCGAGCTTAATAACAAATATCTTGGACGAGTTTGATAAAACTTTATATGAAATGACAACGAATGTCAGATTCTTTTTATCACATGACGAAACACACAAAGAAAATCGGGTTTTCCAAAGCTATTTTAATTTCGTCAGTAAACCGTATAATAATGCAACAAATAATTATGCCGAGGTCATATTCAGCTTAGTTTATTAAAAGTAATAATAAATAACACGCATGAGATATTATATCTATCACATAAAGTGACTTATGAGGCGTATTTCGATAAAAATGTACTTAACGTTTACAATATTTCTAGATAAAATGTACGGGTTTTGGCGCCAAAGTGACTAACGTATGACGTCAAAACGCTGACGTGACGTCATTTTCCAAGTATTAGGTCATCTTATATTACACATGTTGTATATATAAAGAAATACGTAATGGTTATATTACATTGGACACAAGTATTGTCATGTGATAAATATATATACACAGTCGAACCAGTGCTAAAGACGACCTTGGATTAGCAATACCCTGTCTAAAGCGACAATGCTTTAAGTTTGCAAATAACTTTTTCAGCGCGAAAGGCAATATTGAGGTTTTTGCAAACAATGCAGATTCAGGTGAGTCAGCTCGTAACGAGCTGTCTCACCTGAAATCCGCATTGCTTGCGTTTAAGTTATAAAAATATTTTAAAACCCTTATTACAAGAGAAATAGAGACGCCCAATTTTAAACATGGAAGAGTCTACTTTAAACAATTTGGCGCTGAAAGAGTTAAAAGGACATTCTCGCGAATTTGAGTCTGAAAACTAAAACTACTTATCAAAGTACTTCAAATATATTTTGCAATGTTAACAGCGGGGCTGATACGGGAATACAAACATGATTGGTATGTATGTCGCACGGAAGATAACGCAATCTAATCGGCAGATGGACAAAATCATCGTCAGAGTGTCACCTTTCAGTTTTACTGGGGTTTTACGCCGTTTTCAACACTATTTCAGTTATATCACGGTAACAGTTCACTTATTAATGGGATAAACACACCTGTTTTAGGCTAGAAAATGTGCCTTGCCCAAGGACACTCCACCATGACCGTCCTGCCGCGACTGGAGATCGAACCAGGGACGCATTGTTTCAAATTTCCCGACGCTAACCACTCGATCACGGCGTTTTACTTTCAGTTGCAGTGACATGTGACATTAACAGTGGTGGAGATCTCACAGTTGAAGTTAAATTAGATGATTGGCGTTCGTACACATCACTGTACATAACTGGGCAACCTTCCTCCGTGACAACTATCACTAGCGCACTGACGTCGTATATTATTAACTTGGGAGTTCTAGGCATAGACGTCGTGAGTATCATCTCGTACTAGATTTTTTTTTTTAGCTTGTCTGCTTTTCGAAGAAAAAAAGTCAGGGTAGTGTGACAACCTTGGCGTCGTCGTCGTCTAACAGACTTACATCTTTTAAATTTTGTGAAAAAGTCTGAAAGGACAACTTTATAGTTGTTAGAAATAATATGAAATAAGATCATTCATGAAGCGCATTATTTTCTCAGTAAAAAAACCGAGCCTTTCAGAATAATTATTAAAGCCAGGGTTAATTGACTTGGTATACACATGCGTATTGTTCCTATGAGTCGAGTCCCGGTAGCTCAGTCAGTAACGACGCGGGCTGTCAATCCAGGGGTTGTGAGTTCGAATCCCGGCTCGGCCAACTTTCTTTCCGACGTTTGACAAAAGTCATAGCGACAGGCGTCATTTGTCTTCCACCAATGGGCTAAGTCTATGTGGAAAAGCAGCCAGTTGCTTGGGAAGATTGTTATGTGGAGTACTGGTGTGAGAAAACCAGGAAACATATGACTAGGTGAACTGGCCGCCGTGATATGACTGAGAAATTGTTAAAAACGGCGTTAAACCCCAATCAATCAATCGCTTGCCCGACCTTTTACTGAAATGGTAGGGGCAGGTAACTCCAGATTACAAATTGTACAGCTAACATCGTAGAAGGAAAACATCCAGTCTCGTTCAAATAAACATATCTTGTAAATTTTGAGGTCAAAATGTCGGTCACAATGCCAACATTAAGTAAAACTTTATGCACACCCTTGATGACGCAATTTTTGACTTCACTGAGCATGATAAAAAGGTTGTCAGAATGTTCAGGCTATGTTTGTTTGTTTGTTTGTTTGGAGTTTAACGCCGCTTTCAACAGCTTTAGTCATATCACGGCGGTCAGTGCACCTACCCATGTTTTCCTGGCTTTCCTACACCAGTACTTAGACAACATTCTTTCGAAACCACTGACTACTTTCTCACATAGATCAGAGGTGAGAGGCGATGGAAAAATCGCCCAAAAGAATGTCGCCGCAACCGGGTATCGAACGTTCAGGCTATGATTATGACTTCTAAATAAGTTTGATGAATTTGGGTTCAATGCCGTTTTCAGAATGATAACTCTCATATCGCGATGGCCAATTCAACTGAACGTGTATTCGCTGACTTTCTCGGATCAGAGCTCCATATGTTTTCTTTACAGGAAGCTTGCTATCTTCCTACGTCAACTGTTCAGCCCATCGGAGGTAAAATGACACGATTCACAATTAATGTTGATGGGTTTAGAACCCCTGTATCGATGTGCCTTGTCGTGACCGACTCACCTATTGCAGCTTACATACAACTGAAATTGAATTCTGAATGTATTAACCCTTTTCCCTCATACGACAATTCCACAGCAGATGACTTTGAAGGTATTTTGTCAAAAAATCTTCATAATTGAATGGATAACCTATGACTAAAAGTGGAAAACATTGTGTCAAAAAAGAGAAATTGCACGTTTTGTGCAATTTCTTCTTTTGTCACTATGTTTTCAAAACGCCGTTTGCTGACTCATACGACAATTCTGCAGGAGATGATTTGAACGTATTTTGTCAAAACATAGAAAATCTCCATAATTCAATGGATAACCTATGACGAAAGAAACTAACCCTTTCCCACCTGCAGACGCATTTTGACGCAATTGCAGCAGACGACTTTTGAAATCACTGTGGCCAAATGTGAAATAGTTTTATTTTTGGAAAATTTTCAGATTGTTATCACTATGTTTTCTAAAGTCGTCTACTGCAGATTTGTTGGATGAAGACAAAGGGTTAACGCTACAACATGAGCCCTTTCTAGGCTTTCATAACTTTGGCTTTGGCATTTACTCTTACAGGATACATCATTTACGTTACAAGCAACGGAATACTCGGTCTATTTGTCACGTTTTGATATTTCGGAAGATTGGAAATGTTCTAGAGACACGGCAGCACAAAGCGCCACTGGATCATTGTTTGCTCAGTAAGTTAAATTTGTTGTTTTGTGTGTGTGTGTTTGATGTTTTAACCACTTTCAACAATTGTTCAGTTATATCCCGGACATTCCTGGGTAAGATGTTACTGACACACGCGTGTTTAAGCGTAATGCTACCCAAACAATCCTCACTCAGGGGCGTAGCTCCCTTTAGGCACTGTAGGCACGTGCCTACACATTTGTTTCTAAAAAATGCCTCAAAATGCACCTGCGGCGATACACATCTACGTAATGTATCGACCAGATCAGCCTGCGCTGTCTGCGCAGACTGATCCAGCTGACACATTCCGTCTAAGGGGGGATAGATAGAGTATTGATTCCTGAAAAAACGAAAATCCACAGGAGGCGAAAAGTGGGTATCCGGGTACGCCTGTGTGGCATGCTTAGGCTGAGTGTCCACAACGTTGATTTTCTCACGAGACGGCCTACACATTGATTATTGCCAAGGTACGCCCCTGTCACCGACAAGGAGGGAAAACCATTCTTTCCATTGTTTAAGTCTTTGGGGATCGAAACCGCGAACTTCCGAAACCTAGGCGGACGCTCTACCACTACACCATATCATGAGTAATGTCCCCTTGTGCCACTTTGTTTTCAAATGTCGTCTTTTGCGGAAGCGAAAGAAAGAATCTATTATTGAGGTAAGCGTTAAAGTTTGATTACAAGTTACGACTGCGTCCAAATGGGCTGATTGGTCAAACATTCAAGTTAGAAACATGGACTTCGGTATTGTTTAACACAGAACTATAGATGTTTAACAGTGAAACGCGATATAAATGTTAATCTGTGAAACGCGATATAAATGTTTATCCGCGAAATACAATATAAATGTCGAACCGTGAAACGCGATATAAATGTTTATCCGCGAAATACAAAAAATAAATGAGTTTATCCGATTGGTACAATATTTGACCTTTACAATTCCGTGTTCGGTTAAACTTCACCTTTGCTTAAAATATTCCTAGTATTTTTTTCGATATTGTATCACTTTGATGTGTTATTTCAATGAAGTGAAGTCATATTTAAACTATCGAATCAACACAGAGAATCAATTCTCAAGAGAATATCAATTTAATAATAAAGGCATATATTTCATGTGTCTGTAGGCATGTATGAATTTTGATTTGTACTACCATTGACTAGGGAGTGACGTAGCTAACAGGTGCCCATTATGTAACGCTAGCAAATCTGACCTTCGACCCAACGATGTAGAGCAATGTTTATATACGTATGCATATACATGCATCTTGTAATACAAACAAATAAAGAAAAACATAATATCATGGTCATTTAAAACGAAAAGCATACGTAATGTTTGGGATAAACTACTATAATTTGGATCTTGCTAATATAGTCTAAGTGTAACAGTATAACATTTACTGATGAGGACTAATATGTGAGCCGTTCCACGAGAAAACCAAGATTGTTAACTCTGTGTAAAGTATCGACCTGTATAAGCCTAAGCCTATGATGACTTACATCTGATTACACCATGTATGATGACTAACAGCTGATTATACCATGTATGACGATTCATAGATGATTACACAAAGTATGATGACTTACAGATGATTAAACCATGTATGATGACTTACATCTGATTACACCATGTATGATGACTTACATCTGATTACAACATGTATGATGACTTACATCTGATTACACCATGTATGACGACTTACATCTGATGACACTATGTATGATGACTTACATCTGATAACACCATGTATGATGACTTACATCTGATTACACCATGTATGATGACTTACATCTGATTACAACATGTATGATGACTTACATCTGATTACAACATGTATGATGACTTACATCTGATGACACTATGTATGACGACTAATAGATGATTACACCATGTATGATGACTAATAGATGATTACACCAGTTATGACGACTAATAGATGATTACACCATGTATGCTGACTAACAGATGATTACACCAGTTATGATGACTAACATCTGAATAACTCTTAATTACTGTGGATTGACATATCCTTGAGAGTTAACATATGACAAAAATAACAATGGTGACCAACATAATTATATAGATGATGATTAACAGAATATTCCCACGTTCTTTATGAATAGCATATGTTGGTTAACATATTTACGATGACTAACATATTATCAACATATTTATGATGAATAGCATATAATTAAACAAATTACGATGGCTATCATATGATTAACATACATAATTGATACTTACATATGATACATACATAATTGATACTTACATATGATACATACATAATTGATACTTACATATGATACATACATAATTTATACTTAAATATGATACATACATAATTGATACTTACATATGATACATACATATATGGTGACTTAACTAGGATTAACGAATGATTAATTAACATATTCATGAAGGATTACAGATAGTTGATGTAAGTATATTAACGATGACTACGAGAAGAATATCATCTGATTTAAAGAGTTAATGATGACCAATATATTTATTCGTTTTCAGAACCGCGGATGGTGACATTGGCACGGATTTGTTCGCTCCGACATTTACCCTTGTAATAAAAACAATCGACGACGATGGTACTATCGACGGGCCACTTGAACTCGGGGCGAATTTAAAGTTGGAAATGACATTGGACTCCGATTATCAAAGTATGTCTATTTGGCGACAAAACATTGCCGACCAAATTTTAAAAGTCCTGCAGATAAGTGGCTGTTCAATAATGTTCTCTTTTTTCTGATTGCTATATATGTACTACAGTTGTATGGCACGCATATTGTTTACATTGTATATAAACAAACACTAAAACCATTATAGCATAACAATCATGTTTGTTAATAAATCATCATTTACATACATTTACTTAAACGACATTTAAACAAAATTTATACGTGAACATTAAATAATAATCCGATATAACTTGTCAGAAGTTTCCTGATTTCGGTAGAGCTCAAATTCAACATGGCTATGTTGATGTATCATCCAGGGGCGGAGCTCCGTTTAGGCACTGCAGGCACGTGCCTACATTTTTTTTTTCAAAATGCCGTAAAATGCAGCTGGGGCGATAGACATCAGCGTAATGTAACGACCAGATCAGCCTGCGCTATCCGCGCAGACTGATCCGGCCGACACATTTCGTCTTAGAGGGATAGATGTATAGATTAGTTATTCCTGAAACAGAAAATCCACAGGAAGCAAAAAGTGTCTATCCGGATAGGCTTGTGTGGCATGCTTAGGCTGATACGGGTCGATACTTTAGGCAGAGTCCACAATGTTGATTTTCTCACGAGACGGCCTACACATTGATACTTGTAGTTTAAGTGGACAGGTAGTCAGTAACATGGGAAGCCTGATAAGTAGAGTACATGTTTTAGAGAGCCTGAAAACACACGTTTGGTGAACTTACCGCTGTTTTATAACTGAAATACCATTGACAACAATGCTTCACTCTAATCAGTTAATAAAACTAGGGGCGATAAAGATTCAAACCATGGATAACAAATACAAGAACCGTTTAAATTTCAGGTTTATACTTTTTCCGTATTGATGATGTCGAAACAAAACTCAGAGGGGGGGAATTTGGCAGCCTTTACGATGCTAGCAGGTATATCTTTAGTAAAGACTGAAGCAATTCATTTTCAATAGGCGACCATTATAGTGTTTGGGGCTATGGCTCCTTCGCAACAACCTAATAACCGAGAAACCTATATTCAACTGAAGTTTATTCTTAAAACTACAAAGAAAGAACAAAAAAACTCACAATTTGACCTTCCTTGTCCTGAGTAATGACGTCAAATCAAAGGTCAACCATTTTCCCGCAGTGAATTTGACTTTCAATTACATGTTGTTCTGAAAATGGCTTTTAAACTATCACTTTAGCTTAAGGAAACAATGTTTTGACTGGTCGATTTACATGGAAAGAAAGCAGGATTTTATTTGGTGTATTGTAACCTTAGAAACACAGCGGCGTATGTCAAAATAAGATTATTTCCTATGAAGTGTTAACCCAATTATATTCGACCCATTTCATTGAAAAAAAGGAAGAAAGTAGTACAATTGAGGATTGAAACTTGTTGATTTGCATGGAAACAAAGAAAGAATTTTAATTGCTCATCTTGGACCTATAAGCACTATGTCTATCAAAGCACCGACAGGAGAGGTATATATGGGCCGTCCCGCGAGAAAACCAACATAGTGGACTCAGCGTAAAGTATCGATCCGGATCAGCCTAAGTATGCCGCGCAGGCTTAGCCGAAAAGACACTTTTCGCCTCCTGTGGATTTTCTGTTTCAGGAACCATTACACTATACCTGTTTCCCCATGAGACGATATGTGTCGGACCGGATCAGTCTGCGCTGACTGCGCAGGCTGAACTGAGTCGATACATTACGCAGAGGCCATAATGTTGGTCTTCCTGCGGGACGTCTCATATTGTATATCTGGCAACTAGTATGTATTCCTACAACCTATATCTGTTTCTAATCAGTGGCAAATCATTCCATGTTTCTTCACTATCATTGTTTCTTCTTTCCGTCATTTATATTGGATTCTTTTTTAATTCATCGTATAAACTACAAATCGACCTACATCAGTTATTAAGGCAACTTCAGTTCAACTTTTATTTTTCAAATTTGAATAGTATAATTTCATGAGTTCGTTTTTTTATTCCTTAATAAAACGGTCTACTTTGGGTGTAATTTAATGAAATCCATATGTCGTTTAAGATGTTCGGCGTTCAGCGACTTAATACATGACCCAGGTGTGAGGGCTTCCTCTACTACGATTGACATCTTGTTCGATGCATTCCGAATAAAGGATGATACATATTCAAATGATGCACAACAAAAGATTGTGTTTAGAGTGACCGTAACTCCGTGTACCGACCAGGCTACCTGTGCTAAAGTAAGTAATCGATATGATCTATCTATCTATCTATCTATCTATCTATCTATCTATCTATCTATCTATCTATCTATCTATCTCTATCTATCTATCTATCTATCTATCTATCTTTCTATCTATCTATCTATCTATCTATCTATCTATCTATCTATCTATCTATCTATCTATCTATCTATCTATCTATCTATCTATCTATCTATCTATCTATCTATCTATCTATATATCTATCTATCTATCTATCTATCTATCTATCTATCCATCTATCTATCTATCCATCTATCCATCTATATATCTATCTATCTATCTCTATATCTCTATATCTCTATATCTCTATATATCTATCTCTATCTATCTATCTATCTATCTATCATCTATCTATCTATCTATCTATCTATCTATCTATCTATCTATCTATCTATCTATGAAACACATATATGGCAAATAGACAAAGGGAGACATAAGGAGACATACTACAAGTAAGGAGACGCAGATAGTGTATGTTATATGGGAATATGGGAGGGAGTGGTTGGTAATGCAACCGTCAATCAAGTCTTAACATATTGTTTTCCATGTGCAATAATCCTTTCTGCATAAACGATAAAATAATGTTGTCGTCTTTCAGGGTGCATGCGCTAATATCCCAGATGCGCAGAGGATGAAAAGAAGCGCCGGAAATGAAACCATAGCCGAAATGGACTCGACTTCATCTCAGACACTTTTAATAGTCAAACCACCAGGTAGGTTGATAAGTTGTGGTTTAGCGTGGTTTATAGTCCAACCACCAACTAGGTTTATTAGTTGTGGTTTAACGTCGTTTATAGTGCAGTCACCAAGTAGGTTGATTAGTTGTGGTTTAACGTCGTTTATAGTGCAGTCACCAGGTAGGTTGACTAGCTGTGATTTAGCCTCGTTTATAGTCCAATCACCAGCTAGGTTTATTAGTTGTGGTTTAACTTCGTTTATAGTCCAACCAACAGATAGGTTGATTAGTTGTGGTTTAACTTCATTTATAGTCCAACCACCAGCTAGGTTTATTAGTTGTGGTTTAACTTCGTTTATAGTCCAACCACCAGGTAGGTTTATTAGTTGTGGTTTTACTTCGTTCATAGTCCAACCACCAGGTAGGTTTATTAGTTGTGGTTTAACTTCTTTTATAGTCCAACCACCAGCTAGGTTTATTAGTTGGGGTTTAACTTCGTAAATAGTGCAGTCACCAGGTAGGTTGACTAGTTGTGATTTACCCTCGTTTATAGTCCAACCACCAACTAGGTTTATAAGTTGTGGTTTAACTTCGTTTATAGTCCAACCACCAGTTAGGTTGATAAATTGTGATTTAACGTCGTTAATAGTGCAGTCACCAGCTAGGTTTATTAGTTGTGGTTTAGCCTCGTTAATAGTCCAACCACCAGCTAGGTTTATTAGTTGTGATTTAACGTCGTTAATAGTGCAGTCACCATCTAGGTTTATTAGTTGTGGTTTAGCCTCGTTAATAGTCCAACCACCAGCTAGGTGTATTAGTTGTGGTTTAACGTCGTTAACAGTGCAGTCACCAGGTAGGTTGATTAGTTGTGGTTTTAACGACCCGGATCAGCCTAAGCATGCCGCACAGGCTAATCCGGACAGGCACGTTTTGCGTCCTGTTGATTTTTTGTTTCAGGAATTATTACTCTATACTTATATCCCACCGAGAGGGAATGTGTCGGCCCAGATTAGCCTGCGCAGACTTCGCAGGCTGATCTGGATCAATACATTACGCAGAGATAACAATGTTGTTTTGTTCGTGGAACGGCTCATATCAGTTATAGTAGGGCGACGGAATTTTTGAACGGTACTCTGCCAAAACTTATCTCCAGACTTTTGCGACAGTGCAGATGAGGAACAGCCAACGTATCCGCCAATATTGATCCGGAGCTAAGTTGTTTGCTTATTAGTCACAGGCTAGTTCAAGCTACCGGAGGACGGATCATTGTATTATGTAGGACAGTGTGTTTATATTACCAACATTCTCTAATTTCTAATTGAACAGGAACTAAAGCTACTGAACTTACTGCAAACGAGAAGGGTACAGATGACGTTCTGAAGGGAGATGGACTTTGCTTTAGAAGAGCACCTGTCTACGCCGGGGCTGCCGTTGTCATGACAATACTGATTACCGTGTCCTGCTTCGGCTTCTATCTGGTACTTATGGCGAGACGTCGTCGTAACCGTAAGCGGTTGGTTGGATCCCCATCGGCTGCGCAAAACGTGATGTCAGTGCAGTGCGGACATCTTTGCGGGAAACCACACTTTCGGGGGTAACGTCGAAGGGATGTTGCCTGGTAACTCTGAAAAACCTTTGGACATAATTATTGAAAGCGTGGTTTATAAACACTGATCGAAAATAAGACAACTGTCAATGAAAATATTCTAAATAGAACTTGTCTGCCTACTTTTGAGGGTTCCCTTTGTGTCATGAAGTAGTGCTTTACTCTGTTCAAGTAGTTGCTTCTCTTCTTAATACATCTAAAAAAGTCTATGTTTTATCAATATTATATAGACGGAATAACTATCATTGGTTTTACTTCGAACAAATTCGAGTGGTTTCGAATCTTGACCAAAAGAATATCTTTGACATTATTGAAAGGAATACGCTGTGGTCGAGTGATAAGCGTCGGGAATTTGAAACCGGGTGTCCCGGGTTCGATCCCCAGTCACGGCACTACGGTCATGTTGGATTGCCCTTGGGCAAGGCACATTTTCTAGCCTAGTACCGGTTCGTTTACCCAGGGATCATGAATAAGTGAACTGGCGCCGTGATGTAACTGAAATAATGTTGAAAGCGGCGTTAAACCCCAATAAAACAAATTGACATTATTGAATTCGTCCTTTTACAATACCCATTAAGCTCAATCATTCAGTGATGATCTCGATGTCTGCTTCATTTATGTATTTTCAGCTTAGTATTGTAATTATCCTTAAATGTGCATTGTGAAAAGCAATTAACCCTTTTCCTCATATAGACGCTTTCTGACGCCTCTGCAGCAAACGGCTTTTTGAAAACATAGTGACAAAAAAAGAAATTGCACAAAACGTGCAATTTCTCCTTTTGCCACAATGTTTTCCACTTTTTGTCATAGGTTATCCATTCAATTATGGAGATTTTCTATGTTTTGACAAAATATGTTTAAAGTCGTCTGCTGCATAATTGACGTATGAGGGAAAGGGTTAATACGGGGTGGAATCATATTGAAATGAGCCGTCCCGCGAGAAAACCAATATTGTAGACTTTGAGTAAAGTATCGACCCGGATCAGCCTAAGCATGCCGCAAAGGCTTACCCGGACAGACACTTTTCGCCTCCTGTAGATTTTCTGTTTCAGTAAGCATTACTCTATACATCTATCCCGCTAAGACCGAATGTTTCGGCCTGGATTAGCCTGCCCGGACTGCGAAGGCTGACCTGAGTCGATACATTACGCAGAGACAACAATGTTGGTTTTCTCGCGGGACACAGCAGCAGTTCCGAGCTGCTGCTCCAATGTTTGAAAAAGACAAGATCCGTTACAAGAATTAGTTAAACGATATATTCGAATGATCACATGTACGACCTTTCGTCCAATGTATGTACGACCTATCGTCCAATGTATGTACGACCTTTCGTCCAATGTATGTACGACCTATCGTCCAATGTATGTACGACCTTTCGTTCAATGTATCGACCCGGATCAGCCTAAGCGTGCCACACAGGCCTACCCGGATAGACACTTTTCGCCTCCTGTGGATTTTCTGTTTCAGGAATCACTACTCTATACATCTATCCCCCTAAGACGGAATGTGTCGGCCGGATCAGTCTGCACGGACAGCGCAGGCTGATCTGGTCGATACATTACGCAGATGTCTATCGTCCCAGGTGCATTTTGGGGCATTTTGAGAAAAATTGTGCCTAAATGGATTTTAATGAGAATGGGTAATGATTTGAGGACAGGATACTTAATAGCAGGGCACTTTACCATGTTTACGCACTCTTTGACAAATACTAATAAATTGCTTTCGTATGTGTGTGTTGTTGATTTTGTTATAAAATAAAACCTTTTCCTTCACAGCTTATGTATTATGTATATGTACAATGTACACCATTTATGTAAAATATTACACACATTTACTGAAACAAACAAACCAGTTTAAACCGGTGCAATATAACAAACAGCACAGCAAAGAAATTAATTTCTTGTGTTTGTCTTTCGGTATTGCAGTTGACCATTAATGACTCTGGGATAGAAATTGTCCAGTGTTCAAAAACGATATTTAAAGAAGCGCTATGATAGAGGAAGCGTTTGAAATACATATAAGGATGAAATATCGGTCGATGATTTTTAAGTATTCTTTCATGCGTATGAAAAGTATTTCACATCCCTAAATCCTTAGTTGACCTAATACCCTATGTTATGGTACTCACAAGAATCCTCTCAATGAGACGAGTGTTTTAAGTTCCCATATTTAAAGGTTTGGTTCTGTCATACGAGATCTAGTTGTGGGGGAAATACCAATCAACTCTTTATTATCTAGTTATCTGTCTGAAGTCATATAAAAACTAATCATTTCCTTTCAAACCTTCGACAGTCATTATCCTTGCAACCTGGCTCAATAGATGTGTCTGCGTTCGACGGAATTCGAACCCAGGACCATTGCATTAAAGCCCCAGTCAGTGAAGGAAAATGCATACTACCCGTTACATTTTTGTTTGTGTAAAGGGAGGTAATAACTTCTATTGATCATTCAAAATTAACGAAATAGGTGTTTTCCCTTTTAAAGAATATTACGGTTGGTCGAAGTACAATAGTGAGCGCGACAAAACGAGAAATTACAGGCATAACGTCGAGTGGTCGCGTTTCTATAAAGTCGACAAGTTGACGGCGGAAACAGGATTCAGAAGAAAATTAATTCGTAAAAGTTTTATTAAAACTAATTAGTAATCTTCGCATTACCCAGTCTCGAAATGTACCTTACCAAAGCACATTCTGGAAGGTATCGTGCTGATGTGTTCATACACGTTCACTGTCAATTTACTATTAGCAAAAAAGTCACCGGAGGAATATGTCCATCAGAGGTTGTCAGTTCGAACCCCAGCTTGACCAACTTCATTTCTGACGTTTGACAATAGTCAAAGAGACACATGTCAATTGTCTGCCACCAATGAATTGTTTTGATTAAAAGCAGCCAATTGCTTGGTAAGATTGATGTATGCAGTACTGGTGAGAGCAATCCATGAAACACATTGGAAGGTGAAATGGCCGCCCGCCGTAATATGACTTAACTCGTTCAGCGCCAAAGGCAATATTAAGCTTTTTGCAAACAATACTGATTCAGGTGAGTCAGATCGTAACGAGCTGTCTCACCTGAAATCAGCATTGTTTGCCTTTTAGTTATAAAAATAATCCAAACTTTTATTACATGAGCAATGGAGACGCCCGATTTTGAACATGGAAGAGTCTAGTTTAAACAATTCGGCGCTGAAAGAGTTAAACATTCTTGGAAATGTTGTTAAACTAAAATCACTCTCTATGTACCGAAAACAACAAAATGAACTTGTTTACTGCGAGTAAGTAAATGCACATGTTTCTCTTTCAAACGGCTTACATTGCAGTAAATCGTGAACAAAAATCAAGGAAAAATACTGAAATTGACACAATACTGAAATTGACACTGAAATTGACACAATACTGAAATTGACACACTGAAATTGATACAAAACTAAAAAATACACAATACTGAATTGACACAATATTGAAAATGACATTTAGTGTTGAAAAAACCACAGTACAACATTTTATTTAAAAAAACACTGATATTACTTTCGATATACGAGCGTTTTTTCGGTGTTCCGCAAAAGCGTTTTTCTCATCCTGCAAGGTGCGTCACTTTAAAGTGTAAAGTACAAGGTGAGACGTCGCGCGAGAGAACCACCAGTATGACCTCTGCGTAATGTATCGACCAAGATCAGCCTGCGCAATCCGCGAAGACTGGTCCGGGCCGACACATTCCGTCTCAGAAGATAGAGGTATAGAGTAATGATTCCTGAAACAGAAAATCCACAGGAGGGGAAAGGTGTCTAGCCGGGTAAGCCTGCGCGGCATGCTGAGGCTGATCCGGGTCGATACTTTACGCAGAGTCCAAATTGTTAGTTTTCTCGCGGGACGGCTCAAAGTTAAGACTTAAGTGTATCACGACAATCTAGTATTCATTTTGTTTTAAAGTTTGTTCTTGAGGAATCGATCAATTTGGAAATGATGCATCTCGTAAGGTGGTGTTTTCCCCTCAGCAAGGTCGGATAGAGTACACCCAACCACAGGTGCGAGTTTGAATCCTTGACCTGGAAGTAAAGCACGGTATTCGTAATTACATGTTGTTGTTCGGCTTCAGCAACTACTTCGAAATTTACTGTCATTCACGTGTCCATGATTTGCCATTGTCAGGTAGAATGCTCAAACTAACATAAACAACTTCACGAACAATGTGATGAGTTGTAATACCCCTATTCCAAATACAGACGCTAAGAATCCACGAGAACTGTTTTACAGAAGTTTCTTGAAACACTATATGACAAATTTGAAAACAATACAGAGCCAGATCATACTGAGCGGTTACGCTGGCTGATCTGGATCAATGCTGTTCGCAAATACCTGACACTTAGTTTTCGCAGAGATGGTCATAAACTGTACAGTACTGCAAACGATTTAATTCTTTGCCAGTTGAAATTCACGAAATAGCCTCTTCCGTGTTGAAGATTGGACCACTAAATATTTCCTCCAGCAGGAAATTTAGTAAATTTAATGTCTAAGTAGCAATTACAATGTTAAGATTGCAATGTTAGTAGTATAGATAGAGCCCTATTCCCATCTCTTGAGGCTGAGGCTGCGTGACCTCGACCTCGTCCTCGTCCCGGAAAGTTTATCGTTCCTTATCGGAGTCGGTTGTTGTCGGGTCATTAAGCCTTCCAAAAAAGGGTGTATAGACGCGTCGTCATTTAAAAACCGCGCCGCGGTCGAAATTTTACTAGTTCGTGTCTCCGAACTCGACTTTTAACTATAATGAGCGTTACGAACGGCTCGATATATAGCGTCCGACGAATGTATCGCTTCTAAACGGTAGAATACTAGCCAACATGACTCAAAGACAGGTAGAGGGAGGTAGTTGCGGTTTCGAGGATTTTCACGCAGTGCAGTGGGAACAAAACCGAGTGATATGTCGACTGAACGAACGTTTTTCTTTAGTTGTGAAACGCTACAACCAGGATGCATACCTTCTACTTCAAAGTGGGAGAAAATGTTTGAAACTACCTTTTGACGTATTTGACGCCATATGCAATGCTCAGATCAGTGTCACGTATTTAAAACAGTATTTAGAATGGCACAACTTTTCAGTGACCCTCTAGTGAAATTTTTTAAATTATTCCGATCTGTTGATATATAAACATGACCACCACAGGGCAGGGTTCACTTTGCTTATACTTATGTATATATATAGTAAACAATTTGAAAACTATTTAACTTCTATTAAATCAGGTGAGCGTTATAGGACTGTCATGGCTCTTGTTTTTCATTCATGCATTCCCAAAAACTTCAGTTAACCCTTTCCTACATATAGACGCTTTCTGACACCTCTGCAGCAGAGGTCTTTTGAAAACATTTTGACAAAAGAAAAATTGCTCAAAACCTCATTTATAGGTATTTTCTGTGTTTTTGCCTAGATCTTTTCAAAGTCATCTGCTGCAGGTTTGATGTTAGTGGGAAAGGGTAATGGAGGGGTAAACATGTCTTTTTTTGACAATATCTCTCTTAAAAACCAACAAAATGTATGTTGTTGGTAACTCAAAAGAATTGTCTTGGTGGGTTGGTTTTGTTTCAGTACCAAACCAAAATGTGTAAAGGTCAAATAAGGAATTTAGAGCATGAAATATACACCTAATTATAGAGGCATTGTAATATTTATCCCTTTTCAACAAATGGAAGCTCACTGTCACCTTTTTGCAGCTGGCGACATTTGACAACATTGTGACAAAAATTGAAATTGCTCAAATAAATGCCATTTTTTAGTTTTTGCCAGAACGTTTTCAACTTGATTCAAAAATTGTTCTTTCATTTATAGTTTTTTTTATGTTTTCAAATTTGTATGTAGCAGTGAGTTGTGTATGGAAAGTGTTGTACTACATGATGCTTCGTCTCTGGCCTAGTAGTTGTACTATATATATGTCCAGTAATTAATGTTGGTCACGTTTACTGGTGATTAATTGGTTGAGTTCAAACTCCTCAATCATACATACCTTTGGACAAGGTGACCTATCCAGTGATTCAGACCGGTCTAGAAAATAATAGCTCTTGCAGGACTTGTCTAGAAAACTTGCGCTGGCAGGGCCAGTTTAGAAAACAATAGCACCGCTAAGACAGCATGAATTGTGGGTTTGATTATTTACTTATATCTTTCCCACATACAGACGCATTTTGAGCATTCTGTGACAAAATACCATTGTGCTTTCTACCCTATTCAAAATTTAAAAAAAAATAAAATATAAAACACATTTTAGTTCATATTACAATGTTTAATTCTTGTTTTCACTTTCTTTATTCCTCAATTCTGAAAATGTTACTGTTAACCCTTTTCCACTATTAAGTTTCATGAATTGGGGTTTAAAGCCTCTTTCAACGCTTTTTCAGTCATAAAGACAACCAGTTAACATGCCCATGTTTTTTTCTTGCATTCTCATATGAGTACTTCGCACAATTATCTTCTCAAGCAACTGAATGTTTGTCCACAGAATTTTAGTCCATTGGTCAAAAAAGAACGTTGCTCAGGTCATATTGACTATCGCCACATGTCAGAAACATTGTTGGCTCAGCTTGGGTTCAAACTGACAACCCCTAGATTCACAGCCCCACATATATAGCTACCGGTGCTCTGCGACAACAATTAAGTGAAAAGTGTGAAGATGAAAATTGAGTGATGTGAACTAATTGATTAGTGACAACATTTTCCTGTACAGCCTGGCCATTGGAGGGTGAATAGTTTCACAGTGTTTTAATAAATAATGCATGATTTGTGCATCCTGAACACATTGACCCTCATCTCAATTTAAAACCCTTTCCCCCATACGACAATTCTGCAGCAGACGACTTTGAACATATTTTTCTCTAGAAAATCTCTATAATTGAATGGATAACCCATGACTTAAACTGGAAAATATTGTGGCAAAAGGAGAAATTCCTCGTTTTGAGCAATTTCTTCTTTTGTCACTATGTTTTCAAAAAAGCCATCTGCTGCAGAGGCGTCAGAAAGCGTCTATATGAGGTAAAGGGTTAAAACCCTTCATTCTCACTAAATCAATGCAGCTTCATGTGAATCCAAGCCGGTTTGGGAACTACCACCCCAGGTTGCTGACAGTCCATCAGAATATGATTGAAAAATTGTTGAAACGGTGTTAATCCCCGAAATTGTGTAGCTGCAGTCATGTGGGACTGAGATCCACACCTCTGTTAACCCTTTCCCACATACAACAAATCTGCTGCAGATGACTTTCAAGAAAACAAATAAAAATGCGGAAAATCTAAGTTATTGAACGTATAATTACTGGAAAAAAATTGAAAACATTTAGGCAAAAGGAGAAGTTGATAGTTTTGAGCAATTTCTCCTTTTGCCACAATGTTATCAAAAGTCGTCTGCTGCAAAGGCGTCAGAAAGCGTCTATATGAGGGAAAGGGTTAATTATGTATCAGTATAAGACTTATTTGAAGGCAAGGCTTTTGGTCTTATAAAGATTATTCTTTACCTTTTTCTAGACTGCAGACAGCATTTGAAACATTTTGAGAAAAGGAGAAAATTTGCTCACTGCTGACATAATTATAGAGTGTTTTCTCCTTTTCTCACAATGGTATGAATTCTATATATTAAAATCGTTTTAAAAAGTCGTCTGCTGCTATTGCATTAAAATGCGTCTGCCGGTGGGAAAGGGTTAACCATTTCCCTTATATAGACGTTTTCTGAGGCCTTTGCAGCAGACGATTTTTGTAAACATTGTGGCATAAGGAAAAGTTACTCATGAGCAATTTCTCCTTTTTGCCATAATGTTTTCAACTTTATTAAAAAAAAAAAATCTTTCATTATTACTGATTGTCGATGCTTTTATCTAATTGTTTTCAAAGACCTTTGCTGAAGATTTAAAGAATTAGGGAAAGGGTTAAATAAGCATATATATATAAAGCTGAACCCTTTCTCAAATAGAGAGGGATTACATATCCCTCCTAATCTGGCCATTTATTAATCCATTAATGGATGCAAATGTCATCTGCAGCAGAATTTAAGACTAGATATCATTGAAGAAAAGGGAGTAACTGTTTGAGACAAACAATTTTTTCCGATTTCCACAATGTTTTGAATTCTGTATTATTATTATATATCTAATCTATTAAATTAAAAATATTTCAGTTTATTTAGCTCACCTGAGCACAAAGTGCGGGGTTAGGTTTTGTGATCACTCAAACATTGTCCATCGTCGTCTGTTTGTCTGTCTGTTTTCATTTTCCTATAAACAACTTCTTCTCCTAAACCAATGAACCAAATTTAAAATAATTTCACAGGAATGTTCCTTAGTTCGTTCACTTCCTAAGTTGTTCAAATAATTCAATTTCATGTAGATCTTTGGTTGCCACTGCATCAGGGATATATGCCAAAACTGCAAAAATCTTCTTGTCCAAAAGTATTGGTCCTATTGACAATTTTTGGCACCAATGTTCCTTGGGTGACCCTCAACCAAGATTGTCCAAATTATTCCGATCCGTTGAAAAGCATGGCTTCCAGGGGGTTTCTATTTTTTGAGAAAAATATGTTCAAAATCGTCTGCTGCAGAATTGTCGTATGGAGGAAAGGGTTTTAAATTGAGATGAGGGTCAATGTGTTCAGGATGCACAAATCATGCATTATTTATTAAAACACTGTGAAACTATTCACCCTCCAATGGCCAGGCTGTTCAGGAAAATGTTGTCACTAATCAATTAGTTCACATCACTCAATTTTCATCTTCACACTTTTCACTTAATTGTTGTCGCAGAGCACCGGTAGCTATATATGTGGGGCTGTGAATCTAGGGGTTGTCAGTTTGAACCCAAGCTGAGCCAACAATGTTTCTGACATGTGGCGATAGTCAATATGACCTGAGCAACGTTCTTTTTTGACCAATGAACTAAAATTCTGTGGACAAACATTCAGTTGCTTGAGAAGATAATTGTGCGAAGTACTCATATGAGAATGCAAGAAAAAAACATGGGCATGTTAACTGGTTGTCTTTATGACTGAAAAAGCGTTGAAAGAGGCTTTAAACCCCAATTCATGAAACTTAATAGTGGAAAAGGGTTAACAGTAACATTTTCAGAATTGAGGAATAAAGAAAGTGAAAACAAGAATTAAACATTGTAATATGAACTAAAATGTGTTTTATATTTTTTTTTTTTTTAAATTTTGAATAGGGTAAAAAGCACAATGGTATTTTGTCACAGAATGCTCAAAATGCGTCTGTATGTGGGAAAGATATAAGTAAATAATCAAACCCACAATTCATGCTGTCTTAGCGGTGCTATTGTTTTCTAAACTGGCCCTGCCAGCGCAAGTTTTCTAGACAAGTCCTGCAAGAGCTATTATTTTCTAGACCGGTCTGAATCACTGGATAGGTCACCTTGTCCAAAGGTATATGTATGATTGAGGAGTTTGAACTCAACCAATTAATCACCAGTAAACGTAACCAACATTAATTACTGGACATATATATAGTACAACTACTAGGCCAGGGACGAAGCATCATGTAGTACAACACTTTCCATACACAACTCACTGCTACATACAAATTTGAAAACATAAAAAAAACTATAAATGAAAGAACAATTTTTGAATCAAGTTGAAAACGTTCTGGCAAAAACTAAAAAATGGCATTTATTTGAGCAATTTCAATTTTTGTCACAATGTTGTCAAATGTCGCCAGCTGCAAAAAGGTGACAGTGAGCTTCCATTTGTTGAAAAGGGATAAATATTACAATGCCTCTATAAGTAGGTGTATATTTCATGCTCTAAATTCCTTATTTGACCTTTACACATTTTGGTTTGGTACTGAAACAAAACCAACCCACCAAGACAATTCTTTTGAGTTACCAACAACATACATTTTGTTGGTTTTTAAGAGAGATATTGTCAAAAAAAGACATGTTTACCCCTCCATTACCCTTTCCCACTAACATCAAACCTGCAGCAGATGACTTTGAAAAGATCTAGGCAAAAACACAGAAAATACCTATAAATGAGGTTTTGAGCAATTTTTCTTTTGTCAAAATGTTTTCAAAAGACCTCTGCTGCAGAGGTGTCAGAAAGCGTCTATATGTAGGAAAGGGTTAACTGAAGTTTTTGGGAATGCATGAATGAAAAACAAGAGCCATGACAGTCCTATAACGCTCACCTGATTTAATAGAAGTTAAATAGTTTTCAAATTGTTTACTATATATATACATAAGTATAAGCAAAGTGAACCCTGCCCTGTGGTGGTCATGTTTATATATCAACAGATCGGAATAATTTAAACAATCTCACTAGAGGGTCACTGAAAAGTTGTGCCATTCTAAATACTGTTTTAAATACGTGACACTGATCTGAGCATTGCATATGGTGTCAAATACGTCAAAAGGTAGTTTCAAACATTTTCTCCCACTTTGAAGTAGAAGGTATGCATCCTGGTTGTAGCGTTTCACAACTAAAGAAAAACGTTCGTTCAGTCGACATATCACTCGGTTTTGTTCCCACTGCACTGCGTGAAAATCCTCGAAACCGCAACTACCTCCCTCTACCTGTCTTTGAGTCATGTTGGCTAGTATTCTACCGTTTAGAAGCGATACATTCGTCGGACGCTATATATCGAGCCGTTCGTAACGCTCATTATAGTTAAAAGTCGAGTTCGGAGACACGAACTAGTAAAATTTCGACCGCGGCGCGGTTTTTAAATGACGACGCGTCTATACACCCTTTTTTGGAAGGCTTAATGACCCGACAACAACCGACTCCGATAAGGAACGATAAACTTTCCGGGACGAGGACGAGGTCGAGGTCACGCAGCCTCAGCCTCAAGAGATGGGAATAGGGCTCTATCTATACTACTAATGTTTGCAAAAGTCTTTAATTATCTCTTGCAGAGAAGGAGTTAATAAAGGAAAGTGTACGAATGAACGTATGTGGTTACTTGCAATATGTCATTAAGTTAAAACGTGAAGTATAGCAACGGAGAAGGACTCACTATGTGTCTGTCTATCCAACAATTAAACGTCTAATTAAATCACAAAGAGCTTATCCACTTTCTGGAATTATGATTGCATTTGCAGAAATTGCTTGGAGGAGAGATACACGAACAGATGTGTAGGCGGACGAGTGAGAAGGAACCTCTATGTGTCTTCCTATCAAACACAGGCGATATAACAACAAAGTTTAATTTTAACCCTTTCCCTCATATAGACGCTTTCTGACGCCTCTGCAGCAGACGGATTTTTGAAATCATAGTGACAAAAGAAGAAATTGCACAAAACGTGCAATTTCTCCTTTTGCCACAATGTTTTCCACTTTTTGTCATAGGTTATCCATTCAATTATGGAGATTTTCTATGTTTTGACAAAATACGTTCAAAGTCGTCTGCTGCAGAATTGTCGTATAACAAACCTTCTCAACACTATCTGACTCATTGAAACTACATCATCACATTACATTATATTCTCTGTATTTTGTTATTTGAACTGCTTGTACATGATTGCAAATACAATATTTTGTATTGTATTGTATGAGGGAAAGGGTTAAAAGTATTAATTAATTAATAATCACCCAAAACGTTCACTTCAATAAGCAACTGTTTGTCAAATATCTAGAGTTATCATTGCTTCATCAGAAATTCAGGGTAAGAAATACCATAACATAACCTTTTCCTTAGTAGGGCACAATGCTTTACTACGGAATTCCGTTAGGGCCATCGCCTATGAATCAAATAATCAGAAACGCGAAAACACGAAATCACGAAAGTACGATGACGAAAACGCGAAAACACGATGACGAAAACTCGAAAGTACGATGACGAAAACGCGAAAACACGAAATCTCGAAAGTACGATGACGAAAACGCGAAAGTACGATGATGAAAACGCGAAAGTACGATGACGAAAGCGCGAAAACGCGAAAACATGATGATGAAAATGAGATACAATTTAGCGTTTTCATTATCGTACTTTCGCGTTTTCGTCATCGTACTTTCGCGATTTCGTCATCGTACTTTCGAGTTTTCATCATCGTAGTTTCGCGTTTTCGTCATCGGACTTTCACGTTTTCGTCATCGTACTTTCGCGTTTTCGTCATCGTACTTTCGCCTTCCGGTACGCATGCGCAAAATATTATTAACAAAACAAAACAAATGGACGACTTCATACAAAGTCTTTTTGAGAGAGGCTATGCCTACAACGAAATAATTATTTTATTGAAATCGGATATGGGTATAGACATAAGGTGAGCTTGCACCAATTGTTATTAAAAATATAGAATCCGACATTTTCACGTGGAAGGAGAATTCCTGTATGCGCAAGCGCACCGGAAGGCGAAAGTACGATGACGAAAACGCGAAAGTACGATAACGAAAACGCGAAAGTACGATGACGAAAACGCGAAACTACGATGACGAAAACTCGAAAGTACGATGACGAAAACGCGAAAACACGATGACGAAAACGCGAAACCGCGAAAGTACGATGACGAAAACGCGAAGGTACAATGATGAAAACGCGAAATTGTATCGCATTTTCATCATCGTGTTTTCGCGTTTTCGCGTTTTCGTCATCGTACTTTCGCAATTTCGTCATCGTAGCTTCGCGTTTTCGTCATCGTACTCTCGCGTTTTCGTGTTTTCGCGTTTGAGATTATTTTATTCAAAGGCGAATATGCAGATGGCCCTAACGGAATTCCGTACTTTACTACGGTTCATTGAGACATGACGGTGGATGTAAGTGCTTGTCTCGGTGAATGTTCAAACAACATCTCATGACCTTTACCTTTCAAAATTTGTAAAATAATTAAATTCTCGATTCATTGACGAATCAAACCGATTATCGCAGTGGCCTTTATTATTTCAAATTAAGACCCCTTTGGTCGATTAGCCGTTAAAATATTTGAGCAAAAACTGGCGATTAGTTTCTGATTAGCTTTCAGAGGTTGCATCCCTTTAATTAAATTGGCGTAAAACTAGCGGGGTTACACTTCTATCTTTTGCAATTTTGTTGGCCTATGACTATAGGTCAAATTACGCCAAATAAAACCGCGGCCATGCTGAAATAGCTCCTGAAAAATCTTAATTTGCAAAGGAATTAGTGTATTGATTTACAAGTTTAAATTCTTTGTAAATATGTATAGGATGCACTTCAAATGTTTGATTTGATAATTTTAAGAATGTTAACATTGGCTGAAAGTTAAGTATGTAAAAAACAAGTTTCGCCCCAGCCCTATTTCGTTCAAAATGACACTGCCCGTATTTGCGGGTAGAGTTCATAATACATGACACCACCCCCATTTTCGTTGGATCATTTTAAAGTGTAGCTCTTTTTAATGATATAGGTTGTGCTTCCTGTAAAATGTTAAGGGTTGAATAACAACGGTTACTTAGATATATTACCCGAGAATCCTGCTCCAATGATTACATTCTTCCACGCAGGATGTACATCTAGCACGTAGTTCTCATCTGGCGTCATCTGAAACAATATAATTCACAATATAGAGCCGAGTAGACATACATTAATTCAACTACATTCAGTCCAAACAACGCATACAAACTGTTTCATTCACACACGCGTTCAACTAAATTGTGGGATAATGACTATGTCAATAGAAAAACACACCTCTCATATTTGAATGACATGTACCGTAATATAACAACGAATCGGCTAGTACAAATATACCGATTTATATCTGTGAAGCCAGAAGGAGGTCGATCGAAGGGCTTCGATTGATTGTGTTTGGGTTTTTTTACGCAACTTTCAACATTTGTTTCAGTTATATGATGGTATTTCCTTCATAAGTTACCAGTACTACTGGTCCATTTTTTCAGCAATTATTACCATGTTAAGGTATTTGGTGTGACCCGGCCGGGGATTGCACCAGCGACCCGATCGCACCCGACGCGGACGCTCTACCACTACACCACTGTACGAATTTGGTGGTGAAGTGGTAGAGCGTCTGCCTCGGCTGCGGATTTCGAGTCATGGCAGTGTCATACAAAATACTTTTAAAACGGTAGTAATTGCTTTCCCTAATTGGCGCTTAGGGTTGAAAGATGACTCGCTTATGCCAGGATAAATGCACCAATAGTACTGGTAACTTATCCAGAAAACGCCGTGATATAACTACATCTATCGGTTGATGAATCAGCACGTGTAAATCAAAATGTGTGGGGAATAATACGAATGACATAAGTCTATAAGCTTCACTGGAGGAAAGCCATAGCGACCTACGGAAAGTGTCTGTCTTGTGTCAGGTTTGTGGCTTCAAACTTGAAAAGTATTTACACTTACATTTTAGTGTTTTTGTGTGATTTCTTTGTTAACAACGACGTCAAGAGCTTTTTTTTTTACCATTTACGAATCGTTCAAGATTGGCTTTCAAGAGTCGCAGAAGGTAGCAGATGCTACCAACGTTTTCTCATTTCCTGCTGCATGAACCCGTGACTTCAGGTATTGAAACCAATACAGTACGGTCTTATCCTGGTCCGTTTATCTTTATCAATGTTTTCAAATGTCGTCTGCTTCACAGGCGTTAGATTGTGTCGGTATGTTGGAAAGGGTTAACTTAACATTGCTAATCGTCAAAAGATATTGTTTTTTATTAGTAGAATAATAGCTTTTGGTCCGACTATACCTTTTCTCCCACTATTTCAACTTACCGTATAAAAGCACGATTCTACAAACGACGGTGTTGGTTCAAGCGATTTGAAATGTTTGGCAACATAACCGTTAACGGTTTGTAGTATCCAATCCATATCCGCTCCCTCTGAACGATCTGGACATGTCTTTGCACCACCGTGTAAACAAATCTGGAAAATATATTGGCGTTTAAGAGCTTTGGGGTTACCGGTGTGGCGTGAAAGTTGGAAGTTCCGTGAAATTAAAAAGAGGTTACCAAGGCGCCTGAGAACCGGAAGTAAAACACAAAATACACAAGAGCCGTGAGATTTCCGATAACACAAACATTCGTGCAGTGTTCAACGGGTTTACACTCCAGGTACTCATGCACTTGATGCAAAATTATATCAAATGTTGATACATCTGTAAATTAAAATGTGTATGAAACGGTTAAATTCAAATGTGTGTGAACTGGATACAGTCAAATTTGCATGAATCGGTAAAAGCAAATGTAAAATGTGCATGAAAGGGGTAAAATCAAATGTGCAGGAACCGGGTAAAATCAAATGTGCATGAAACGGGTAGAATCAATTGCGCATGAGACTGGTAAAGACCGCATAAAATAGAAGGAACGCGAATCCGATCAAATCAGATACGCATGAACCGGACAAATTGACTGTGCATGAACTAACTTAAATCCCATGATTACTGGCACCGTTTTTGTTGTAAAGCCTGTGCGACCAGTATAGACAGACCAGACTCTATACAATTGAACGCCGTATTCAACCTTTTTATCTTGATATGCATCTAAAATTTAAGCCTGAAAGGGTTAACTTACTTTGACATAACCAGGTCGCTCATTGGAGGGTAGTCCGTATATATCTGCAGTGTCATCTGAAGACGATCGATTGGTTCGATCAATGAAGGTTGGGAATTTCGTGTGACTGAATTATCCGGGGTTCTTTTCTTTCCAATAGCACACGTACACTTTCAGGGGCTGAAATCACAAATATTTGATATTCTCCGGGGTTCTTTTCTTTCCAATAGCACACGTACACTTTCAGGGGCTGAAATCACAAATATTTGATATTGTGAAAATTGTTTGACGGTGAAGGCAGGGACAGTTAGTTAATCATACGCGAAAGTAGGTTGGACTAAACAATAGGTGGGTACAGTGCCATCATGTAAGATCGTAAATATATTAGGAAGAAATCAGTTAATCTGTCACCGAAGCGTAATATCATATAGACCTGTGTACAATGTGTGACCATATTTACCTGTACAATGTGTGAGCATATCTATCTGTACAATGTGTGATCATATCTACCTGTACAATGTGTGACCATATCTACCTGTACAATGTGTGATCATATCTACCTGTACAATGTGTGATCATATCTACCCTTTTTCTAATGCAATAGTCCGAATAAACTAATCAGACGTCCACGGATAATTAACCCTTTCCCACATACAACAATTCTGCAGCAGACGACTTTGAACGTATTTTGTCAAAAAATAGAAAATCTCCATAATTGAATGGATATCCTATGACAAAAAGTGGAAAACATTGTGGCAAAGGGAGAAATTGCACGTTTTGTGTAATTTCTTCTTTTGTCACTATGTTTTCAAAAAGCCGTCTGCTGCAGAGGCGTCAGAAAGCGTCTATATGAGGGAAAGGGTTAACAGCCATGTCTGAATGAGTGCTGTTTAGTTATACCCATCTCATTGCGATGTCGACTCCCAGCCTCTCGCGAAGTGTACAACAATGGTGTCCTGGCACATCCCTCAACCCTAAGCGCCAAGTAGGGAAAGCTTTTTGTTTGTTTGTTTGTTTGTTTGTTTGTTTGTTTGTTTGTTTGGGGTTTAACGCCGCTTACAACAATGGTGTAAACTCAGTGTAATGAATATCGATCTTATATACCTGTAGGGGAATACGGGTGATAATATTTGGTAACCGTTCCGTTTGGTTTACGTAGATCACGTCTTAAATCAATTTTGACCATGTAAATATAATGTTTACCTGTATGGGAATATGAATGCCGATATGTGGTAAGCATTGCGTTTGGTTTACGAAGATCACGTCTTAAATCAATTTTAACCATGTCTATAATGTAAACCTGTTGGGGAATATGGATTCCAATACTTGGAAACCATTTCGTACGGGGTTTACGTAGATCACCTATTAAACCATCTTGACCATGTATATACTGTATACCTGTAGGGAAATATGGATGCCTATACGTGGTAACCATTGCGTTTGGTTTACGAAGATCACGTCTTAAATCAATTTTAACCATGTATATAATGTATACCTGTTGGGGAATATGGATTCCAATACTTGGAAACCATTTCGTACGGGGTTTACGTAGATCACCTATTAAACCAGCTTGACCATGTATATACTGTATACCTGTAGGGGAATATGGATGTCGATACGTGGTAACCATTTAGTTTGGTTTATGTAGATCGCGTCTTAAATCAACTTGACCGTGTATATACTGTATACCTGTAGGGTAATATGGATGCCAATACGTGGTAACCATTTCGTTCGGGTTCTACGTAGATCACGTCTTGAATCAACTTAACCGTGTATATAATGTTTACTTGTAGGGAAATATGGATGCCTATACGTGGTAACCATTTCGTTTGGTTTACGTAGATCACGTCTTAAATCCATTTTAACTATGTATATAATGTATACCTGTTGGGGAATATGGATCCCAGTACTTGGAAACCATTTCGTACGGGGTTTACGTAGATCACCTATTAAACCAGCTTGACCATGTATATACTGTATACCTGTAGTGGAATATGGATGTCGATACGTGGTAACCATTTCGTTCGGGGTATATGTAGATCGCGTCTTAAATCAACTTGACCGTGTATATACTGTATACCTGTAGGGGAATATGGATGCCAATACGTGGTAACCATTTCGTTCGGGGTCTACGTAGATCACGTCTTGAATCAACTTGACCGTATATATAATGTTTACCTGTAGGGGAATATGGATGCCTATACGTGGTAATCATTTAGTTCGGGGTCTACGTATATCACGTCTTAACTCAAATTGACCATGTATATAATGTATACCTGTAGGGGAATATGGATGCCTATAGATCATACAAATTTCGTTTGGTTTACGTAAATCACTGCTTCAATTATCTTGACCGTATATATAATGTATACCTGTAGGGGAATATGGATGCTTATACGTCATAAACATTTCGTTCGGGGTTTACGAAGATCGCGTCTTAAATCAACTTGACCGTATATATAATGTATACCTGTAGAGGAATATGGATGCCAATACGTCATATCCATTTCGTTCGGGGTTTACGAAGATCGCGTCTTAAATCAACTTGACAGTATATATAATGTAAACCTGTAGAGGAATATGGATGCCAATACGTCATAACCATTTCGTTCGGGGTTTACGAAGATCACGTCTTAAATCAACTTGACCGTATATATAATGTATACCTGTAGGGGAATATGAATGCCTATACGTCATAACCATTTCGTTCGGGGTTTACGAAGATCGCGTCTTAAATCAACTTGACCGTATATATAATGTATACCTGTAGAGGAATATGAATGCCGATTCGTGGTTACCATTTCGTTCGGGGTTTACGTATATCACGTCTTAAATCAACTTGACCGTATATATAATGTATACCTGTAGAGGAATATGGATGCCAATACGTCATATCCATTTCGTTCGGGGTTTACGAAGATCGCGTCTTAAATCAACTTGACAGTATATATAATGTAAACCTGTAGAGGAATATGGATGCCAATACGTCATAACCATTTCGTTCGGGGTTAACGTAGATCACGTCTTAAACCAACTTGACCGTATATATAATGTATACCTGTAGAGGAATATGGATGTCAATTCGTGGTTACCATTTCGTTCGGGGTTAACGTAGATCACGTCTTAAATCAACTTGACCGTATATATAATGTATACCTGTAGAGGAATATGGATGCTTATACGTCATAACCATTTCGTTCGGGGTTTACGTAGATCGCGTCTTAAATCAACTTGACCGTATATATAATGTATACCTGTAGAGGAATATGACTGTCAATTCGTGGTTACCAATTCGTTCGGGGTTTACGTATATCGCGTCTTAAATCAACTTGACCGTATATATAATGTATACCTGTAGAGGAATATGAATGTCAATTCGTGGTTACCATTTCGTTCGGGGTTTACGTAAATCGCGTCTTAAATCAACTTGACCGTATATATAATATATACCTGTAGAGGAATATGAATGCTTATACGTCATAACCATACCGTGTTGGGTTTACGTATATCACGTCTTAAATCATCTTGACCGTATATATAATGTATACCTGTAGGGGAATATGGATGCTTATACGTCATAACCATTTCGTTCGGGGTTTACGTATATCACGTCTTAAATCAACTTGACCGTATATATAATGTATACCTGTAGAGGAATATGAATGCCGATTCGTGGTTACCATTTCGTTCGGGGTTTACGTATATCACGTCTTAAATCAACTTGACCGTATATATAATGTATACCTGTAGAGGAATATGAATGCCGATTCGTGGTTACCATTTCGTTCGGGGTTTACGTATATCACGTCTTAAATCAACTTGACCGTATATATAATGTATACCTGTAGAGGAATATGGATGTCGATACGTGGTAACCAATTCGCCGCCCACGGACCCATTGTCAGTATCAATGATTTGGCTTTGTGAAGTCCCTTCTTTGTTTTCACTGTAACGACATCACCGTGGTATATATCCAACATCTCTTCTTCGTCACGTATCGTTCCTCCGTATTTCTCACATCCTTTCTGTGAAAATATCATTAACACTTTCAAACATACCGACGTTTTCTGACGCCTCTGCGGCAGATGACACTTGGAAACATCATGACAAAAGGAGAAATTATCTCCTTATGCCACAATCTTTTCAACGCTTTTGAGTAATTATCCATTCATTTAAATATGTTTTCCTTAGTTCTGCATTGATGCTATGTAAGTCGAAAGCTGCAAATAATGTATTTTATGTGGTAAACGGTTAAAGGTCTGACAATAACACTGTTTGAAGCGAAGCAAACATTTGTCGGTAAGCATTTCGGGAACATATTTAATGTTGTGTTGTTCAATTTATGTTTCAAGTCAAAAGCAATGAAGGTTATACATTTGGAAAAGTCCATATTCGACTTTTTGACTATCAACATATATCATTTCTATACCTGTGGCAAAGGCTTCGCAAAATGGGTCAAACAGTCAGAGGATTAAACATGTAGGTCATTCAAACTGTTTTACTGTGTATTTAATTCACGATTCATAATTCACTTACTTGAAATGCTCGAAGAATTCGATCTGAACGTAACACACCGCCACTTTTATCAATGACATATTCAAAATGTTCCGGAAATAATAAATTTGGATATCTTCTTTTTGCGTCTTTGGAACCAAATCTTTCATAAGGAACATTATGTCGGATGAGGGAAGCTTCGGTCGACTCCAAGAATTCGTCTCCTTTTTCAGCAATAATCATACAGCCTGTAGTTCTGAAGAATATCGTGAACAATGAACTTTGTGTTACAGAAAACATTGTTGTCACTGAAAACAGTTTTGGCACGCCATCAAACATTATCTTAGTGTAAAAAATGCCTTATCTTTAAGTCGTTACTGTATCCATGCATATACACACCCGTTGGTGTAGTTGTTAGTTAGTGCGTCCCTTTCCAGAGCGGATGAGATCATACCAGAGACATTATAATGGTAGCAGTGGTTTCCCTTCTTGACTTCGAGGTTTTGGAGATAGCATTACGTCTTATACGCTGGTGTGAGAATAAACTTACCAGCAGTACAGGTATTTACCCGTGTAACCCTTTCCCTCATATAGACGCTTTCTGACGCCTGTGCAGCAGACCGCTATTTGAAAACATAGTGACAAAAGAAGAAATTGCACAAAACGTGCAATTTCTCCTGTTGACACAATGTTTTCCACTTTTAGTCATAGGTTATCCATTCATTTATAGAGATTTTCTATTTTTTGACAAAATGTGTTCAAAGTTGTCTGTTGCAGAATTGTCGTATGAGGGAAATGGTTAAGGACGTGATATAACAGATAAATGGCCGATGGAGACGTCAAGCAACATATAAACAGACAAACAAAAACAATCTTAGACAGAATAGAATAAACGCATGTTCTGCGTATGGCGAGTCAGGGTCTCGTTGCCGCTGTTAACAGTAAATAGTCATACGCACAAGTTCACCCGAGTCTTCACTTTCTGATCGCATATAGCATAGACCATTGTGTACATTTTGACACAAATCCTTTTTTGACACAAAATCATAATTGTATCACGAGCTTTCTAACCCTTGACACACCGAGGATGCAACAATACTCCACTTCGCCCATCGTCCGGACTTCCGCAGCTGTTGATTGCGAGACATCTATACAGTAGGAGTGAAGCGCAAATCAACAGCCGTGTGTGTCCGACGCACTGGCACTAAAGCTGCCAACTTGTCGAATACGGTGTATTACCTTGCCATATTAATGGCATTAATTGCTTCCCCACTGGGAACTCTGGATTGCGGGGTTAGCATTACGACTTACTCGCTGGTGTTAGGGTAAATGGACCAGTAGTTCTGGTAACTGACACAGGAAACACCCTGATATACAAAGTATCTGAACAATTGTTGATTTGATCGTGTCTTAACTTAGTAAATGGAGAGAAAAGCTTAACAAATCAAACGATCGGCTTTATTTAATCCTCTCAAGAAGTAGATGATTTAATACTATTGGCATACTCACTGCACGAGTTGTTCGCCACATTCGGACTGTAGTTCGTCCGTCAGTCTGTACGCATCTTTCATCATCCCGGTGAAGAAGTCACGTGTTCCATACGCCTTTCTCGTAATTCTGGTCAGACTGTGTGAACTACCATGGTTGTGTCCCAACTTAAACTGAAAATAGACACTATTCCAATCAGTTGGCGTTTTTATTTATCCGTTCTGGATGTAACACAACGTGCATCAATACTTTTTTTTTTTTTTTAGAATATACTTTTAAGTTCAGATATACAATACAGCTTCTGGTCAGCAGGTGTGTATGCGCAGGCTCATCCGAGCCTTCACTGTCTGCAGGTGCAACAAAAAGTGTACCCATTGCAGTTTGTTAGTATCGTTTCACATATAATCGGAATTGCAAAGGTTGAGCCTTTAACGTCTTGACATTTCTGAAATCCTTAGGATAGAATATATTCGCGTAAGATTTTTCTTTAAATGCAATTCTTTCCCCCTGTTCAGAACAAATGCGTCGTATCTTCATATCGACATCAATAGTCTATTAGTTTTTTGCTGATTGGAACTGGAAACATTTCGCAATTATTTATTACGTAATGCTCTAACTAGGCGAAAGCATAAAACCATGCCTAACGTATGATAAATGTATGTAAACATTTGAATAAGTGATCATTTTCTTCTACATTAATTCGATTCAAATCTTCTTTAAAACAAGAAAAGATATTTTCCAGAAAGCTGCAAATGAAGGATGAGAGTTGGAGCGAACAGGTCATATGAATAGGCTTTACGCGTTTAGCTGGCTCCATATTGGTCACACAACAAAGAACGATGGGTAGCAACTCGATGAGTAGAGAGTCGGCATCTTGTATCAAAGGTCCCGGCCCGGCGGGTTCTAGTCCTGTGATGAGCGGGTTCTGATTTAAGGATTTTCTACACAAACGGCGCGAGTACCTGTTAAGTCTCCTCCAGGAAGCAGACATCGAGCGTGATTAGAATAGGCTCAAGGCTTCAACTTAAACAACTCAATTATATAGGAATCTGCCGTATCTGTACTTTGTAACTCATATATCGAGGGCTTGGCGTGAAATAGTTGTAACTAAAATTGGTATTTTTTTACCAAGGTTAATCACCTCACCATAAAGTCTTTATAAGCGTTAAATACTTTTTTTTGGTAAACAATGGAAATTTAGGTGCCATTGCTCGTTCTGAGCAATGGCACCTAAATTTGCATTGTTTACAAAGGGGACAAAATTGCCCCTAAACCAGGGTTTTCAAAATAGGTTTTTAGTTACAACCGTTTCACACCAAGCCCTCGATATGTTCTGAAATAGTTCGTTACAGCCATTTTTATGTTGGTAACATTTCGGCACATATACTACTACTATTAATAGTACATTGACTCGCTTAACCCTTTCGTTGATTTAACCCTTTTTACAAAATAATTTATATCTGCAGCAGACGACTTTGAGAACAAGTCGAATAAAATACGAAAAATGCTCTATAACGGGAAATATTATTAGTAAATACAGTTGAGCCGAGCCCCGGTAGCTCAGTCGGTAGCGACGCGGGCTGTCAATCCAGGGGTTGTGAGTTCGAATCGCGGCTCGGCCAACTTTCTTTCCGACGATTGACAAAAGTCAATGCGACATGCGTCATTTGTCTTCCACCCATGGGATAAGTCTATGTGGAAAAGCAGCAAGTTGTTTGGGAAGATTGTTGTGTGGAGTACTGGTGTGAGAAAACCAGGAAATGCATGAGTAGGTTAACTGGCCGCCGTGATATAACTGAGAAAATGTTAAAAACGGCGTTAAACCCCAACCAATCAATCAATCAATCAATAGAGTTGAAATAACTGCGGCAAATGGTGGCACTGCTCAATATAAGTAATTTATCCATCTGTAACCTTATTTTCAAGAGTCGTCTGCTGCGGAGGCGTCAGAGAGCGTCTATATGATGGAAACTGTTAATTTAAATCAATCAAATATGCGTTTTGAAACAAGTTATGAGCCGTCTCGCGAAAAAAACAACATTATGGCTTCTGCTTAATGTATCGACTCGGATCAGCCTGCGCAACCGCGCAGACTGATCCGGGCCGACACATTCTGTCTCAGGGGGGATAGAGGCATAGAGTCTATTCGGGTAAGTTTGCGCGGCATGCTAAGACTGATCCGGGTCGACACTTTACGCAGAGTCCACAATGTTGGTTTTCTCGCGAGACGGCTCATTTTATCATTTGCCTCTTAAAGAAAATCAGCTTAATGTTTTGTCCATGGCACTATGTCAATCTACAATACATCTGTCTGTAATGACGAGGGCTATCAACCCAGGGTCGTGGGTTTGAACCTCGTATCAGCCATTGATTATCTTCAATGAATGACCTGTAATTAAAGGCCAACTTTGGGAAGTTAACAATATGGTCTTTATTTGCAGTGTCATTTAGGCAGAAAATGATGCGATTGGAAAATAAAAGTGTGGTTGCTATAGGCTGGGAATTGCTGTAAGAAGGTGGTCTTTAGAACAGGTTTTACTGTGACATTGATTAGTTATACGAACAGTCACGAAGGTACACTTTCTAAACGGCGATATATAGTTTGAATAATGCATTAAAGAGTCCATGGTCATTCAATGAATGCAATGAAGAACGCACCGGTGACGCTTTATGTTTACTAAGATGCTATAAATTGAATTCGTTCATAATTGTGTACAGTTTCACGACCAGAACGTTATTAAACAGAGGGTTATCGTGAACGTAGGTACATGTCAATCATTGTTTAAATTCGAATTTCAGGGTTACATTGTATTCGTTTCTTTGTTTGTAGGTGCACGTTTACGCGTGTTGAAGACGATAGTAAGTTATACGAGAATTTGTCACGGCTATGGAAAATAGTAACATTTATTCAACACGGATAGCACGTTTGAATAGACCCTACAGTTATTGTATTTAGATTAATTAAGTTCCGTTAGAGCTTCATTGAATGAAATTTAAAAAAGTAATAATATTATTTGAAAAAAAACAAAAAAAAACCACCAAGATATACAAAGCAATAAAATAATAAATAATAAATACGAAATAAAATAGTAACAAGATCCATTGAGTTTCGATCCCGTTCACATTTGTAGCAAATTTCAGCTATCATTGTGTCAACTTCCTTGTTGTCATACCGAGAGGGAGATATACGAGTTGAACCGAAGTGCGTCCTCTAAAGGATAACGTAACGTAAGCAAGGTAAATCACATACGTTGTTATCCACTGACCCTTACGGTCTTGTACAACTAACTCAGGTTAACTTAAATACAACAACAATAAATGATTACTTCCTTCTAATCGACCTTTCCTACCTGTATTCCTATAATGGAATTACCCGATTATATTCACAATATCGAACGCGCGTTATATTGTTCAAAAGCACTAGCATAGCGATATGCAAGATAAATCAATAATAAGTTGAACACATACCTGTTCAAGAAGCAGAACGTTTTTTCCTCTATTTGCTAACTGATAAGCTGTTGCAGACCCTTCCACGCCTGCGCCGACCACGATTGCATCGTATATTTGTATTTCTTTTGCCATTTGTGTATGATATTTATGGCCCTAAATTGACTGTTTATAAAAAGGTGTTAAGTAAACACAGCGATACGATAATAATGTGTCATATATACATTTACCCTTCAACAGCTAAAAGGTACATCCTGCTGTGATAATAGATAGCAAGCAGTGCGCTTTACTTACATCCAGCACAGACTTGAATACTTTAATCTTGTTATCCATAAATCCTTTCCCACAAACATCAAATCTGCAGCAAATAACATTGCGATAACTATACAATGGGTTAACATGAATACATGTATAGTGGACTCTCGATAACAAGATCTCGGGTAAACATGTATAGTGGACCCGCGATAACTCGATAATTGGTTAACATGAATACATGTATAGTGGACCCGCGATAACTCGATAATGGGTTAACATGAATACATGTATAGCGGACTCTAGATAACTCGATAATGGTTAACATGAATACATGTATAGTGGACTCTCGATAACTCGATCATGGGTTAACATGAATACATGTATAGTGAACCCGCGATAACTGTACAATGGGTTAACATGAATAAATGTATAGTGGACTCTCGATAACTCGATAATGGGTTAACATGAATACATGTATAGTGGACACGCGATAACTAGACACTGGGTTAACATGAATACATGTATAGTGGACTCTAGATAACTCGATCATGGGTTAACATGAATACATGTATAGTGGACCCGCGATAACTATACAATGGGTTAACATGAATTCATGTATAGTGAACCCGCGATAACTCGATCATGGGTTAACATGAATACATGTATAGTGGACCCGCGATAACTATACAATGGGTTAACATGAATTCATGTATAGTGGACTCTCGATAACTCGATAATGGGTTAACATGAATACATGTATAGTGGACCCGCGATAACTAGACACTGGGTTAACATGAATACATGTATAGTGGACTCTAGATAACTCGACCGTGGGTTAACATGAATACATGTACACTGGACCCGCGATAACTCGATCATAGGTTAACTTTAATACATGTACAATGAACTCTGGATAACTCGATCATTGGTGAACTTGAAGACATGTATTTTGTACCCGCAATAACTCGACCATGGGTTAACTTGAATGCATGTATAGTGGACCCGCGATAGCTAGACCATGGGTTAACTTGAATGCATGTATAGTGAACCCGCGATAGCTAGACCATGGGTTAACTTGAATGCATGTATAGCGGACCCCGATAGCTAGACCATGGGTTAACTTGAATGCATGTTTAGTGGACCCGCGATAACTTGATCATGGGTTAACTTAAATACATGTACCATGAACTGTCGATAACTGTACAATGGGTTAACTTGAATACATGTATAGTGGACCCACGATAACTCATTAATGGGTTAACATGAATACATGTATAGTGGACCCGCGATAACTGTACAATGGGTTAACATAAATACATGTATAGTGGACTCTCGATAACTCGATCATGGGTAAACATGAGTACATGTATAGTGAACCCGCGATAACTCGATCATGGGTTAACATGAATACATGTATAGTGGACCCGCGATAACTGTACAATGGGTTAACTTGAATACATGTACAATTAACTCTTGATAACTCGATCATGGGTTAACTTGAATACATGTACAATGAACTCTCGATATCTCGACCATGGGTTGACTTGAATACATGTACAATGAACTTTCGATACCTCGACCATGTGTTAACTTAAATACATGTACAATAAACTCTCGATAACTCGATCATGGATTAACTTGAATACATGTACAATTAATTCTAGATAAGTCGTTGATGGGTTGACTTGAATACATGAACATTGAACTGTCGATAGCTCGACCTTTGGAAAGGGACCCATGAAATACTGCAAGTTAATTTATACTAATTTCATTTGTGCATATTAAGCTTCGTAATTAATTTATACCTTGTTGTATGTACAGCAAGTCAGTCGTTAAATCATATCAATAAAACAGCACAGCTTCGTTTCAGGATTTGGTTCGAGTAAAAAGCCATACATTCGAATTATCACATGTTCGAAGCATCGCAAGTTAACTGTATATCGCTTAACCATTTCTTCGATATAATCTGTCTTTAGAAAATAATGTTGCATGAATTGCTTATCTGAGCAATCAGAACTGCTGCTGAGTGTTTTCAGTTTTGACATTCGGAATATAAATTAAATACGTAAGCATAAATCCGGCTTTCACTCAAACAACTCAAAAAGTCGAAGTGATTTCTGGATTTCTTTCGACTTCGAGTTTAACGCGAGACCATGTTATCAATAAAATGTCTTTGTCTAAAGATTAAATGGACTTAAAGCTCATGTGACTTCTAAGAAAGAATTCAGTGGTTCATTTTCATGTATTGCATTCATTTAAATAATGCTTTTTTTTTATGATTTATATCTTTCGTTTTCTTGATAGTCGAACACAGAAGATGGAGCGTTTGAACTTGTGTGCCATACATGAAAAGCACACCCATAGCTTGAGCGTAGAAGGGTACTTTATTTGAAATGACAATAGTCATGTCAAATATGTTAATGACATTATAATTGAGCCGTTCTACGAGAAAACCAACATTATGGTATCTGCGTAATGTATCGACAGGCTAATCCGGGCCGTCACATTCCGTCTCATGGGGGATAGATGTATATGGTAATGCTACCTGAAACAGAAACTTCACAGGGGGCAAAAAGTGTCTGTCCGGGTTAGCTTGCGTGACATGCTTAGGCTAATCCGGGTCTATACTTTACAGAGAGTCTACACTATTGGTTTTCTCGTGGGACGTGTCATATTTCAAGGCTGTGTGATATCAAGGTGGGTCAAGCTCTGACATGTTAAACCGTCAGAATAAATGTACAGGCAGATATGGGTCGAGAATGTACGCGAATATAATGCAAAGTCGTGTTTTGCTGTATACGCATATAACAGGTTAACCCGTTCCCTGTATACAACAATTCTGCAACAGACAACTCTTGAAAACATTGTGACAAAAGAAGAAATTGCTCATAATGAGAATTGCTTCTTTTGTCACAAAGTTTTTCAACCGTATCTAATAATAAAACTGCTTTATGGTGGTTTTTCATGTTTTTGCCAATATGTTTTGAATGTCGTCTGCTACAGATGTGTTGGATATTGGAAAGCAATACCATATAAATTCGCCCGCTCCTATATAGTCAATACACGTAGAGTTAGTTTGATGTGACTTTAAAGCCATGTAGTTTTTATTCTATGGTGTTTTAAGACGCTTTCAACATGTTGTTCAGTTATATCACAGCGTTTCCTACGTTAGTTTAAAGTACTACTGGTTCATTTATCCCGACACCAGTTAGTCAGTCGCAATGCTTACCAGAACAGAACAGAACAGAAGATTTTTTCAAAACACAAGCATATAAGCTCATTGTGCATAACATACATAATTAACATACACCACGATTCTGAGCGCCAAGGAGAGATATGGCAAAGGAGGGGGGAAAGCCATTATTACCATTTTTAAAGTTTTGTATTTAACCCGGTCGACTTAATGAGGTGGATAACTAGGTTTAACTATTCCAGTCTGTGCTGGGTGTAAGTAGCGCTCACTGCTTATTATCTAGTATAACGGTGAAGGTTATTGACTGGATGTACTTGTAAGCTGTTAAAGGGTAAATGTATAAATGACACGTAGTTATCGTATCGCTGTGTTTACTTACGTTTAGTTTTAAACCGTTTATTTAATGTAAAACAAGTCTCACATAACAATGGCAAAGGAAATACAAATCTACGATGCAATCGTGGTCGGTGCAGGCGTGGAAGGGTCTTCTACAGCGTATCAGTTAGCAAAACGAGGAAAAAAGGTTCTGCTTCTTGAACAGGTATGTGTTCTATTTATTATTTATTTATCTTGTATATCGCTATACTAGTGTTTTTGAACAGTATAACGCGCGTTCTATATTGTGAACCTTATCGTAGAATTTCGTTACATGAGTCAGGTAAAGGTCCATTAGCAAAAATCAATATCTTGTTTAGTGTCCATGCATGTAAATTTACCTAAGTCGGTAGTGCAAGGCCGGTGAGCTCAGTTGATAACATCGTCACAACTGTACTTGAACAAAGGTAAGACAGCTTTGTGAGTGTGATTATACATGTAACCGCCTCGTCGGTGTGGTGGTAGAGCGTCCGCCTCGGGTACGGCTGACTGGCTGGTGTCAGGATAAATAGACAAGTAGTTCTGGAATTTAACCCAGGAAACGCCGTAATATAACTGCAAAATTGTTGAAAGCGGCGCCAAACACAAAAACAATCTATAACCAAGTCTCGGTGTGCATGCATGTGTATCAACCCATTCATGAAGGTACATTGTCTACCAATTGTCCAGTGCAGTATGTCGAATGATTAATGTACAAACTCGCGCTCTACACAATACTTAGATTTGTGAAGGTGATGCAATGGCAAACAACTGCAAAGCGTATTTAGAACAAAATAGGTAGGGGTCAAGTAAAAAGTGGTCACAAATTGCATTTGTTTTAAAGGAATTGATTTGATCACAAACAGTTATACAATGGAGTCATCGTGACATTCATTAAACATAATCATCAAACATCTTGAACAGAAACAGTGTAGCTGTGTTCTGGAAGTTTTTAAATCTCAATCGGTCATGACATAGATGACTTAATCTGCAATTGTCTGTGTCACGAAATGCTGTCATATGCATAAACTAATTATAAATATTAACATACAGCATGGTTTTCATTTCCGACTAAAATATATAAATGACAGATGTATGTTCACAATTTTTAACTTCTGACGGAAAACAACCCACAATAAAAGAAGCATTTTTTACCCATCCAAAACATATTGATACGAGGCTATAACGTGGATGAATAAAACCAAAAACCGCCAACTGATTTATTGGAATAGTGTCTCTTTTCAGTTTAAGTTGGGGCACAACCATGGTAGTTCACACAGTCTGACCAGAATTACGAGAAAGGCGTATGGAACATGGGACTACTTTACCGGGATGATGAAAGATGCATACAGAATGACGGACGAACTCCAGGCCGAATGTGGCGAACAACTCGTCCAGTGAGTTGAATACTTATTATATGAGCCAAGTCTGGCGAATGATATCGTTGCCACAACATTAGGTTGTATTTTGGTTTTAATTCAGTGAAATGAATGTTATCTACTTCCTTAGAAAAAAGAATAAGCCGATCGTTAAATTTGTTGCGCTTTTCTCTCTATTTAATATGTTAAGGCATGGCTTTGCTTGTATGGTGTTTAACGCCGCTTTTGTCAATTGTCCAGTTACATCCGAGCGTGTCGTCGGTAAATTACGAGAAATACGTACTAGTCCATTCATCCTGACAATAGAGAGTAAGTCATAATGCTAAACACACAGTCCTGAGCCCCAAGCGGGGCAGCCATTTCTACCATTTCTAATGTATTTGGCATGACATGGAAAGGAGCTGCATTCGACAAGTTTGCTGTCCTAGTGCTACTGCATGAGACACACATGGTTGTTGATTGCACTTCACTCCGAAATATAATGTTTGTCAGACACCCTATTGTATGGATCAGACGTTTTAACGTATTATGGAAGCGCAAGCAACAGCCGTGAGTGTCCGACGATGGCTGGAGCGGTTGTAAACGCTCTCGAGATAGTTTTAAACTGTGTCAGAATTTACACAGCAGTCTATGCTATATGCATACGGAAATTGCAGACTCGGGTGAAATTGTGCGTATGTATATTATGCTCAGAGAGCTATTCACTGAACATAGCTGAGTTATAACTGTACACAGATGGGAATTTACTGTACACATATGAGTATTTACTGTAAATAGATAAGTATTCACTGTACATAGATGAGGATTCACTGTACATAGATGAGGATTCACTATACATAGATGGGTATTAACTATACCCAGGTGGGTATCAACTATGCAAAGATGAGTGCTGTATGTACACATATTGATATTGGTATTAACTGTAAATAGATGGGTATTAACTGTACACAAATGGGTATAAACTGTACACAGATGGGTATTAACTGTATACAGATGGGTTTTAACTGTACACATATGGGTATTAACTGTACACAGATGGGTATCAACTGTACACATATGGGTATTAACTGTTCACATATGGGTATTAACTGTACACAAATGGGTATTTACTGTAGACAGATTGGTAGTAACTATACGCATATGGGTATTAACCGTACACAGACGGGTATAAACCGTACACAGATGGGTATAAACTGTACACACACGAGTATATCGTACACATATACACTGTAAACATATGGGTATCAAATGTACACAGATGAGTATTAACTGTACAGATATGGATATTATCTGTACACAAATGGGTATTGACTGTACACATATGGGTATTAATTGTACACATATGAGTAGTATATATGCACATGTGGGTATTAATTGTATATTATTGTAAATTGTGTATTCATATGAGTATTACCCGTACACCGATGGGTATAATATGTACATATATGGGTGACACATATTGGTTTTAACTGTACACAGACGGGTATGACCCGTACACAGAAGGGTATGACCCGTACACAGACGGGTATGACCCGTACACAGACGGGTATGACCCGTACACAGACGGGTATGACCCGTACACAGATGGGTATGACCCGTACACAGATGGGTATGACCCGTACACAGATGGGTATGACCCGTAAACAGATGGGTATGACCCGTACACAGATGGGTTTTAACTGTACACAGATGGTTATTAACGGTAACCAGATAGGTATTTACTTTACAAATAGGAGTATTAAATGTACACATATCTGTATGTACTGTACACAGATGGGAATTGACTGTACACATATGAGTATTTACTGTACATTGATGGGTATTAACTGTACACAGATTGGTATTCACTGTACATATCTGAGTATTCACTAATCACAGATGACTATTCATTGTACATAGATTATTTACACGAATATGGGTATTTACTGTACACAAAATGGTACTCAATGTACTCATATGAGTATCACCCATACACAGATGGGTATTAACTGTACACAGATATATATTTACTTTACACAGATACACTGTACACAGATGGCTTTAAACTGTACACAGATGGGTATTATCTGTACACAGATGGGTATTAACTGTACACAGATGGGTATTTACTGTATACAGATGGGTATTACCCGTACACAGATTGGTATTAAATGTACACAGATAGGTATTTAATTTACATATATGAGTAGGAACTGTACATAAATGGGTATAAACTGTACACAAACGAGTATTTACTGTACACAGATACACTGTACACAGATGGGTATAAACTGTACACAAATGAGTATTTACTGTACACATATGCAAAGGAACCAACGTAGCCAGTATTCTTGTATTCTCAGATTGTCGTGTTAGTCTGTTAATACGCCATCAACAGTATACATGTTATATCACGGCCTATCCTCGGCGTTACCAGTAATACTGGTTAGTTGATTCGTAATGCTATCTCTGCAATCATGAGCGTCAGTGAGGGTCGCAAATACTTCGATTTGGCATGACCCGATCCAGACCAAAGCTCGGGTCTCCCGCTCACGAGGGGAGTGCTATAACCACTACAACATCGAGTCTGTATATGCATGGATCCATTAACTGCTTATACACAATAAATGTCACGCTGAGATAAATTTTAATCTAGTGCCAAAATGTTGTTCAATGACAACAATGTTTTCTGTAACACCATGTTCATGGTCCACGATATTTCTCAGACATACAGGTTGCATGATTCTTGGTGAAAAGGGAGACGAATTCATGGAGTCGACCGAGGCTTCCCTCATCCGCCACAATGTTCCTTATGAAAGATTTGGTTCCAAAGATGCAAAAAGAAGATATCCGAATTTAATATTTCCGGAAAGCTTTGAATATGTCATCGATAAAAGTGGCGGTGTGTTACGTGCAGATCGAATTCTTCGAGCATTTCAAGTAAGAAAATTATGAATCGTGATTGCCTAGGTACGAATGAATTACGTTTGAAAACCGTTCAGCTTTGGCAAAACAGTTTAATCCGTTCACACATACAACACATCTGCAACAGACTTGGTAAATATCTACATGTAAACCTTCTACAAAACTATGGAAATTGTATGTTAATGTGAGATTCATTTTTAGGAAGTCATCTACTGTAGATGCATCAAGATGCATTTTATAATATACTATGTGGGGAAGGCTTTTTAATTGCATATTTCTACAATTTGGCTGCTGGAACCGATTCGGTGAAGCCTGTTTCACCAGGCTTGAGCTCGGCGCATCCGCACTGTAAGACCAGGCTCTTTACTGTTTGTTAACTGATCTACTGAACAGTGTTTAGCTAGATAGTCCTAGAATTGGCTTTGAAATATTCATAAGGAAAAGCTGGACAAGTCCATTTTTTTTTCAAATTAAGCCATGACAATTGTTAATTCTTATAAAACAGTAGTATGTTTCAAAAATCAAAAACTGTTTCAGGTGCTATCTGCATTATTTGCCAATTAGACATCAAATGTTATGAACTTTCCTGTTGGACGTAAACTGAAGTGTTCCAATGTTCAACATGGAATAGTTGACGTTGTGAAATTCGGCAGTGAAAGGGTTAAACCAAATAAAGCGTAAGAGCGGTGCTCAAGGATCACCAACAGTAATGTGATTATTAGCCATGTGGGAAAAAGATACAGCTTTACATGTGTTTCTTGAAACCTTTTTTGACGTATTTGCTAACAGGGCGGAGCAATATCGTCCTTCCAGTCTAATCTGGTTCTGCACTGTTCACCAATTAGTCAAAGCGGATTAATAAACGTCATATATTCACAATTCGTCTAATGCGATTATATGTAAGAGCAGCCAATTGCGTCAGAAAGCGTCAGAAAGCGTCGGTATATGGCAAAGTGCTAAAGATTGTTTTTACAGAAAGGATACTTACTAAAAACAGTTGAACAGATTATGGCAAAAGGAGAGCTTTTGTCATGATGTTTTTAAAAGTCCTCTACCTCTGAGCCGTCAGAAAACGTCGGTATGTTTGAAAGTGTTAATGATATTTTCACAGAAAGGCTGTGAGAAATACGGAGGAACGATACGTGACGAAGAAGAGATGTTGGATATATACCACGGTGATGTCGTTACAGTGAAAACAAACAAGGGACTACACAAAGCCAAATCATTGATACTGACAATGGGTCCGTGGGCGGCGAAATGGTAACCACGTATCGGCATCCATATTCCCCTACAGGTATACATTATATATACGGTCAAGTTGATTTAAGACGTGATCTACGTAAACTCCGAACGAAATGGTAATGACGTATAAGCATCCATATTCCTCTACAGGTATACATTATATATACGGTCAAGTTGATTTAAGACGTGATCTACGTAAACTCCGAACGAAATGTTAATGACGTATAAGCATCCATATTCCTCTACAGGTATACATTATATATACGGTCAAATTGATTTAAGACGTGATCTACGTAAACCCCGAACGAAATGGTAATGACGTATAAGCATCCATATTCCTCTACAGGTATACATTATATACACGGTCAAATTGATTTAAGACGTGATATACGTAAACCCCGAACGAAATGGTAATGACGTATAAGCATCCATATTCCTCTACAGGTATACATTATATACACGGTCAAATTGATTTAAGACGTGATATACGTAAACCCCGAACGAAATGGTAATGACGTATAAGCATCCATATTCCTCTACAGGTATATATTATATATACGGTCAAATTGATTTAAGACGTGATATACGTAAACCCCGAACGAAATGGTAATGACGTATAAGCATCCATATTCCTCTACAGGTATACATTATATACACGGTCAAATTGATTTAAGACGTGATATACGTAAACCCCGAACGAAATGGTAATGACGTATAAGCATCCATATTCCCTTACAGGTATATATTATATATACGGTCAAGTTGATTTAAGACGTGATATACGTAAACCCCGAACGAAATGGTAATGACGTATAAGCATCCATATTCCCTTACAGGTATATATTATATATACAGTCAAACTGATTTAAGACGTGATATACGTAAACCCCGAACGAAATGGTAATGACGTAGAAGCATCCATATGCCCTTACAGGTATACATTATATATACGGTCAAGTTGATTTAAGACGTGATATACGTAAGCCCCGAACGAAATGGTAATGACGTATAAGCATCCATATTCCCTTACAGGTATATATTATATATACGGTCAAGTTGATTTAAGACGTGATATACGTAAACCCCGAACGAAATGGTAATGACGTATAAGCATCCATATTCCCTTAAAGGTATACATTATATACACGGTCAAGTTGATTTAAGACGTGATATACGTAAACCCCGAGCGAAATGGTTATGACGTATAAGCATCCATATTCCCTTACAGGTATACATTATATACACGGTCAAATTGATTTAAGACGTGATATACGTAAACCCCGAACGAAATGGTAATGACGTATAAGCATCCATATTCCCTTACAGGTATATATTATATATACGGTCAAACTGATTTAAGACGTGATATACGTAAACCCCGAACGAAATGGTAATGACGTAGAAGCATCCATATTCCCTTACAGGTATACATTATATACACGGTCAAATTGATTTTAGACGTGATATACGTAAACCCCGAACGAAATGGTAATGACGTATAAGCATTCATATTCCCCTACAGGTATACACTATATATACGGTCAAGTTGATTTAAGACGTCATATACGTAAACCCCGAACGAAATGGTAATGACGTATACGCATCCATATTCCTCTACAGGTATACATTATATATACGGTCAAATTGATTTAAGACGTCATATACGTAAACCCCTAACGAAATGGTAATGACGTATAAGCATCCTTATTGCATACTTTCATATTGTTCCGTTCACTTTGCATTGAAGAAAGTGGTCATGATTTTTCGATCATGACCGCTGTCAAGGAGTGATCATGACCGTAGATAAGGACGTGCGAAAATTCTGCATAATTAACATGCTAGGGACTACTTTTGTTATGTAAACAAACATAGCTGAACTAAATATCATTGTTAAACCTCACGGGACTTTGTAATGTTAAATTCTCATATATTGATTTCTTACTGTCTCCTGCTAACAGTACGTTTTTGACATGAAAACAGTCTAAAACGCGCATCTAAAATGTTGGTTATGCACGTGCATGACGTCATTTAAAAAAAATTACGTCACCGTTATAATTCAAACGGCATTTGCACAAAAATTACTACTTATGTAAACAAACAGTTTGTTTCTATTTCGGAAGCAGATTTATCAATTCTAGATAATAAAAAAAACCTCCACAAAGTAAAGCAAATAGTTTACAATATGAAAGTATGCAATAAAAAGGTTATTGACCCTGTACTGTGAAATCATCGTTGGACCTCGTTCTTTGGCGAACGTAGCCTCGCAAGCTCGGCAACGTCAACCAAAGAACTCGGTCCAACGATGATTTCACAGTACAGGGTCAATAACCTATAATATTCCTCTACAGGTATACATTATATATACGGTCAAGTTGATTTAAGACGCGATATACGTAAACCCAACACGGTATGGTTATGACGTATAGGCATCCATATTCCCCTACAGGTATACACTATATACAGGGTCAAGTTGATTTAAGACGCGATATACGTAAACCCCGAACGAAATGGTAATGACGTATAAGCATTCATATTCCCCTACAGGTATACACTATATATACGGTCAAGTTGATTTAAGACGTCATATACGTAAACCCCGAACGAAATGGTAATGACGTATAAGCATCCATATTCCTCTACAGGTATACATTATATATACGGTCAAATTGATTTAAGACGTCATATACGTAAACCCCTAACGAAATGGTAATGACGTATAAGCATCCTTATTGCATACTTTCATATTGTTCCGTTCACTTTGCATTGAAGAAAGTGGTCATGATTTTTCGATCATGACCGCTGTCAAGGAGTGATCATGACCGTAGATAAGGACGTGCGAAAATTCTGCATAATTAACATGCTAGGGACTACTTTTGTTATGTAAACAAACATAGCTGAACTAAATATCATTGTTAAACCTCACGGGACTTTGTAATGTTAAATTCTCATATATTGATTTCTTACTGTCTCCTGCTAACAGTACGTTTTTGACATGAAAACAGTCTAAAACGCGCGTCTAAAATGTTGGTTATGCACGTGCATGACGTCATTTAAAACAAATTACGTCACCGTTATAATTCAAACGGCATTTGCACAAAAATTACTACTTATGTAAACAAACAGTTTGTTTCTAATTCGGAAGCAGATTTATCAATTCAAGATAATAAAAAAAACCTCCACAAAGTAAAGCAAATAGTTTACAATATGAAAGTATGCAATAAAAAGGTTATTGACCCTGTACTGTGAAATCATCGTTGGACCTCGTTCTTTGGCGAACGTAGCCTCGCAAGCTCGGCAACGTCAACCAAAGAACTCGGTCCAACGATGATTTCACAGTACAGGGTCAATAACCTATAATATTCCTCTACAGGTATACATTATATATACGGTCAAGTTGATTTAAGACGCGATATACGTAAACCCAACACGGTATGGTTATGACGTATAGGCATCCTGTTCCCCTACAGGTATACACTATATACAGGGTCAAGTTGATTTAAGACGCGATATACGTAAACCCCGAACGAAATGGTTATGACGTATAGGCATCCATATTCCTCTACATGTATACATTATATACACGGTCAAGTTGATTTAAGACGTCATATACGTAAACCCCGAACGAAATGGTAACCACGAATTTACATCCATATTCCTCTACAGGTATACATTATATATACGGTCAAGTTGATTTAAGACGCGATATACGTAAACCCAACACGGTATGGTTATGACGTATAGCCATCCATATTCCCCTACAGGTATACACTATATACAGGGTCAAGTTGATTTAAAACGCGATATACGTAAACCCCGAACGAAATGGTTATGACGTATAGGCATCCATATTCCCCTACAGGTATACACTATATACACGGTCAAGTTGATTTAAGACGCGATATACGTAAACCCCGAACGAAATGGTTATGACGTTTAGGCATCCATATTCCCCTACAGGTATACACTATATACACGGTCAAGTTGATTTAAGACGTGATCTACGTAAACTCCGAACGAAATGATTACCACGAATTGATATCCATATTCCCTTACAGGTATACTTTATATACACGGTCAAGTTGATTTAAGACGTGATCTACGTAGACTCCGAACGAAATGGTTATGCCGTAAAGGCATCCATATTTCCCTACAGGTATACACTATATACACGGTTAAGTTGATTTAAGACGCGATATACGTAAACCCCGAACGAAATGGTTATGACGTATAGGCATCCATATTCCCCTACAGGTATACATTATATACACGGTCAAGTTGATTTAGGACCACGAATTGACATCCATATTCCCTTACAGGTATACATTATATATACGGTCAAGTTGATTTAAGACGCGATCTACGTAAACTCCGAACGAAATGGTTACCACGAATTGACATCCATATTCCTCTACAGGTATACATTATATATACGGTCAAGTTGATTTAAGACGCGATCTACGTAAACTCCGAACGAAATGGTTACCACGAATTGACATCAATATTCCTCCACAGGTATACATTATATATACGGTCAAGTTGATTTAAGACGCGATCTACGTAAACTCCGAACGAAATGGTTATGACGTATAGGCATCCATATTCCCCTACAGGTATACTTTATATACACGGTCAAGTTGATTTCAGACGCGATCTACGTAAACTCCGAACGAAATGGTTATGACGTATAGGCATCCATATTCCCCTACAGGTATACTTTATATACACGGTCTAGTTGATGATTTAAGACGTGATATACGTAAACTCCGAACGAAATGGTTATGACGTATAGGCATCCATATTCCTCTACAGGTATACACTATATACACGGTCAAGTTGATTTAAGACGTGATCTACGTAAACCCCGAACGAAATGATTACCACGAATTGACATCCATATTCCCTTACAGGTATGCATTATATATACGGTTAAGTTGATTTAAGACGTGATCTACGTAAACCCAACACGGTATGGTTATGACGTATAGGCATCCATATTCCCCTACAGGTATACACTATATACAGGGTCAAGTTGATTTAAAACGTGATCTACGTAAACTCCGAACGAAATGATTACCACGAATTGACATCCATATTCCCTTACAGGTATACATTATATATACAGTCAAGTTGATTAAGACGTGATCTACGTAAACTCCGAACGAAATGATTACCACGAATTGACATCCAAATTCCCTTACAGGTATACATTAAATATACGGTCAAGTTGATTTAAGACGCGATCTACGTAAACTCCGAACGAAATGATTACTACGAATTGACATCTATATTCCATTACAGGTATACTTTATATACACGGTCAAGTTGATTTGAGACGTGATCTACGTAAACCCCAACGAAATGGTTATGACGTATATGCATCCATATTCCCCTACAGGTATACATTATATATACGTTCAAGTTGATTTAAGACGTGATCTACGTAAACTCCGAACGAAATGGTTATGACGTATAGGCATCCATATTCCCCTACAGGTATACACTATATACACAGTCAAGTTTATTTAAGACGTGATCTACGTAAACTCCGAACGAAATGGTTACCACGAATTGACATCCATATTCCCTTACAGGTATACATTATATATACGGTCAAGTTGATTTAAGACGCGATCTACGTAAACTCCGAACGAAATGGTTACCACGAATTGACATCCATATTCCTCTACAGGTATACATTATATATACGGTCAAGTTGATTTAAGACGCGATCTACGTAAACTCCGAACGAAATGGTTACCACGAATTGACATCAATATTCCTCTACAGGTATACATTATATATACGGTCAAGTTGATTTAAGACGCGATCTACGTAAACTCCGAACGAACTGGTTATGACGTATAGGCATCCATATTCCCCTACAGGTATACTTTATATACACGGTCAAGTTGATTTAAGACGCGATCTACGTAAACTCCGAACGAAATGGTTATGACGTATAGGCATTCATATTCCCCTACAGGTATACACTATATACACGGTCAAGTTGATTTAAGACGCGATCTACGTAAGCTCCGAACGAAATGGTTATGACGTATAGGCATCCATATTCCCCTACAGGTATACATTATATACACGGTCAAGTTGATTTAAGACGTGATCTACGTAAACTCCGAACGAAATGGTTACCACGAATTGACATCAATATTCCCTTACAGGTATACATTATATATACGGTCAAGTTGATTTAAGAGGCGATCTACGTAAACTCCGAACGAAATGGTTATGACGTATAGGCATCCATATTCCACTGTATAGCAAATAACTGGGATCCGTGGCGGGCATGCATTACACATGGCATGTAGACAGGGTATGTGTATGCGGTAGTACTCAGAGCGTGTGGCTGATCACGCAATGGTTTCATATTACCGACTGATTGGCTACATGTATCAAATACACAACATAATTGAGCTGTCCCGCGAGAAAATCAACACTGTGGCCTCTGCGTAATGTATCGACCCAGATCAGCCTGCGCAGTCCGCGCAACGGATCCGGGTCGACACATTTCGTCTTACGGGGATACATGTAAAGAGTAATTATTCCTGAAACAGACAATCCGCAGGAGACGAAACCTGTCTGTCCGGGTAAGCCTGCGCGGCATGAATAGGCTGATCCGGGTCGATACTTTACCCAGAGTCCACAGTGTTGGTTTTCTCGTGGGACTGCTCATATATATTTGAAGATTCACGATAGCACCGCTTCATGAATTAGCTCTACTTTCGTATATGGTTTAACTATTCATGCGTCCGCTGTCAAACGAACTTAACAATACCAAATATTTGTTATTTCAGCCCATGAAAGTGTACGTGTGCTACTGGAAAGAAAAGAACCCCGGAGAATTCAGTCACACGAAATTCCCAACCTTCATTGATGTAACAAACCGACCGGCTTCATGTGATCCTGATTTCGAAATATACGGACTACCTTCCAACGAGCGACCTGGTTATGTCAAAGTAAGTTAACGCTTTCATGTAAAATCTGTGAAAAAAGCTATGCATTTGGAATAGTCGATAGCCAATTTTAGGAATATCAAAATAAAAATGTTGAATTTAGCAGCCGATAGTATAGAGCCTGGTCGGTCTATGACGGTGACACAGTCTTCATAAATTCAGTTGCAGCATTCAAAGGAATACAGTAGTTTAACTTCATGACCAGTATACTTGAACGGTTCATGCGCGTTTGATTTGATCCGGTTCATGCCTATTTGATTCCACATGGTCCATGCATGCTTTTTGAACAATTGAATTTATTCCATACAGCATTAATAATGAACATGCGCATGTGTATTCCGAAGGTTATTCCGGTATCACACATCACTGGGTCGTCTATCTAACCTCCAATGGTTTGTTTCCAGATATGTTTACACGGTGGTCCAAAGATAGATCCAGATCGGTCAGAAGGCGTGGATATGGATTGGATACTACAAGCCGTTGGCGGTTATGTTGCCAAACATTTCAAATCGCTTGAACCAACACCGTCGTTTGTTGAGTCATGCTTTTATACGGTAAGTGAAAGTATTGGCCGATCTTAGTATCATGTTCTACTGATAATAAGTAACCCACATATAGATGTATTATGGCGTCTCTGCAGCGGACGAGAAATTAAATATGTTTTCCCTTTGTTGCAATGTTTTCGACTTTATGCAATATTTGTTCTGTTTTCTTTAGAGATTTTCCAAATGTCACAAGGAGAGAAAAACATGCAGCCAGTCCGGGGCTCGAACTCGGGACCTCTCGCTTTCAGGGCAAGTTTTCTACGGATTGAGCTAACCAAGTTCAGACCGCGACATACACTCCTGCTTAACTGAAAAATCGTCTTCGAATTTCTGAATTCCAGTGCCAAGACTGTCATAAATTGCACTGCAAGAGCTGTAAGACTGACAAAGTAGTGCTGTCACATTTGGCTACATATATATCACTATGGCCTGCTGCATATGTGCTGTATGCCGGAAAGTTAAGCCTTACCGAAGGTGTACAGATAAACGAATCAAACATCGTGGCTCACGACCCGACTGTGCTACAGTGGTTTCATTAATTACCTGAGGTCAAGTAGCAGGAAAATATTGGTAGATTTGCTACCCCCAAGACTCTTGATTTGGTAATGACGAGAGCTATCAATCCATTGGTCGTGTGGTCGAATGGCGAGATGGTTGACAGCATTCAGTGTGACAATCGACATTCGTCTCAATCGAACAAAATAACAGTCTATTATAGAAATACGGGTACCTCTAGATTAGTGGATGCGTAGATATCATCAATAATTGGATATTGTATCGCCTCCAATCACAACTTCTTGGACAGCAATTTACTACCCGAAATTAAAAAAAAGTCCAATATTGAAAATTTAATAACGATTGATTGCTTGGTGTACTCCGCTTTCAATAATTGTTCAGTATTTTACGGCGTTTCTGAATAAGTTACAAATTTTAATGGTCCATTTATCTTGACACCAAATCAGTCAGTCGGAATGCTAACCCCGCAACTACATTACTACTATTCTTTAAGTCTTTGGTACGACTCATTCAATAGCGAGACATGGTAACGAAAAAGAGTTAAATTCGAATGAATGTTTTGACGACTCGTCTCTATACTCGGAAGTATCATATTGTTTCAGTCGACACCAGATGAGAATTACGTACTAGACGTACACCCGGCATGGAAGAATGTAATCATTGGCGCCGGATTTTCGGGTAATGTATTATTGATGTGTTATTTTTTCGGGACACGTTAATCCTTTCCAACATAGATACGTTTTCTGACGTCCTTGCAGCAAATGACTTTTTAAAATGTTGTGGAAAAGGGAGCAATTGAATTGGCAACGATGTTGTTATGTCACCTGCCTTTGTAGGGATACACATAGGGACCACTTCTCCTTCGCCCATCTGTCAATCGGTCCGTTAAGATCATACCTCTAGATAGTTGACAAGCTCGTGTCTAATTAAGATGTAGTCCGCGCAGGCTAATCCGGGCCGACACATTCCGTCTCAGAGGTATAGAGGTATAGAGTAATGATTCCTGAAATAGAAAATCCACATGTGGCGAACAATGTCTGTCCGGGTTAGCCTGCGCGCATGCTGAGAATGGTCCGGGTCGATACTTTACACAGAGTCCAAAATGTTGGTTTTCTCGCAGGTTTGTAGTAGTATAAGTTTATCAGACGTGATCTTCTAAAAACAAGCCGTATGGTTTTTGGGAACAGCGTTGATCCAGAGCAGCTAGCGTAGCCGCGCAGTATGATCTGACAATGCATGTTTCCAAATTATGTATTGAGTGCTTCGAGAAACTTCTATAAAACAGTACTTATTTTGGATCAATTATCAAATAATGTTGAAAAAAATGTGGTAAAAGTCGAAATTGCTCATTGTTGAGCAATTTCAATTTTTGCCACGATATTTTCGAAAGTTGTCTGTTGTAGAGGCGTCAGAAAGCTATTCATAACATTCATCACGTGTTCATAGAGTTGTAAGTTTAAGCATTCTACCCGACAACTACTAAACATGGTCATATGAAGCGGCAATATCACTCGAAATTGATGTTGAAGTCAAACAGCTAACCATCGACCTCATACTTTTCTTCCAGGTCATGGATTCAAAATTGCACCTGTGGTTGGGTGTATTCTATCCGACCTTGCTGAGGGGAAAACGCCACCTTACGAGATGCATCATTTCAAAATGGATCGATTCCCCAAGAACAAGCTTTAAAACAAAATGAATACTTTACTTTTGTGATACATTTAATTCAAAGATTACAAACTGACGCATCTGTTGCGGAATGCGGAGAAAGGGAGGAACACCGATATAACGCTTATATATCCGATGAAGTATTAGTGATTTTTCAGTATAAAATGTTACACTAAATTTTGAATCCTCCCTTTCCAACGCTGAATATCAATTTCAGAATTACTCTTTGTCTTTAACCCTTTCCCTGATACAGACCAGATATGATTACTTTAGTGCAAAGGATGGTTAAGAGCAGAATAACCAATCAGTGTATTAGTTCATGGAACGAGATAACTTCTTCGAACGAATTTGTATTATATACATGTAGGCAATTTGTACTATATAGGAGCAGTTCTCTGGTAATCCTATATGGTCTTATGCAAAACATAATCCTGGTATGATGTATGCTTGTTTTTCTGTGGCGCAGTTAATTGCGTACTCGTCTACTTTTGATACTTATTGTACGCGTTGTGATATGCACGATATAGATTCAAGTGTTACTGAGCATATTTTAATAGACTGTAATAGTCTACAATCTTGTAGATCCGCATTTGAGCGTAGAATACGTCATGAGTTTAGTAATCAAGTTTTTGATCGGTTAAAATCCTTGAGTAAGACTCACTTGATTAGAGCTCTATTTGGAGTAAATGATTTATTTGAGCAAGTTCTTCATGCAGACTACCATAAATTATATCGTACTGTCATTTTGTACTTCCACACTGTTTGGAACTGTTACATTTACGTTCGGTAAGTGGGACAGTTTTCCCTCGTGTTTTGCGCTTTCAATGTGTCTCAAGTTGTTGCACACTTTTCGCTAGCGACGACGACAACTTAGGCTCAATAGTGTAATGTATTCATGTATCACTATTCCATTCGGAAGCATTGTCTAAGCGTTAGAGTTTACTTGTGCTGGGTAATTTTCCTTATGATCTCTAATGTTATTAACGCTAGAAGTATTAATGTATTCATTTATGACTGCTTAAAAGTTTTCCCCAACAGTTTAAGAGTTATGCAATAGTTTCATTGCATGGGGGATGTTTTGTATGTTTTGTTTGTGTGTTTTTTGTGTTCATGTGCATGTATGTATTGTTTGTCTATGTTTGTATGGTTTTCATGTTCATGCATATATTGATAGTCTATGTTTGTACATGTGTGTAAATGTGTACACATTATGTAGGCGTTCATACGTCTGAATGCATGTGTGCATATTCACATTCACAGTCTTTTTGTTGTTTTGCTTCTTTATTTTTTCTTCTTCTTTTTCTATTAATTGTATCTCCATTCTGTTATTTTCAATTTCATTTACATTGTACTCTTGTAATCTTCAATATTGGAGGAAATAAAAATGATATATGTATACATGTAATTACATTAGACCAGTTCATAGTGTTGTTTTAAAAACATTGATTGATCAACAATTTTCAACAATTGTTACCTGCCTATGTGTTTCCTGGCATTCTCACACCAGTACCCCCACACAATTGTTTTTCAAGAACCTGGCTGCTTTTTCACAGCGACTATAAGCCAATTTTTTGAATAGGAATGACTTTTGTCAAATATAGGAAAGAAAGTTAACCGACCTCATAATACCCCATTAACTGTTTTTCTATAAAAAATAAATGACTGTTTACTGTTTACACGTGAAAACAAATAGATTTTCACGATATTATTGTGAATGTTCACATCTTGGCTTACATATCAAGACAGGGTATGTGAACATGTTTTATACCTAAAACGTTACCGAATTTATTTCAACGGAATCCTGCTTCCGCAATCGACCTGTCTAGTTTAAAGCTTGACATTTAGCCTCTAATTCGCTTTGTCGCATTGGATATTTGATTTCGACAAGTCGGAAAAGGGATTCCGTAATTTTCTTTAACTCTTTCAGCGCCGAATTGTTTGACATGGACTCTTCCATGTTCAAAGTCGGGCGACTCTATTTCATATGTTATAATAGTTGGATAACTACAAGGCAAACAATGCTGATTTCAGGTGAGACAGTTCGTTACGAGCTGACTCACCTGAATCAGTGTTGTTTGCAACAAGCTTAATATTGCCTTTGGCGCTGAAAGAGTTAAAAGGGAAAGAATCAATACCCGTCTTTTCGAATGATCAACTGTAAAGTTGTTACCTCCCTTTACAAAAACAAATATGTAACGGAATGCATCATCTTCCTGGAGCTTTGCAGTAATGGCCATGGGTTCGAATATCGTAAGCAGGCACATTTAATGAGCCACGTTGCAAGAAGAATGATGTTCGAAATGTATATATGACTACAGACAGAGGACTATAGGTTACAATACACCAAACAAAATCCTTCTTTATTTCCATGTAAATCGACCAGTTTCAGTCCTCGATTGTCACTCTTTCTAAGCGTTTCTTATGTCGAAAACCATATATCATTGAAAAGAGTCACCTCCTAGCTTTGTACAATCCAGGAGAAAATGGTAACCGTCATTTTGGACCAAATCGGGCCCGGACAAAAGCGGTGTTTAGCATTCTCTACTTTCACTTTCAGTCAAAATACTAAATGCATTTAAACTCAATGTCATATATTCAATACATTCTGGTGATGGTATACACTCATTTCTACGCAAACAAAGTAGTTTTTTAGGGACTATAGTACTTAGGGATGTATTAAGCGTAATTTGACCTATACAATTGAGAGTTGACTGATCTTTTCTAAAAATATATATCTCTTGAGAAACAACTAAACCCTACATTGTGGCTACTCAAAAGAATCGTCACACTGAGAAAAACCTTTTGAGTTCAACAACATAGGGTTTGAGGGTCGAATAATGATGTGGGGATGTGAAATGCATGTACATACATTTAGAGATCTGTTCAGACCAATCAGTCTAAAGTTACGATCTCTTGATAGGATACGATTTTAATCAGATTGACCTCAGACTTAGGAAATAGATCTTACTACGTATTTACTTAAAAGGGGAACAACTGAGTTGAAACTATTTACTGTTATAACATGAAATTGCTTCCCTTGATAAAGGATTTTGTTCTATCTTTACTCCCCCATTGTATTTGATTGTGTAATATTCACGGAATATTTCAACTATCAAAACATTTTGACATCAGTTGCATTTACACAGTCAATGCACATTTTATTCATATTACTATTTCAACACAAAGTTGAATAATATAACGAATGAAATACAACATAATTATGCCTCATTCATTATGACAGCACCTAAAAATAGCAACACGGACATCAGTTTAGACTCGCTAGGACAAACAACTTGGGACCAATTTATCCATTGTCTACTTGGAACACATGTTCATGTTGATGGTGCTGTTGGAATCATTTCCAGTAAACATGTTCATAACTTGTTTAAGCTCTAAAACATTCACATCAATCATGTTGGAATTAGAAACAAAGTCAATGGCAGTTGGTGGGGAAGTGATGTCAACGACAGTGGAGTGGGAAGTGTTGTCAACGACAGTGGAGTGGGAAGTGTTGCCAACGACAGTGGAGTGGGAAGTGTTGTCAACGACAGTGGAGTGGGAAGTGATGTCAACGACAGTGGAGTGGGAAGTGTTGCCAACGACAGTGGAGTGGGAAGTGTTGTCAACGACAGTGGAGTGGGAAGTGGCGTCAACAAGAGCAGTGTATTCATGGACATGACGCTGAGTGTTTAAATGACAGAGAGTTCTGCAAAGTAATGCCCATGATCTTCAGATAGTTTAATGTAGGAGGTAAAACTGTTTTCATTTATGTGCCCAGTGATACGGGAGGAAATGTCCACGGCAAAAAAATAGTTCCTGACGTCTAGAGTGATACACCGTGTAAGGTTTATTACGCTCAAATCCTTCTTTGTCTATAGAAGAGAAATTGGCAAAATTGTTTATGGTCGTTTTATGGTTAAATTCGATCACTCGAGTTTCTAGATGTTTGTAGATCAAAAGATGGTGAAATGGAAAATTCCTTTACCTTAGTGTTGAAGTATGGGGTTCAACCGAAATATAAAAGTAGGCCATTTCTTTTAAACGTTGATAAAGAAATTAATATAAAAAAGTATTAATAACGCCATCATTTTTCTTCACTATTTTCGGTAAGGTAAGAAACCCCTTCTAGCACTGAGCAACGGCTTCACGTTAATCCTGTCCCACTTGCAGACGCATTTTGACTCATTTGCAGCAATTTACTTTTTAAAACAATTGGATTGAATGATTAATTGCTCTTGATTAGCATGTACTCCATATTTCACCGCGTGTTCAACTCCTTTAAATCGTGTGTTCAAGTCTTCTGCTGTATATTTGTTTTATCTGGGAAAGGGCCAAGCTGTTGTTTTTTTTAAAAAGAAAACACAACAGTAACTACCGATTAGAACTTGTATTTCATGAATCGAAGAATATCTAAAAAAGTAGTTTTGTTAAAACCCGTTTACAAGAGTCACCAAAACGACGTTTGACAGCCGAATGTGATTTTCCCGCTTCAATAATGGACTACGTTTGAACAGCATCAGACAACCGAAAAACAAATTAGGTAGATAATAGATAGTGAAGGTTCGGGCCAGAGGTCGCGTATGTATACATGATTACCCGAGTAGTTAATGTTCGCGGATTTATTAATACTCCACGTCACCTAATGCTGTTCATTTATGTTTGTAACAATTGAACTTTTGTAAGTAACCGGAAACAATCATTGCTCGGGCATACGAACTTGTTTGTTTTAGCGGGTATTTTTCGATTTGATAAATGATTCTCTTATCAGAAAAGTAGTATGTAATTTATGACATTAGTTATTGTTAAATCATTGCCCTCTTACTTGGGAATACACCATTCGGTCCATTGTATTCGGAAATAGGTAGACATTCGTGAATATTCGTATGTTTGGTGTTGTTATTTTTGTTTTCTTTTAACACATTCACTGCCGAATTTCACAAAGTCGACTCTTCCATGTTTAACATTGGACCACTGTTTTTTTTTGGCCAACAGGAAATTTGGTAAAACTTAATATCTAGATGGTAAACAATTTGGATTTCAGGTGATATAGCTCTTTACGAGCTGTCTCAACTGAATATGCATTGTTTGCAAAAGCCTTTAATTGCCTTTGGCAGCAAACTAGTTAAAAGAGTGAGAGACTTTGGTAATATGAGCATTCACTCATGTCTCGACTTGGCACACGATTCTCTTATAATAACAGTTATCAAACAGAAAACACCCCTTATAAAATTGTTCTACAACACGCATGTATGTACATAAACAACTTGACTCTAAACCTTCATGTATTGTACTTCATGACAGCCTGTCCTCTCTAAATTAGTAGCTGGATCAGTGATCCTACAATATACCCACATTCTAAAATAGTATCGTTTATATCCAGCATCGTCAATAGCACGAAGCGTTTTCAGAGCGGACAAATAAAAGCTTTCAGTTCTTTTCATAAAAACTGAATGGAATTCTACTATAAGCATTTTGACGTCTGCCCTTTGTAATGTTTTTGATTCTAACATCTGTGGAATGGCCTCCCATTCTGCCTTTTCCGTATCGATCTTGAGAATATCTATGGCTCTCTAGAAAAAAGAGAGAAAGAAACAGTAAAATTATAATTGTGAACGGTATAGAGCTTGGTGAGAAGATGCTGATGTTCCTACTTATCACAAAAGTCCAATAGTTAATTCTGCACAGCAAGTAAACAAATCTATCACGTGCGTACAAAAACATATGGACATTTTCCCATGAACGGGTTCAAATATCAACTTAAATATCAATATTAATCGTCATTACTATTAATCTTTAATTCTAAAGTGATCGATTTTCATGTGACGTTCATGTATAATTGATTTCGATATGAACCGAATTACGAGAAAACCAACATAATGCACTCTGCGTCATTTATCGACCAAGATCAGCCTGCGAAGTCCGCGCATCATAATCCGGGCCGACACATTCAGCCTCAGTGAGGTTGAAGTATAAATTAATGATTGCTGAAACAGAAAATCCACAGGAGGCGAAAAGTGTCTGTCCGGGTTAGCCTGCGCGGCATGCTTAGACTGATCCGGTTCGATACTTTACGCATAGTCCACAATGTTGGTTTTCTCGCAGGACGGTTCATATATATATCACATCGGTGGTAAAGTGGCACGACTGTCCGCCTCGAGCAGTATATCAGGATTCGATCCCCCTTAGGTTATGCCAAATATCTGACAAGTGGTAGAAGTGGCTGACCTCCCTGCCGCCAAGATTATCGGGGAAAGCATAACGACTGATGGTCTGTTATCGGGGAAAGCATAACGACTGATGATCTGTTATCGGGGAAAGCATAACGACTGATGATCTGTCATCGGGGAAAGCATAACGACTGATGATCTGTTATCGGGGAAAGCATATCGACTGATGATCTGTTATCGGGGAAAGCATAACGACTGATGATCTGTTATCGGGGAAAGCATAACGACTGATGATCTGTTATCGGGGAAAGCATAACGACTGATGATCTGTTATCGGGGAAAGCATAACGACTGATGAGCTGTTATCGGGGAAAGCATAACGACTGATGATCTGTTATCGGGGAAAGCATAATGACTGATGATCTGTTATCGGGGAAAGCATAACGACTGATGAGCTGTTATCGGGGAAAGCATAACGACTGATTATCTGTTATCGGGGAAAGCATAACGACTGATGATCTGTTATCGGGGAAAGCATAACGACTGATGATCTGTCATCGGGGAAAGCATAACGACTGATGATCTGTTATCGGGGAAAGCATAACGACTGATGATCTTGTATCGGTAAAAGCATAACGACGGATGATCTGTTATCGGGGAAAGTATAACGACTGATGATCTGTTATCGGGGAAAGCATAACGACTGATGATCTTGTATCGGTAAAAGCATAACAACTGATGATCTGTTATCAGGAGAAGCTAACAAACAATACTGGTGATTTATACAGGAAACACATTGAGACGACTGACAAACTGTTGAAAGCGGGGTAAAACATCATACAAAATACTACCATTATATATAATTGTAAGTAGACGTGTAAGGTTAAACTAGTATTGTGTATCAAATGTAACGATGACACGTCTATTTCTAACACCCATTTCCATCGTCATTGTTTTAGCGATCACATCTTATGTTATTCCACTTATAACGTAAGACTGGTTATCTGGTTTTACCTACATTTTCATGGTGTAACATTTTTCTCACGCTGTCCACAGTTTTAATAACCAGGTTGTCTTTCGTGACCTCGTCTTTACCTCCAATGCCAACTTTGTGAAAACTCACCAAGTCCGAATGTTTGTGATCCACTTGCCCATCTCTAAGATTAAAAAGAGAAAACAAAATACGTTTGATCAGATAAATACAAATTATAGTTTTTTCTACGCTGGTGTTTCAGATAAAGATTCAATAAGACATGACAAGTTGATATTATTATTTACAAGTACACGCATTGCTGGAGAATGCAATGGAAGCGCTGTGGAGTGCAACCGTCTCGATCCACTGGTTCCAGATTATTCCAAATCGAAAACCAGTATATATGAGAAACAAAACGGATACTTCGCTAAAGAGTATTTGAAAGCTAAATTAAAGACAATGTTTATTAATATATAACGGAAACGTGGATAAATATCCATTGAATATGTAGGATCTGACCATTTTTTTATTCTGTTGATGACCTTAGATTGATTGGAGCTAAATGCTACAATTCACAAATAGTATTTCAGTTATACCGAGGCTGAAAGTTAACATGCGTGTGTTTCACTGCGTATTTCTTTTGCACCAGTACTCAGCGCAACAATCCATCCAAGAAGCAGTTTATTATTTCGAAAATATTTCATAGTCCATTGGAAAAGGAAGAAACAATAATATGACTTTTATAAATCATCTGATAATTCGAATTTATCAAATGACAAATGCTTTCTACCGATATAATATACCCATTAAGTATTTCTTTATATGTCACATGTGTAATGTAACAAGACCGAAACACTATTTTTGTATTCATCCGAGAATAATTTCAAAATGTCTGAGAACGTGTATCCGGTAAACACAACTTCACGATAGATGGACGAGGTAAAGGGACCATTATCGGTCATAAAAATATATTTGTCTGTGATAAGTTAACAGTTTATTAAGAATTACATGTTGAAAATATCTCCTGACAGCGAAACCCCGATTTTCTTTTTGTGCTTCGTCATGTGATAAAAAGAATTTGACAGAGGCTCGCTTTATAACAAATTTCTTGAACTCGTTTAATAAAACTTTATGAACTGACAACGCATGTCAGATATTATTAATATATAGTTTAACTAGTACACATTCTTGGAACAGATCTGCTTTTTTAAAAAGCGTAGCAGCGGTTCTTACGAACAATCATAACTTCTGTTCGGAAGTTTTTCTTCATACGAATGTATCACTGCCTTGTGTCTCCTACTTAGTAAACATATCTCATTTTGAGTTATCGCGAGTCAAGTGTGTACACTTATCAAACTGAGCAGTACTTGACCTACATTGATTACTCATTACTCGTGTTGTGTGTTTTCATCGATCAAAAATCTAAGATTTAATATCTGATCAAATAGCATTGCGCATTACATGTAATCATCGTTGGACTGAGCTGACGTCGCAGAGGTTGCGTTGCAACATGGACCAAGGAACGCGGTCCAACGATGATTGCACAGTACAGGGTCAATAAACTTTCCTATTGTAGTTGCATTTTATTTATTGTTTTGCACGATTAACAGCTTTTTGTTTCATGATGTATTGCATTTCACAATATGTGATTTGTTTTGTTTGTTTGTTTGTTTGGAGTTTAACGCTGCTTTCAACAGCCTTGGTCATATCACGGCGGTCAGTGCACCTACCCATGTTTTCCTGGCTTTCCTACACCAGTACTTACACAACATTCTTTCGAAGCCACTGACTACTTTCTCATATAGATCAGAGGTGAGAGGCGATGGAAAAATCGCCCGAAAGAATGTCGCCGCAACCGGGTATCGAACCCGTGACCTCCAGTTCACGAGTCAGATACGCTACCAATTGAGCTACCCGGCCGGGCACACAATATGTGATGATGCGTGCTCCGCGGATGTGAGACGTATTTCGACACAGGTTGACGAGCATCGAGCTAGGGACCTTTTGATCACTGGCACTTTTTATTTCAGCGAGGTAATGTAACGGAGCACTCAATCAGGGTTTAACCCTTTCCCTCATATAGACGCTTTCTGACGCCTCTGCAGCAGAAGACTTTTTGAAAACATAGTGACAAAAGAAGAAATTGCACAAAACGTGCAATTTCTCCTTTTGCCACAATGTTTTCCACTTTGTGTCCTAGGTTATCCATTCAATTATGGAGATTTTCTATTATTTGACAAAATACGTTTAAAGTCGTCTGCTGCAGAAATGTCGTATGAGGGAAAGGGTTAAGGGATTATGCTTTAACCCTCTCCAACATACAACATATCTGGAGCAGAAGACCGAAATCATAAAAGCAAAAATATGTTAAATTTCTATAAATGACACATTTAATTATTGAATAGTGTTCTGAAAACATTGAGACAAAAGTAGAAATTGCTCGTTTTGAGCAATTTCTTCTTTGTCACAATGTTTTCAGAGGCGTCAGAAAGCGTCCATATGTGGGAAAATGTCAAAACATGTTCCCGCATAGCGTAAAGATTAACTTCAAAGGAAGCTTGTTTTCGTCGAACATGACCTTCAAGTACTGATAATCTTATCAATTCAAGTGTACGCCCTTCTTTCGGGACGCATATGATAATTTATCAGCAGGAGACCTGCTATTGTCGATGTTTTATGCAATGTAAAGATTAAAGATAACAGGGGATTGACTTAACCCTTTCTCACAATAGTAAAACTGTGACAAATATGCAGCCAACGACATTGTACATATTGAAAACATCGTGACAAAGTGATAAACTGCTCTTTAAGATCTTTGGGATTAGTTGTCTGGAGAAATTTACCACTATGTTTTAAGCTCTATTCAATAATAACTAGAACTGGGAGTGAACTCACAAAAGGATACTCCCAGTTGCGCTTACCAGACATATGGACATACAGACAGACGGATATATTTTCGACCGGGATAATCTTAATTTATGCACATCCTCAGGTTGTGTATTGCAACTGTGTAAAGTTTCATCCGAATCGGTCCAGCCGTTAAGGAGGAGTTGCTTACAAGACATATGGACAGACAGACGAGCAGACGGACGGACGGACGTACTCATGAAGTGTATTTGTAGGGTTATTTCTTTTTTTTATACTTGTTGGTTGCAACCCACAAATATGCTATACATTCCGTAATTATCCCCCTTTTACAGAATGAATAGCATTAATATGCAAATAAGATATTTATCCAAGTGTATATAAGGTCGGTGGGTGGACTTAACGAAACCCCACAAGTACTCTCTCACCAGGGCGGACAAGGGGATTCCTATATACACCCCCCCCCCCCCCCCCCCACCCCCTCCCCCCCCCCCCACCCCCTCCCCGGCATGCTTAGGCTGATCCGGGTTGATACTCAACGCAGAATCCACAATGTTGATTTTTCTCGCGGGACGGCTCAATTATGTTACTTCAACTGACAAATTTAAAGTCTGTGCTTGTATTCACTTATCAATCTATATTTCATTAAAATTATAATTATATATTCACAAGGTATAAAAAGTAACACAAAGTAGCAAACACAAAGTTACAAAATCAGGAACTGGGCTATTTTAAATTAAGAATATTTAGAAAAGTCTATTTGAATCTATTCGGAATGAGAAGTGCCTGGAGATCCGAGAGAAAGGCAATAATCACAATCAGAAACTGGGCTATTTTAAATTAAAAAATATTTAGAATACTCTATTTGAATCATAATTCCCCACCTCCCACCCCGCATTTACATCTTTCGTCATCTTTTTGTATACAAATACCGGGAAGTATCTGACCAAATACTAACAAAACAGGTACATGTATACTTTTTGAATGAGTGATTCATTGATTGAAGATAAACACAGTTTTCACCATGTTTTCAGTTATATCACGGCGGCCATCTAACATGTATGAACATGTGCTTGGTGGCTTTCTCCACCAGTACTCCACACTGTATTGTTTTCAATCATCAGCCTAAACTTCCCACATGCACTACTTTTAACCTATTTCTAGAATATGTATGACTGTACTCTCAATGAAATTTGTCAATCATCGGATAGAAACTATTGCCGATTCGGAGCCGAGTCGGAGCCGAACCGGACTCAGAGCCGGATCCGAGCCGGACCCGAGCCGGACCCGAGCCGGACCCGAGCCAGACCCACGCCGAACCCGAGCCGGACCCGAGCCAGACCCACGCCGAACCCGAAACGGACCCGAGCCGGACCCGAGCCGGACCCGAGCCAGACCCACGCCGAACCCGAGCCGGACCCGAGCCAGACCCGAGCCGGACCCGAGCCGAACCCGAGCCGGACCCGAGCCAGACCCACGCCGAACCCGAAACGGACCCGAGCCGGACCCGAGCCGGACACGAGCTGGAGCCCTCATCGGTAAACGCTTGCCTTACGAAATAAATTATTTTTAGTCAGTTTGTTGAAGACGAAAGACGCTTATCACGTTGGATTTTGACAATCATTTGAAAGAATCAATGTCGGCACAAGGATTCACATTCAACCCTAGATTGATATCCTTCGTCGTAACCGACTGTGCTTCAATGGCTCGATATAAGTGTAACCGGGGTTTTGGTGTACCAAGTCGATTTATGATGAAATATTTATTTAAATCCATGAGAATAAGAACCGGAGCATCTTGTATCTTATTACACATGTATATAAATTATTCTCTATAAAAGAGTTAGTATACGTGTTTAGTGGTCGCAGAGCAGACCGAATAATGCAAAACGGGGATTGAAACAAGAGAATGTGGCTTAATGCGGAAAAAGGAGAACTATCTCACACGCTTCACACTGAGAAGTACACACATAGGCACAAGACAACCGAAGACACACACATAGTATATACAAGACATATACATGCGTAAGAACAAAATAAGACATGTATACGATTTGGGACATAGCCAAATGTACTAAGTCACACAAGTACACTAAACAAGGATCAATAAATTACTTTGTGTTATCGACGTGTTCGAGTGAGCCATCGATTAATGCTTAATTCCCTTATATAGTTAATTTGTTGATTGGGGTTAACGCCGCTTTCAACAATTATTCAGTCATACTACGACGACCAGCTCAACTACCTACCCACGTGTTTCCTGGATTACTCCAGTAATCCATACAACAGTCTTTCCAAGCAACTGGCTACTTTTCCATATATACTGTTCTAGCCCATTTGTGGAAGACGGATGTCGCTTGTCGCATTTACTTTTGTCAAAAGTCGGAAAGAAAGTTGGCCAACCCCTGGACTGACAGTCTGGGTCGTTAACCATTGCTGTCTTGATGGCAGCGGACTTTCATTGGAATGGGTGGAGCGGCGTTATCTATCACTTGTATGGTTTCAGCTTCGTAACGTAGTTAACCTTACATGTGTATTAAGTTGATTGTTTGGTATTTAATGCCGCTTTTAACAATTTGTCAGTTATATCACGGCGTTTCCTGGGTAGCTTACAAGTTTACTACTGCTCCGTTTATCCTGACATCAGCGAGTCAGTGTTAATGCTAACCCCTCAACCCCGAGCGCCAAGACGGGCAACCATTACTACTATTTTTAAAGTAGTTGGTATGACACGGCATAGGATCGAACCCACCACCTCCCAAAGTTAGACAGACGCTCTACCACTACACCAGCGAGGCGGTATGTGTATTATGAAAAACAAGCCAAATATAAAAGCATACGAAGAAAACAGCGGCGGGGAATTTGCAACGGTTAATTATTCGTCCATATTCTTGGCATGATAATGTTTAATGCCTTGACAGTTGGAGGCTTTATAAAAATCACTTTGGTGAGAAAGAACGAATGCTCAAAACAAGCGCTTTCTTTTCCCATAATATTCCCTTTTCTGGAACTAAATTATAGTTCCAATAATTCCGATGTTACAATTTTCAATAGATGGTTTCATAGCCAGCGAGGCTAAACATGCGATATTAGGGATATTGATTTATTAAAAATTTAATTGATCCTAGATCCTGTTCTCTAACGGACACACCAACATCATCAAATCCAATTTAGTAACTCTATGAACAAACGATAAAGTGACCGATTGTTGGTATGCAACACATAGTCTTGTGCAAATTCATATTAAAGTAAGTCTATATCAAATGGTATAGGTGATCAGACAAAGCTGGTTGGAAGAGCTGACAGACTTACTATATTCAAAGCTATAGTTCACTCCGGAGTACAGGTGGAGGACTAAAAACCAGCACTTGAACGGATCGGATGGCGTATACATGTCTATCTAAAGATATCATACAACAATGAATGACAAACTACTTCTAAAGTTACCTCAATATCAAATCAAGGTTTTAAACCTTTTCCCTAATACAGACATTCACGTTTTTGAAGCATATGGCTTTAGAAACCAATGTGGAAAAGGAAGATATTGCTCAAGATGAGAAATTTCTCTATTTGAAATCTGAATGCTTGTGAGTAATTGTTATTTTTTTCCGCAGTGTTTTCAAAAGTCCTCTGCCGCAGTTCAAACCTGACGTTGATGGGTTTTATATTGCACGTGTGCAGCATCTCGTGACAACGGTTTTTCAGTTATATCCCGGCGGTCAGTTAACCTGACGACTGTTTCCCGGCATTCTGGCACCAGTGCTCAACACAACATTCAAGATTCCCAGGTGACTTGCTCCCTTCCCACATAGACTATTATCCATCAGCGGGATGGATCAACCATCAGCGGTAGACGATTGTCGCTTTTTTGCAATGATATTGGTCAGTTATCGGAAAAAAATAAATAGCCGAGCGAGGTTTCGAACTCACGATCCCTGAATTGAAATACCTCGTCGTTACCGATCTAGGAGATATCGCGAACCGATTTCCCCCCTTTAGACGGACAGTGAAGTCTTCGCTGTGACTATGCCGATATACAGGCTCGCGATTTGTCAAAATCTGCATCGAAGACTTTAGAGGGACAGTAAAGTCTCCGCTGTGACTATGCGGATATACAGGCTCGCGATTTGTCAAAATCTGCATCGAGGACTTTAGACGGACAGTGAAGTCTCCGCTGTGACTATGCCGATTTACAGGCTCGTGATTTGTCAAAATCTGCATCGAGGACTTTAGAGGGACAGTGAAGTCTCCGCTGAGACTATGCGGATATACAGGCTCACCCGAATCTGCATTGTTCGCACAGGCAGTACAATTCAAGATCGCAAGACACAGCTCATGCTCATGTACTAACCCTTTCCAACATACAACAATTCTGCAGCCGATGTGTTTAAAAACATCTAGGCAAGAATATGGAAACTCTCAACAAATGAAAGAACAATTATTGATATAAAGTTGAAAACATTGTGGCAAAATGAGAAATTGCTCATCATGTTTTCAAAAGACATCTGCTGCCGAGGCGTCGAAAAACGTCTGCAAATGACTTACATGCTTATGGAATCTTCTTTAGTTAATACCGATATATGACCACCTATGATTTGTGGACAAAGACTTACATGTTTATAGGATCAAGATTATAAAATACTGATACATGAGCACCTCTGATTTTGGACAAAGACTTACACATTTATGGAATCTACTTTATAAAATACTGATACATGAGCACCTCTGATTTTGGACAAAGACTTACACATTTATGGAATCTACTTTATTAAATACTGATACATGAGCACCTCTGATTTTGGACAAAGACTTACACATTTATGGAATCTACTTTATTAAATACTGATTCATGACCAACTCTGATTTTGGACAAAGACTTACACATTTATGGAATCTACTTTATTAAATACTGATACATGAGCACCTCTGATTTTGGACAAAGACTTACACATTTATGGAATCTACTTTATAAAATACTGATACATGAGCACCTCTGATTTTGGACAAAGACTTACACATTTATGGAATCTACTTTATAAAATACTGATACATGAGCACCTCTGATTTTGGACAAAGACTTACACATTTATGGAATCTACTTTATAAAATACTGATACATGAGCACCTCTGATTTTGGACAAAGACTTACACATTTATGGAATCTACTTTATTAAATACTGATACATGAGCACCTCTGATTTTGGACAAAGACTTACACATTTATGGAATCTACTTTATTAAATACTGATTCATGACCAACTCTGATTTTGGACAAAGACTTACACATTTATGGAATCTACTTTATTAAATACTGATTCATGACCACCTCTGATTTTGGACAAAGACTTACACATTTATGGGAAACTTCTTTATAAAATACCGATATATGACCTTCCCCGATGTTGGGCAATGATTTACATGTTTATAGAATCTAGATTATTAAATACTGATATATGACCACCCAGGCTGTTCCGTGTATATACATTACGCAGAGTCCACAATGTTGGTTTTGTCGTGGAACGGTTCATTAATAACAACGAAGAACAATGCGGACCAAGGTTATGAACGTGCGGACTGATATAAATCTGCACCTTACGCAATTTAAGTTGAAACTCGTGCGAAAAAGTACACGAAAGCGGTGTCACGGTATAAAGTCACTCAAAGAAGGATAAGGTTAAATCGTTCATCTTTCGGAACAATCTTTCCAAGCTTTCATTCGGTAGCGACGAGGAGCTACGGCTATCGAACAAATGTCGTTGGTTCGAACCCCAGCTCGGGCTTTCATTATTCCGATGATTGATAATAGTCACTGTGGCAAGCCTCATTCGTCTTCCACCAATGGGCGAACTAATCTATGTTAGAAAGAATCCATTTACCTCGGAAGAATGTTTGTGGGTTATATATACTTTATAAATCATAATACCGTTTAACCATCGCTTAAAAAAGTACGATACATCTAGAAATGGCGAAATGGAGGTAATAAGCTGGCAAAATGCGGAATGGAAACTTTGACATACAGAACAGATCATTTTATTTTATTATGATAAATATCAAAGCATAATTTATCCAGCTTAATTGCAAATGTTCAATGTTTGAATATTCAAAAGATAGTTATTTTCCAATTTCATCATTAAGACACGGACAGTCTCAGATTAAGCAAAATCTACTCCAAACTTACATAATCTATGTACATGTGAAAATAAATAATCACTTTTAAAAAATATTGCTATCTATAGAAATATGAAAATACGTTCGTTGAAAACTTTGTGGAGAAAGTTGACATTACTAAGTCGGGAACATTTCATTAAACATTGATGATGTAATCTATGTAGAAATCAAATACCATTTCGCAACATTTAGTTGACATTTAATTTATTCCCCAATATAGCTAGTTTTCGATAATCAGACTAATCAATTTCGCAAAATGTAATGCAGAACTCTCCATTTCGCAACATTTATTTGACATTTCATTTATTCCCCAAAGAAATAACTTTCGATAAGCAGAATTGTCCATTTCGCTAAATCTAGACTAGAATTCTTCATTTCGCAAATGCAGAGATCTCCAATGCGAAATTTCTGCTCCATTTCGCCGAAAAATATCCATTGCGTATTTTAGGTAAACCGAATATTAGATGATAAAACGAGCGATAAAAAGTATGTTTTATTTGGACTAGATTACGTAATTCTAAACAAAAATAAATGAGGTCAAAGTCTGTTTGAGTGGTGCTATAAGAAAAACAACCTGAGAGTATTTTTTACACACATGAAGATAAATATCCGTTTGAAATCTGCATTATATATTATGGTCTGATTATCATTATGATTATATCATAGCTAGATTTAAAGCATTATCATATTCTAATGACATTTTTATGTTATCTTTCCAGATATTGATAATATCTTTTCGTATATGTGTACGTTATTGTGCATGCAGTTCTAAGATATATGCTCTGCACACATATGAAATCATGACAGATTTGTTTCAGACAGGAGAACTTTTTTATAGGCATAGTTATAATAACCTTTCCTGTTTGTAAATGCTTATCTTTTATGCATCAAAACAATTGGTGACTGACTTGCATATATTGACAAAAATAGGTCATTAAAATAACTGCTCTACCTGTCAAACATACACATGTTACCTATGATTTCGAAATACAAATTATATGGATTTAAGTTAGTTGCATTATAGATAAAAGTTAATGAAACTGAAACCCTTATACACCAAATATCTTCTATTACAACAATGGACATTTATCCACCTACCCTTATAGTTTAAGAGCTTTTTTACCACTGAAATGTACTCAATGTTCTCATGTCACGTACATTTCACAGCTTTCATGCTCACTGTGTAGTACTTCCGGTGCGCATGCGCATTTGTACAATACATACACAATCTCACAGACATACACAATCTCAAATTACACCGGCACGTCCAACTTTCTTTCCGACGTCTGACAAAAATGTCAATGAGACAAGTGGCAATCGACTTCAATCAATTTACTAATAATCTATGTGGAAAAGCAGCCAGTTGTCTGGAAAGATTGTTATGTGGCGTACTGTGGTGAGGAAGCCAGAAAACAAACGAGTAAGTAAACTGACCACCGTGATTTTACTGATACACCTAAATCATCAATCAAATCATTGGTTTCAAAACTTCCTGAACTTATCATCCTTTCATCAGCTCCTCATAAATCAATATCATATCCTGTATCGATTAGATAGTTTGAGGAACATAATATAACAATAGCTTGCACGTTTTAACCAATGTCTTTAGACCGAATTCGATCAAATGAATCGATTTTCGGCGACCTTGATCAGCTAAATGGAAGAAAAGACTCAGTTTACAAATGTACAAAATCAAAAGACTCACGCTGGATCAAACGAGTGTACCTCACAGCCATAAATGGCAGCTAGACCTCCGTCAAACGTATAATCGTTGTTATTTCTGAAGTGAACAAAAAACAAATTAACAAATTGATTAAATTGAAATAGTCAGAGATAACTTTGAAAAATAAACATTATGGACTCTGCGTAATGTATTGACCTAGATCAGCCCGCGCAGTTCGTACAGACTAATCCAGGCCGACACATTCCGTCTCGAGGGAAAGAGTTATGGATTAATGACTCTTAACACGGAAAATCCACAAGTGGCGGAAAGTGTCTGTCCGGGTTTGCCTGCGCGGCATAATTAGGCTGGTACATTATCCACAAGTGGCGGAAAGTGTCTGTCCGGGTTTGCCTGCGCGGCATAATTAGGCTGATATATTACGCAGAGACCACAATGTTGCTTTTGTCGTGGACGGCTCAAATTAACAAATTGATTGCATTGAAATAGACAGAGATAACTATAATATTGGCAATTCGAAATCGGCTTTCATCAACCATTATGTATACCATAATTCGTCATAAAAAAGAGCATAATTATATGTAGCTTAAAGAAGAAAAATGGGCTAGTTAAGTGAATTAACAGAAAAGAAACGTTCTTTGTGTATATTTCTTTTTATCTTTTTGTTGTTGTTGTTGTATACTATAGTTTGTAACGCATGTAAATATGAAATGACGAAAAACACATGTTGTTCAAGTCTAATAATAAACGAATTGAATTGAATTATTTTGTGAGCACAAGGGGCCTATAACAATGTATGCATACATAAGACAAATTATAGTCAGGCTTTCGGCCAAAATATATACAGTATTGAATAAGAAAGACACAAGTTGATACAGTTAATTTAAATTAAGTTCCCGAACAAGCTTTTCAGGTCGAAAGCTTGAATATTGAGTTACTTTACATATCATATTTATTTAAGTTAAAGTCAACGGTCATATATGTTTATTATTAAATAACAAATAAAGACATGCTATTTACCCAAATGAATAAGCAAGGCAGGATTTCTTAGGCACCAATGGCATCATATTCATCCCCAATATGCTGCATTCGGGGACATATTACTTGTAGACTTTCCTGATACCTTAAAAAAAACCAATTATGGAATTGATATTGATTGATAAATACTGCTATTGGGTACAAACATGTTAACCTGAATACAATAGTTATAGTATGTATTGTCGAATGAATATTATTTTGTAGGGGATAGACTACTTGTATATTATTATTTTTTTAGTGAGAAAACCAGGACATATATGGGGAGGTGAAGGGGTCACTGTGATATGACTGAACAATTGCTGAGAATGGCGTTTAACCCCAAATCAACCAATCTGTCATTGAAACCAGAAGGTACATCATTGGCATAATGTTGTTTAAACTAAGATACGAATGAATGTACACAAACATAATAGTACAGGGTTGTAAATGAAATACATCTAAACACAGAAGCGGATTACACGAAGAGTCGGTTTATTGACAATGATATCACGTGATTTGTCCTAGCAGAGGATAACACAAAGCAGATCGAATCTAAACAAGAGTCGAGGGTTAATTAATAAACTCTCTCAGCGCCGAATTCCATAAAGTAGGAAACTTTGTCGATTCCATTTTACACGTTTCAAGAGTTTTGGACTATTTCTATAAATAAAATGCATGTAATGTTAATTTTCCACCTGAACCTGTATACAAACGGCGCGAGTTCTGGTTATGTCTCCAGGAAGCAGACATCAAACGTGATTAATTTAAGCTAAAAGCTTGTTTCGCAATCGTTGTAAAACAAAAAAGTTTAAACTAAAATATACTCATGTTGCCATTGGCGCGATAAAAAAGAGTTACTTCAGGGAACGGTGTCGCCAATGTACATACCTATTATACAGTTCTTCCAGGTTCGGAAGTGACATTGTATTGAGGACTTTGTCTGTCGGAATAAATAGTTTCCCTTCATCGTCAATGTATTTTGATGTGTCAAAGATCTGAATTGAATGAAACCCGCATAAGATGTGATATTGTAAACGTGTTTACACAATAAAAATTACAATACATTCTGACCGAAAGCTTCTATAGTATCACGATAGAGAGGTTTCTTTTGTATGGCAAATTTGTCCAATTTCTCTTTTATTCGTCAACTTTGATTTCAAATCTACCATTTTTAAGCTAACCCGAGCAAGACATCTGATGTTTGCAATTGCACTGCCAACACTCTAGCCTTTTCCATTCTATATCGATATCAAATCTCAATCAAGTTCTAATCAAGAGCAGACGGACGTACGCCAATGCGTACACTTCGTCAGAAAATAAAAGGGTCAACTGCTATGATGAATGAAGAATGAGTGTAAGCCTGCCACTTCGTGCAGTAGTTAGGTTAGAACCGCCTCGGTGGTGTAATGGTTATGATGTCCGCCTGTAGTGCGGGCGACCAGTGTTGTATCCCCGGTCGGGTCATACCAAATACTTGAAAGGGTTAATAGTTATTTCTCTCCATGGTGCTAAGTGTTGCGGACGGGTGAACAGGCATTAGGATGAGCTTCAAATCAGCACTGATAATTTACAAAGGAAACGCCTGATAAGGACTGAAATATTGTTTTGGGAATGTATCATTTACCCAAACAGTTGTAAATGTCATCTTTTTCATCGAAATAGTTATATGTGACAGATAGAGATATACATGTTGAAATTGTTATTAAACTGCCGTTAGTTACAGGTTTAATACAATGATTTACGTCTGAAAGAAATCCACCATGCATGTACATCTTTTATATATATATAGTTTAGTTTATGTATTCATTGATCTCTGTGGCCGCCGTGATATGACTGCAAAATGGTTGAAAACGGCGTTAAACCTTATTCAATCAATAAATCATAGGGCGAGAACATATCTGAAATCACAGATGATTAACTCAGCAGGGTGAGGGTTTACTCTTTACCTGATATAAACGACTTCCGGCAGCTGTTATATGCAACATATAACTTTTGAAAACATTCTTGAAAAGGGAGAACTGCTTCAAAACTTACGTGTGTTATAATAATTAGTTTTTAAATAATTTGAAAGTTAACGGATTCAGTATTGTATTTGTGAATTTGTAAATTACACATTTTAATTAATTTATCTATATTGTCTAATAGCATTCGCTGCTTATTCCTCTACAGCTACACAACATTTGTTCAAATGTCATGGTCAAACTTCGAGCCAAAACCCGTAGGAAACTTGTGTTGATAGATTGATGATTATTTGATTGATTGATTGATTGTTTGGTGTTTTACGCCGATTTCAACAAATTGTCAGCCATACAACAGCGTTTTATGCGTACGTTTACAGTACAACTAGTCTATTTATCCTGACACCAGTCAATCAATCGTAATGCTTACCCTGCAACCCTGATCGCCAAGAGGGCAGCCATTACTACCTTTTTATTTAAGTCTTAGAGACTTTTGTATTGCCGGCAATAACTCATTATTGTTTAGTTTTGATGTTGTAGAATGACATTATCAGTGCTCCGGATAAACAACACATTTAGAGTATTTCGAGGGCTTGACGTGAAACGGTTGTAACTTAAATTAGTATTTTTTACCAAGGTTAATCACCTCGCCATAAAGTCTTTATTAGCGTTGAATATTTTATCTTGGTAAACAATGGAAATTAAGGTGCCATTGCTCGTTCTGAGCAATGGCACCTAACTTTGCATTGTTTACAAAGGGGTCAAAATTGCCCCTAAACCAGGGTTTTCAAATTAGGTTTTTAGTTACAACTGTTTCAAGCCAAGCCCTCGATTTATAATCGTCAAAGGACCCGGATCACCCTGTACATTCACATAGTCGGTATTAGCCCCGAGCCAATCACAAACTGGACAAACAATCATTCCTGAACGAATATGGGCGAATATGGGCACATTCAAACGGTAACCGACCGTCAGAGGTCTTGAAATAATTGGTATTTACTACCAAATAACATACTTATATACAACAGGACCCGGCATTTGGTCAAAGTAATTTTTCAGGGGGTTTCGCTTTGGTTACACAATTTATAGTTCCCACAACTACAATAATTATCTCCCTTGGCAGCCATTTTAATAGGCAAATATGATAAGCATTATTTGAAAAAAAAAATAAGGAGAAAACAACAACTAATTTGAGTTTTGAATACAATATTTCGTTGATGCCTTTGTAAGATCTGATAATATCGATTTCTTGATTGAATTATTTTTGCACATGCAATTGTTTTATTTAATTATATTTAATATTTCTCTATTTTGTATATAGTAAATTTGCCTATCAAAGAGGCTACCAGATGAGGTAAATATATTTTGTTTGTTTGTTTGTTTGTTTGGAGTTTAACGCCGCTTTCAACAGCTTTGGTCATATCACGGCGGTCAGTGCACCTACCCATGTTTTCCTGGCTTTCCCACACCAGTACTTACGCAACATTCTTTCGAAGCCACTGACTACTTTCTCACATAGATCAGAGGTGAGAGGCAACGGAAAACATCGCCCGAAAGAATGTCGCCGCAACCGGGTAGGTAAATATATTATAGTGGTAACTGTATATAAGTAGGCGAAGGGAGAAGATCCTGAACAAACTGTGCAGATACGCATTCGTACCAGGATATTCGCTGTTCGCAAAGTACCGAAGAGCGGATGACGTGTGACGTGTCCTAAATAGTGTTAACCCTTAACGCTTTCTGACGCCTCTGCAGCAGACGGCTTTTTGAAAACATAGTGACAAAAGAAGAAATTGCACAAAACGTGCAATTTCTCCTTTTGCCACAATGTTTTTCCACTTTTTGTCATAGGATATCCATTAAATTATAGAGATTTTCCACCTTTTGACAAAATATGTTCGAAGTCGTCTGCTGCAGAATTGCCGTATGAGGGAAAGGGTAAATTTGTGTTTGTTTGTTTGTTTGTTTTAATGGGGTTTACGCCGTTTTCAACACTATTTCGTCTATATCACGGCGACAGGTTCACTCATTCATGAACCCTGGGTAAACACACCAGTTTTCATAGGCTAGGACATGTGCCTTGCTCAAGGGCACTCCACAATGATCGCAGCTACTGGGGATCTAACCCGGGAAACCCGGTTCCAAATCCCCGACGGTAATCAGTATATGAGTAAGATAGCATTGGTGTGCAGACACGTCTTTATCAAAAGGGGTGGATTTGAGATATTCAAATATTAGCTGTAGTTTTCTTATCAATCCTTGAAACATGTTGAACATTGAAAAGTAGTACGGAGGTTATCTTATGACAAATTATGTAAACAAACTTGAAAGCGGAGTCATATAACATTTAGTTACATTTTTATGCTGGCAGTATCGTAAAAATGTATCAACCTACAAATACACATCTATAGAATAGTATAAACAATAAGCTACTTTAACCCTTTCCCACATACAGAAAGTCTGCTGCAAACGACTTTGAAAACATAGTGGCAAAAACCTGTAAAAACTCCATAAAAGATAGCTTAATTGTTAAATAAGTGAAATTCTGTGGCAAAAGTAGAAATTGCTCATCATGAGCAATTTCACCCTTTTGGCTACAATGTTTTCAAAAGTCGTTTGCCGCTCTTGTGTCAAAATGCGTCTGCAGATTAGAAACGGTTAATGAAATTGGACTCCTTTAAGTGAAAACACTGCAGCTTACGACATTGAAAACGCAATGGCAATCTATGGAAACAATTATCATTAAAATGTAAACATTGAATAGAATTGGAAACATTGCAGGAAGGGATAAATTGTTTCATCATGAGCAATTTATCCTTTTACCATTATGTTTTACTAAAGTAGGCTGCTTCAGAAGCGGAAAAAGGTAAAGGTTATTAAATGAGCAAGGAAGTAAACGTCTATAACGATTTGTTTTAACGAGCATTGCGTGTAAAAAATCGCTTGTGAAAGTATCTTTTTAACTTTATAAGTTTTCGTCTTCGGTGGTTTCACTTTCGTGGCAAATTTTGAGGAGGATGTATAATCGTCGGCTCCTTATCTGGAGAGAGATTGTGGCGCTTATCAGCTCGAGTTGTGTCAATTAAATCTGGTCTGTTATACACTGTGAGAAAACAGGATCACAGCAACCACCATCAAGGCAGAGATCAGCACTCGAACATCTCATTTCACACCTCATACTGTAAAATATATATATAAACAAAACATGTTGTTAATGATAAATTGGTGGGGGGCAGGGGAGGAGAGAGTAGGGGGTGGAGAGAAGAATATATATATATATATATATATATACATATATAGTAAAAATAGAAAGAAAAGACTATACATTGGTTTTAAACGCTTTTTTGTTAATTATATATTTTCTTGTAGGTATATTTATTCGTTTTTAGTTATGTATATAAGAGTAGAAAGAGAGACAGAGAGAGACAGAGACAGAGACAGAGAGAGACGGACATAGAGAGAAGAGATGTACACGAGACAAAATCAATCAACAGTAAACATGCAATTGTCACGAGACATGATGGGGTGAGGTGGTGAGGAGGAGAGAGAGAGAGGAGAGAGGAGAGAGAGAGAGAGAGAGAGAGAGAGAGAGAGAGAGAGAGAGGAGAGAGAGAGAGAGAGAGAGAGAGGAGAGAGAGAGAGAGAGAGAGAGAGAGGATAGAGAGAGTCTGTAAGTATCGTGATTGTAAATTCTATAATTGTGAAAAAGGTTAGCTTCAAACGAGCATAAATAGACAAAAAAATACAATGACATATATTCGTGTATATATGATTGAGAAGTAGGTTTGATAAACTATTGAATGATATTCACTCACTGCCGATGACACAGAATTCTTTGGTATCTATTTAAACAGAGATATGTGTTTATCACTTTATAGATCATTGCATTACCGACGAACCAATCCTAATTTAGCAAAGATTCGTTTCAAACCGAGCCCCTGTTAGCTCAGTTCGTAGCGACGAAGGCTACCAGGGGTTGTGTGTTCGAACACAAGCTCAGCTGACATTTTTCCCGAGATTTAAAAAATTCGACAAATGCATTCCTTCACCGCCGACTGCTGCGTCGAGTAATAGTGTGCACAGTCATGAAACGCATGCGATAGAAAAAAACGATTGTTTTGATATTTGACTAAAATATTGTTGAAAAGGGTTCTAACCCAAATCCAATCAAACTGTTTGAAACAAATTACTTCAAAATTACCCTTAAAATATTGCTCGGCTGAAACAACTCCTCTCTGTACTTTCCATTTGGACGATGATAAATTGGGTTATCTTGA